>JAVJAQ010001650.1:175055-296654 GCA_032362365.1 Zygogramma bicolorata
TGTACATAGGTCATTCATCATAGCTGAATCAAATTCTCTACTTGCGTCACAATGTATCCTTAGCGGGGTACCGTAATGTTGGAAAAATAGTAGCAGTGTGTTGACAATTGTTTGAGAACACTCATTTGGGATCGGATATACGAATTTAGTTAGTTCGTCGTTTATGCTCAACCCGTATTTCTTATATTTCTTAGGCATACTATGAGAATATCTAGAATGCCACTTTTGGCAAGTATTTTCTATGAATAATCGTGTGCCACTCTATCGAATGCATTTTTCGAATCCAAGCTAACCATTGCATTACTCGTTTGAGCATAGTTTTCTGAAAGTAAGATTATATCATGAGTAATCAAGAGATCATTCATTATGTCTGTCCCCTACTAAGAATTTTACGTGAAATACTTCTCATACGATTTGCTATTATCATCGCAAAATTTTCATAATCAGTGTTGAGCAGGGTAATTGGTCTGAAGTGTTCCAATTCATTTGCATTGTTCGTTTTTTTGAGTAATATGATAACTGCTTCTGAGAAGCCTTCCGGTGGTTCGGTATTTTCTGAAAAAAATACATTGAACACTCTCAATGAAATATCATGATTTCCATCAACAAATATTTGGTGAAACTCATAGGTGATTCCATCAATCCCAGGACATTTTTTGTTTGACCAATTCTTGAGCGCTGTTATTAATTCTTTCGAGTTTGTTTCTTTTTGCAAATTTGCTTTGTCCTCCGAGTTTAAATTGTTCTTCATCTGTGGTAAGAGACACATCATATCGCTATTTTCATTCGAAACATCTTTGAATTTATTGGTGAAAGCCTGTTCCGCATATTTGATCATGCCCTTTGTTAAATCAGAGTGGAATTGAGAAAATATTGTAATTATTATGTTAACACTATTTTAAACAAATTTAAAAATATGTCATTTCAAACTTCATTGTCAATGTCATTCATAATTCATATTCAACCGTTAATGTCGACTTTTATGTGTATTCACCTGTTGAATATGCAACTATATTTTTTTAATCCTGTTAATATTTTAATGGCGTTTCAAACAATTTACTTGGTGTAAAATTTTAATATTGGACTGTGAACATATTTTATCGTCTGTGACATGTTATACCACTTTACCAACGTTTTGAATACGACTAACCTCAAATGCAATAAGGTTCTTGTTACTGTTAATTTGATGTGATAACTTAAAATAATAATTTTGTAGCTTTTTCCTGAAGATGGTAATAAATATTATCGAAATATTGAAAAAACTGGTGTTATAAGAGTACACTTATATATATATACAGAGTGACCCATTTGAAAGCGGGCCACCTCTCTAAAACTGCTATTTATTATCCGATTCAGAAGTTTTTTTTTTCAATAGATAGAGCGTCAATAGTTCTATTAGAGTGCTGTGAAGTCGAAATATAAATAAAATTTTCAAGGCCTACTTCGAATTTTTTTCAAGGTCAAAAATCCAAAAAACATACTAGCGATTCTTTTATATGAAATTTGACGACGCCACTGGATTTGTGATGCTTTCAAATGGTTGTGACTGAAATTTCAAGATGAAATAATGTTTTTTAACAGAAATATGGCATAAGTAAAATATACCAATCACTGTCAAAATAATTCAAATAGTTGTATATTGAATAACAATTTTGTAAATAATATGGTTTGAAATACTTCTTCAGAACATAACAACTTTATGTGCGATATAGTTATCTTTATTAGCACACTGCAGTTTGTTGTCAAAGAATAGAAATACACATCTTTATATCATAATATAATTATCAATATTAAAAACATAAATGAACCACTACAAAAGAATGTATTAACATGACAATGCCCACACATTAAATTTTGGACTGTTCCACCAAATCTCCATTCAATTCGATACATTTATCATATCGTTTTCTAATGTTAACCAAAACATTCAATAATTGATTTGGGGTGATATCTCTGCAAGCCTGTCTTATTCTTTCACGCAGTTCCTCTTTGCTCGTTGGGCGAGTTTTGTATACTTTTTCCTTAACGGTGTCCCATAAAAAAAAATCAAGTGGAGTCAAGTCCGGGGATCTGGGGGGAAACTCAATCAGTGAACTATTTCGCCCTATCCACCGATTAGGAAAATTTTCTTCCAGCCAATCTCTAACAATCCTGCTATTGTGGATGGAACAGCCATCTAATTGAAATAGAATATGGGCCTCTTCTGCTAGTGGAAGTTCATCCATAGCGTTGGAAAACTCGTTTTTCAAAAAATTCAAAAAAATTTGACCATTCAAATTGTTTTCAAAAAAAAAGGGGCCAATTATTATTCTGGTATGTAATATTCCGCACCAAACATTTATTTTTTGGGAGTACTGTCTTCTGCAATTTATTATCCAATGTGGATTTTCTTCCGTCCAGTACCTTGAATTTTGAGAATTAACTGTTCCATTGGTTGTGAATGTTGCCTCGTCACTGAACAAAATTTTTTTCAGAAAATTCTTGTTATTTAGATATTCTCCTTGAGCCCATAAACTATACTCCATCCTCTTTTCATTATCGCCTTCTTCTAAGGTGTGAAGAAACTTTGGTTTAAAGGGCTTCATATTATTATATTTCCAAAGATTTCTCCTTATTGTTTCACGCGGTAAGTTGATGTCCAAACTTGCAATTCTCACACTTGTTTTCGGATTATTATTAAAATAATTTCGAATTCGTTCAGAATTATTTCGTCTCTGCCTTTGTACAGTATTAATATTCTTCAGGATATGTTTACTAACAGCTCCATACTGATTGAAAATTTTGTTTACTCTTCCAACTGTAGCTCTGCTAATATTTCGACGCTCCGGATGCATGTTATTGAAAATTCTACATACTTCCCTTTCGGATCTGTCGTTGTTACCACGAAGTTTTACTATTTCGATTTTCTCCTGCAAAGTCAAATTATCTGCCATACTTCTTTATTAGTGTAGGTACTTGAAGAGTTATAAACTTCACTATTAATACTGACAAATTTGTGTCTTTTCGTCTTTTATTTTAATGACTTGTCATCTCCACGGCAACTTAAGTTTCAAAGCCTTCTAATAAAAATAATATTTTCGAAATGTGGCATCCCAAACATGTTTGAATGAAACCAAGATAGATATTCGGAATAACTGACAACCACCAAAGAGGAACTGCGTGAAAGAATAAGACCAGGCTTGCATAAATGTTACCCCAAACCAATGATCGAATTTTGATCGAATCTTATGATTAGTTAGCATTAGAAAATGGTAGAATAAACGTATCGAATTAAATCGGAAATTGGTTACAAAGTACGGAAATTAATGTCTGGGCACTCTCATCTCAATCCATTTTTTTGTTGTAGTTCATTTATTTCATCAATATTGGTTATTATTGATTATTGAATATTGATTACTATTTGATTTAAAGATGTATATTTCATTTCTCTGATGACAAAAAAACTGCAGTGTTTTGATGGACATAACTATCTTCCATACTTTATGGAGTTCTGTTTGAAAGAAACATAATTTGACACCATTTTGAATAACTGCTGTTTACAAGCTCGACTGCTAACGACGTGAAAGAGCATTTTGAACGATATTATTAATAATATTGTGATTTAATATGACGACAATTCGAAATATTTAGATAAAGTGATAAAAATTTTACTTATGCTATATTTCTGTTAAAAAAACATATTTCATCGTGAAATTTTAATCACAACCATTTGAAAGCATCACAAATCCAGTGGCGTCGTCAAATTTCATATAAAAAAATCGCTAGTATGTTTTTTGGATTTTTGACCTTGAAAAAAATTCGAAGTAGGCCTTGAAAATTTTATTTATATTTCGACTTCACAGCACTCTAATAGAACTATTGACGCTCTATCTATTGAAAAAAAAAACTTCTGAATCGGATAATAAATAACAGTTTTAGAGAGGTGGCCCGCTTTCAAATGGGTCACTCTATATATATATATATATATATATATATATATATATATATATATATATATATATATATATATATATATATATATATATATATATAAATATATATATATATATATATATATATATATATATATATAGAGAGAGAGAGAGAGAGGGAGAGAGAGAAAGAGAGAGAGAGTTTACTATGAGATGGATAATTGGGAAACGAATAAAAAATATTCTTCGAAATTCCGAAATAAATGCAAGCTGCTTTCAGAAGAATTGTCGACCTGAATCTTGAAACGAAGATGGACACTAAAGTCATAAATAATATCTGACATGAAAAATTGCTGTTACCTTAGATTTTCACAAAAGAAAAACAAATACGGTTTTATCTGAGGTAACTTTTTTGAATATTGTGTAACATGATAAATAAAATTTCAATAGAACTAATGGATTCTTCTTTCACGATGATTTCTGAAAAAAATTAAATTTTCCATTTTTTCATTCCAGGAAAAACCTCCTCAAAATACGAACCCACAATAGAAATTCAAACTGACAGAGAGGTCCCAGTATACAACGATGAAAATGAAAATGTTAACAGTGGCGAAGTAGTAACAACTATAGAATCTACTGATTACTATTCTTCCCGAAGCAAAACTGAAAGCGAGGAGCCAAGCTTGGACCAAATTGAAGAAGCATCGGCATCAGAGCCTACTGAGTATTACCACAGCAGCCAATTCATCACTGAAACTATCGAATTAGATGTGAGCCGAAACGAACAAACAACTG
This sequence comes from Zygogramma bicolorata, assembly GCA_032362365.1. Taxonomy (NCBI): domain Eukaryota; kingdom Metazoa; phylum Arthropoda; class Insecta; order Coleoptera; family Chrysomelidae; genus Zygogramma; species Zygogramma bicolorata. The sequence continues at coordinate 179,762 of JAVJAQ010001650.1, forward strand.
AATTCCTCAATAAAATATTCAGCGAGGGAAAACTCTTGGATGGGCAGGAATCTGTCAGTGAGAATCAGAACCTATTCCAAAACTTCCTGACTTTCGGCAACAATGAAGAGATTTCAGAAAAAACTGGGGATCCACTAGAAGAGAATACCCCTGAAATAGTCACTACAAGCAACGGAATTATAGAAATTCCAGATGAAGAAGCACACAAAAAAATAGTCACAGCTCTTGACGCTCAACAAAAGAAGAAACTCTTCGATTTGGCTGATGAACTACTCAAAGACATTAGTTCTACCGAAGCCGAAGGAACACCGAGTTTGAATTTTGTTCCTAACGCTCCAGAAGTTCTGGAAGAAACTATCACGGTGGAAAATGAAAATAGTACAGGAAACGATCAAGAAGCTTTGGGTCAAGAGACATTGGCATTCTCCAATATTTTCAAGGAAACGAGTGGAAAAATTGAAATTACTGAACTCGAAAGTAATGAAATTATGAAAAAAGTGCTCAACAAATATGTGACAGATATGATACCCGAAACTGTGAGCGAAGTATGGCAGCAAAGGGATTGGGATAACGAATCTCTTTTGGTAACTTCAGAAGGTTCGACTGTTGAAATACTCGACAAGAAAAAATTATACAGCAACGCAGATTTTCTATTGGACACTAAGAATTTCGAAGCAACATTGGGAACTACTCCTGAAGCTGAAGCTGCTGAGAACAAGAACATATTTGATGATGAAGTGTCTTCAGTAGAAGCTTGGTCTTCATATGATATTGAGGACATCAGAGCAACGATTGAACCAGAAACTGGTACAAAATTTGAAGACGAAAATGAGATGAATGAACCCAAAACTATGGAAGAGATGGCTGAGAGTTTCACATATTCAACGGGAGTAGAAAATGAGAATGAAGAATCTTTCTCTGTATCTGAGAAGGAAGAGGTGGAGTTCAAAACCTCGAAGGAAAGTACGGTGATCTATGACGAAAACGACGAAGAGATGACATCGCCCGAGGAAGAGTTTGAAATTTTTCCCGAAATCGGAGACGAAATACCAGAAACTGAAGTGGCTGTTAAAAATACAGGTATGTTGTTTTGAAATGGATCAAATTGTTTTCAGTTCTATTCATACTTCAAACCTATCCAAACTGAAAAATAGCAGTTCTGAAAAATAATAAACTTTCAAAAATATTGATTTGAACCGGCGAAGAGACAATAGTTGATCTAGAGCTTCCTGTTTTATAATTAGATAAACCTGGTTCCCACCCAAGAGACTCTCAATCAGCTCGATTGTTTCACTTGGTGGAAAACTAGGCAAAATATTTTGGCATTAAATGATAATAATTCTGCATTATTCGACTCTATCTCGGAAGTGACTTCAATTGAAGAGTGAATTGAAATAATGAAAACACAAACTCATTTGACTGACTATCTGTACCCGTAAACCATTCTAGAATGTGATCTACGTATCTACAGCAATATAGAAAATTGATCATCTACTGAGTTTTATGGATTTCGCTCTCCAGATTATCCCTGGAAATATCTTCAAGCAAAGGGCTCACAGGGTTTCCATTATCAGTCTTTCACTGCATGAATGAAACTCATCAATGCGTTGATAATAATTTTGGGAGCGGAAAATTGTTAAATCAGAAAGACCCATTTCGTTTTCCGATCAATCTGGTTTCTCTCTGTGAGACTCTCCACCAGCTGAATCATTTCACTTGGTGGAATACTAGGAAAAATATTCCCAATATTATTCAAATAATATTAATTCCATTATTCATTCATAACTACTTCTATTGACTTGAGGATTTCCTTCATTTCTCGATGACAAATAGATATTGGGTCCCCACAAAAAATATATTCCTGAATTTACAAATTCCAGAGTTTTCACTCCGTACTCACTCTTGCCCATTGCAATAACTATTCGGCCTTCGTCTGTGTAAGTTACCCGAACGTCGTGTCTGCCATTACAAATCAGCACACTGATACGGTCTTCTGATGTTCTTCTCTGATTTTCCTCAGAGAAGGGTCTGTTTCTCATCTGGGGATCCCACTCTATGTGTTCAAGAAATCTATTATACCATCATTTTGGGAATAGAAACATTTATTCCCCATAATAGAAAGACTCCACAGTCTGAGAAACCATGGTTCAATAAAAGCTAGTCTTAGACTGTCACTTCCGAAGAAGCGGCATTCAATCGTAAGCGCCAAAATCCAAGTTCAGAAACAAGATCTGAGTATGTGAACAAAAAAATATTGGTGTATTTAGTGCAACAATTGAAACTGCTAAAGAAACACTGAATCATAGAATTCGTTCAAAACTTTGTTTTGCTCATTTGCTGAAGCTGCTGCCAAAAATTTATCTTTCAGGTCCTTTCTTCCTTTAGCCAAAGAACATGGATAACAAGTCACCACTGCCAACAAAAAGTAAATATATTTGTAAATATGTCTGCTGGAAATTTAGGATTTCGTTTCTAAACTGCTGTCTTATGGTTTGCCTCCTCAGTTGTGTGCTTTGTTGAAGAATTTTCTGTCTAATAGGTCTCTGTATGTGGTGTTCCACAGGGTCCAGTTCTGGCGCCCACTTTGTTTCTGCTTCATATCAATGATTTGCTAGAGAAAACATCTTGTTCGGTACATAGTTTAGCGGACGATAGTACACTTCATACTAGTTTCTCTTCCAGAGTTCCCATACCAGCACGAGAAACAAAAATTAACAATGATTTGACAAAAATGATCAAATAGGGTAACATCAACTTGTGGAATTTTTTACTGTAAAAACCCAGGAATGTCAAGTATCTGGATGCTGAGAATAACGATCAGTAATAATCTCTCATGGAAAAACCATGCGAGATCGATTGCTAGAGGTGCTTCCTAGGAGCTTGTATTTCTATTTCATGCGAAGAATTACTTCTTTTCTCGTCAGCTTCTAATGATATACGAGGCTCAAATATGACCTGTCTTGGAATACAGTTCTCATTTATGGAGCTCAGCACCACAACATTCTTTGAAGCTTCTTGATTCTATCCAGAGAAAGGCAATCCGTCTTGTTGGTGATGCTTCGCTCATAGACTCGCTCACTTTGTTGGAGCATCGTAGAAGGGTCGGAGACTTGTCTCTCTTCTATAGATATTTTCACGGTCGGTGCTCTTTTGAATTGTTATCACTCGTTCCACCCTCGGCAGTATCTACACGGATGACCCGACGAGTGGTTTGGAGCTCCTTGCCAAGAGAGGTTTCTCCTGAGGCTTACAAATCCCAAAAGTTGAAAGTAAATGTTAATTCATATCTTCTGTCCCTTGATTCATGCGGTGTTCTTTGAACATTATAGGTCTTCCTTTTCGAGTGAATCTACATATAAAAAAACCTATATTGAAGTATTATTTCAAGTAACACTCAACAGAAATAAGTCATGAGGCAGTCTCAGTTAGACTATCCCTAACCACGGTTGCTTTCGATATTTCCATATCTACTGGTCTTACGAGTAGCTTTCATCATATTATTAACTCGACTCGAAGAGTAAATGAACATCAGCCACATATAATTAGTATCAACCATATTCCACTAGTAAATAATATTTTGATTCAGTTCCACACTCCATATATTGAGTTGCTCCGTGCACTGTACTACGAGTATGTGGGCACCAATTCTCGAGATCATACGTTCGACGAACGAATCGTTCAGAATAACGTAGAACAATATGGAATGTGTATGCTCAACTGCGATGGAACATCACGAGCGTATACGTTCGGCCCTCGAGAATCGGGGACCTGAAGCTTTCAATTCCATTAAAAAAAACATAAATAGTGACAATTCAAACTTGACTCAATTAACAAGAGAATATTTCAGATCTGAGTACATTTATGCTTGAATGATACAACTTTTTGTGTTTGTAGATCAGAATTGTGACGTTTCTACAAGGTTGTCCCCGGTAACAAAGTATTTTGTTCTCTGTGATTGGTGGAATTCATATCATACCTTGTGTGGATATAAAATCATAACGATTCACTAGACTGAAATCGCCTACTCATCCGTTCAGTAAACTATGAAGAAATGAGCATATCCACGGGTGGGAGTTGGAGAAATAAATAGTCAATCTCAAACACGGGCGTTGCTAGTGAGAGCCTGATTAGGAAGGTACCAAACCTTGTTAAACCGAAACTTCTATTATCGTTTACGTCTATTTCAACGAAGTCGTCGATTTGGTGGTTAGAAATGTTATCCCTGATAATACTCCTATCATGAAAAAACACAGGACAGCATTTGCTTGATATCGTCCTTGAAAACAAGGGATTCAGCTTCATGACCATGATCATTTACATCAGAATTACTGCTGTCACCATCATCGTAATGTTCACAATACTGATATTTCAATAAATCGATATCATTCTCATGATGTGCGGATTGTTCATCCCACACTGATGCAATTTCATGAGCAGCACACCCGATTAATATTTCTTTTGGCATATCCGCGAGCAGTTGTTTGGTCACTTTTCGTGAGCCAGGTAATCTGGAATAGGCAATCAGAGAATGGCCCATCCTCTTGATAGGTTCCCAATCCTGGAAAGGAGTAGCACTCATGGTGCGTTATCACGCAGATACTTCAGACACAAATGACCGCACCGAACTGCGTTGAATTTCTGCTGGCGCTCATAGTTATGTAGGATTAAATAGACCTTTTTCGAGCCTGTGCAAAAATAGTACATACATTGTATGGGAGGGGGTAAATCTTCACTACTGTCGAAATAGCTTACTGATTCATTGCTCTTCTTATACGCTACCCAATGCGTTCCCAAACCATGTTGACTGTCTAAGGTGACTGATTCATATCTACGCGGTCCTGATAACGGTAGACCGTCACGCCTGGATACGCCACGAAGATGAGGAATCCTCATTCTCCCAGCGAAGTACTTGAGGTCGATGAGTAGCATATCTAAGTGGTTTTTGACATTGAGGATTTAAACATAATCCTAGTCCTTTGCCATAGGGCTTCAAATATACCCCCTTACCGCTTTTACTCAAAGGTACGACCTTCTTTCTAACATTCGATGGTTACCATTTTTTTATATTAGCAACTTTCCTGGACCAGATGCTCAGCACTGATATCTATCTATCTTAATGAATAATATAAAATGAAGTCCATGATAATTTCTTCTCTAGTATTTCACCGAGTGGAACGTGAAACAATTCAGCTGGTGGAGGGTCTCCTAGACAGATACCAGGTTGAGTAACAAAACAGGAAATTCTAATTTTTTTTCCCAAAATTATTTTTAATCTGTTAATGATTTTTATTTAGCAGGGCTGATAATGGGAAACCCTCTGGGCAGTTTGCTTGATGAAATTTTCATGAATAACACATGGCGAGCAAAATCCATAAAAATCAGTTAATAATAAATTTTCTATTTTGGGATAGATACGTAGATGATATTCTGGTCTGCTTTGTGGGTATGCTTCACAGATTATGGAATATTCCACTTTCAGAAAACAAATTTAATCTTAACATTGCTGGCTCCATGCGTAGGCGAACCCACCAATCATATTTCTGTTTTTTTTTAATGCGGAATCGAACACAGCATACAGAACTGTTTATGAATTCATTTAAAAGAATGCGAATGGAACGTTGGTGTCTGAAAGATCAGGAGAAATATACGAGTTAACATGTGGTCCTTGCCCCCAACTTCTTATTGGCCAAACAAGGAGATCTTTCACCTAAAGAATAAAGGAGTAGTTCTTTGAATGAAAGGTCTAAGTCAACATTTTCGTATCATCTTCTGACTGAAGGACATCAGTTCAATCGTGATTTTGAATTCAGTTTGAACGTCATCATTTTGTGGTGGATAAATATTTCCTCTGTAGTTTTCTGGGTTTATAACCTACCATAATCTGAAAAAGTAAAAATTATTATTGAAATCTATACAAAAATATCTATGTAAAAGGGCAGTTGACAATTTTCGTAATTGTTTGGATATCGAATCTTAACGATAGGTATTTTCATATATATATATATATATATATATATATATATATATATATATATATATATATATATATATATATATATATATTATTGTAATCTACACGTGTATAGATTCCAATAATAGTTCTTATTGTTCCAGATTGTCGTAGGTTAGAAACCCAGAAAAATACAGGAAAGATGAGTATGAATTATTCTACTTGGAGAAGAAGGCTATAAAACTGAAGCTTCTGGAATCTCTAGAATTCAATAGAGTCAATAAGTCAGGATATTTAATAAATGAACAATAAAATTATAATTTAAATGGATTCAAATGGGTTTTTTTGTTAACCATCTGATGCCCACTTAAGTCACCCCTCGAAAGTTGAAGTTGGTCCGAGCAATGGATTAAAGAGACCTCATTTTCAAACTGTAAATGCTAGCACGGTGGTTCCGTCGAGGAATCGCACCCGGTCTTCCGCTTGACCCGGACGTGCTCAACACTAGACCACCGAGATTTGAATAATTCTTCCTTGCTCAACTTTTCCAGTGACGAAGTGGGTAATCAGTTTAGCAGCTGGACCTAGACAGTTCAGTTCAAATAGTTTTTTCAGAATGGTTGGTTGATAGTAATAAAGATATGTATATAAAGGAACACAGGTTCAGATTTATTGTTGTACTATAAAACGTCTGAAGAAGCTATTTTGAGGTGAGATAGATGTAGCGGTTTTCGAACTGTTTAGTGAAAATCACGCCATACAGTGTTTTTGATTACCCTTCAATTAAATACAACGGAGTGTTAAGGCCTTACCTTGATCTGGATATTTGGTATTATTTCTGAATGGTTCATATGCTAGCAATTTGAATGATCATTCAGAAGTATCTATGATTTAGTTTAACTTAATCCACTCTTCAGGCAAGTGTAAGGTATGCATACACTATAAACTAAAAATTTTTAAGACGTTTTCAGTGTGTTAGTAGAAGAAATAACCTCAACTGATTCAACGTCGTCAGAAATATCACTGGGACGAGAAAGGTACAATAATAAGAGTTCTTCACTAGTTACAGGTGAGCAAAAATTATCTCAGAGTTACTGACGGAAGTGTATTCTGACTCTATTCTTGTAATTGAGCGAATTCAGAGTTTTTTTTTTTTTCGAATATATCTGAGGAAATATACAGTGCATTCCAATTAAAACGAGCCACCCTGGATAACTTCTGGTACAATGATTTTCAGTAAAAATGAAAAAACACGTCAACAATAGTATACAGGTGGACACATTCTGACATATTCACATTGGATGTTACTTCCCCTATTTCACCCCCAGAGCATGTCACCAGTTTTTTTTAAATGGATCACCCTATATTTCTTCGCATTATCAGATGCTCCATGATGAGCAGATTGCAGTAAAGTATAATACATATATATAAATATATATGGTCTGAATATTATGGTTCGGGGGCTACAAATTATTTGAGTTTAAAACGAGCCACCCTGAGTGAACTTCTGTAAAATCTGTTACCTACGTTTTATAGATATTTTTCTGAAGTATACTTCAAAAAAGTCATATTTTGCCTAGTTAGGTTTGAATTCGATATTCTCTTCATTTTGTATCTGTCTCATTCAATAATAAACGATTACATACCAGGTGAAGTAACAATTGGTGTTTCTGTTTCTGTGAATTCTTGAGTAGCAATGGTTTATACGCTTCGAGAACGGATTGAAATAGTGAGTTTGTAAAACCAGAATGGAAATAGTGCTAGAGCTGCTGCCCGTATGTTTGATGATTATCATCCAAGAAGGAATGTACGTCACAAATACGTTTCGGAATTATTGTACAAATTTCTGAAAACTGGATCTGTTAACAATAAAAAGCATAACCGTTTTTGAGTTATCAACGATAAATCTATTTGTACTCCAGTTTTAGGGCACGTTAGACTAATGGAAAATTCGCAATCTCTTACTAAGTTGTCTCGAGAATCAGGAATCAGTTGTACAAATGTTTCCAGGATCCTTCATAACTACAAATATCATCCATTTACGATTACACTAGTTCATGAATTGAACGAAGATGATTTCGATAGACGTATCGAGTTTTGTGAAAGTCTCACTGTTTTTCGGATGAAAGTACGTTTAGTTTGAATGGAGAGGTGAATCGGCAAAATTGTCGATGTTGGAGTGATATGAATCCTCATTTATACCGTCGAATTCATACCCAACGACCTCAGAAACTGAATGTTTGGGCAGGAATTTTAGGTGACCACATCATAGGACCTTTTTTATCGATGATAATTTGACCAGTGATAAATATTTGGATATGTTGGAGAATCGAATAATACCGTGCATCAATAGGGCAATTGAGAGGGATATAAATTCATTCGAAAACGAAATAGTTTTCAGTAGGATGGTGCACCTCCCCATAATGCAGCTCCAGTGCGGCAATTTTCGGATGAACATTTTGCTGGTCGCTGGATTGGCAGAAGAGGTCCTACAGAATGGCCACCAAGGTCTCCGGATCTCACTGCTGTAGATTTCTTTCTATGGGGTCATTTGAAGTTTGAAGTGTATGAAATAGAATCAACAACATTAGAAGATTTGAGAGAGAATATCATGAGGCATTGCAGAGAAATAACTCCCGAGATTCTCAACCATATTAGAGGGGCAATGGAGGCTCGTTTGTATAATTGTATGGAGGCTGGTGGAAACGTTTTTGACTATTTACTATAGAAAATCATCAGATTTGATTGAAGAATTCAATGAATAATCTCTTTTTCTGATTTATTGCTTCCATTTTTGTCTCTAGAACGAATATTTCAAAATGTGGCCTCTTATTTAATTATTGACCTGTTTTTTATTTTTATTACAAATCATTATTCCAAAAGTTTTTCAGGGTGGCTTGTTTTCAACTCAAATAATTTACTATTTATTATACTTTGTTCTGCTCATCATGGAGCATCTGATAATCCAAAAAATATAGGGTGATTCATAAAAAAAAATGGTGACATGCTCTGGGGGTGGAATAGGGGAAGTAACATCAAATGTGAATATGTCAAAATATTCCCCCCTGTATACTATTGTTGACGTTTTTTTATTTTTCTTGAAAATCGTTGTACCAAAAGTTATTCAGGCTCGTTTTAAATGGGATGCACTGTATATAAAGCTCATTAGAACATATGGAATTCAATTGTTTGATTTCAGGTGAAACAACATATGGAGTATCTTCATCAATATCGTTACCAACTGTGAAGACTCTTTTGAAAAAGGTGACTACTTGGCGATCGACTTCTCTTGAATCTAGCGAATTTGAGTCGATTGAAACTTTGAATGGGACCAAGGAAATATCAACCACATCTGAGGCCATTTCATCAAAGATCTCGCAGAAAACTGAAGTGGAATCAATGAAATCAAGGAAAACTATGCATACAACTATAATGTGGGACAAACCCCTTTTCGGAATGAGTGAAACGAAGAATCAGGAGGTCATAGATTACGATGAAAATGATACCGTATCTGCAAGAATTACAGCATTACCGGAATATCAGGACTATGATTCAGATACAGAAACCGAAAAAGGTTTCCCTGTTGAATATACAACTATAAAACATACCCAAACAACTACTGAGCTTGGAGAATTTGAAGAAACTAGTGGAACATCGGAAAGAACGAAAACATCTGAACAAGGAACTAGTGAAACAAAAACTGCATCGATTAAAGTCATTGAAACGGGTCACGGAGCCACGAATGAATTGAAAAGTATAAAACATACTAACCCAATTATAGATTATACCAAATCAGCTACTGAATCGGCTAGGGTTGAAGAAACATCAGAAAAAATAAAAACTTCAGTAGAGGAAATCACTACTTCAAAGACTGTATCTGATGAAAGTACTGAAAAAATAGCTATGAAGGAACTGAAAACTCACACTCAAGAAGAATTGACTTCAACCAAATTGACAACCATTGGAAGCTTAATGACTCTGCTCAGTGGAAGCCCAAATATTACAAAAATAAGAGAAAACGAGAGATCGAATCCAACTGAAGAATACATGTCTTCAATTACTATAATTCAAAAATTTGCAAATGAAACTTCCGAGGAACCATCGGCCCCACACCGCCAAAGGCAGAAAACGAAACCTCTTCTTCCTGGAACAGAAAATACTTCAGAGGCGAAAACAGCTACAAATACTCCTGTACAAACAAAGAAACTTTCCAACACAGAAATTGTCTCTCGTATTCCCATAGAAATTGGTTCAACGTCTGAATATATCTATAGCCACCCACAAAAAATATCAGAAATGGTACAAACTAAATATTCGTCAACAGAAACCGCAGGAAAGGCGACGGAAGCAGTACAGGAAGGAGCATCAGTGTTGAGTACTGTTTCTGCACCGATGCCTGATGAGGCGGCAGTGACTTCGGAAGGGATAAAGTACCCGAAAGGATCTACAGAAGTTGCAAAAACCGGAACTCCATCCAGTGAGGAGCTACATTTTACACTATCAACAGAAAAGGCCGGTCCTTCAGAGTCAGAAGAGCCTAGAGCATCCATGAAGGTTACTTATATTCCAGCCACTGGAATGCTTTCCAGTACATCGAAGGAGATTGAAGATAAATCTATTACGATCGTGGAAAAAAATTTGCTGCCTGAAAAAAAAACTTCAATATCTCCTGTTTCGCTAGAATCTATAGAAATTTCTCCGGTGACACCAACATATAATCACATGCCTGAGGTAGTCGAAGCTACAGCGAGTGAAATGTATATTGAATCACATGAAATATCATCATCTCCTGGTCCTATTATTACTGCAGAAGAGACCAAGTTCCCACTAGTATCATCAGAATTTACCGAATCTGAATCATTGGCGAGTTCAATTCATAAGGAATTAACAAGCCCAAGAAAAATTACTCCATTGTCAGAAGACTTCGGAGTTACTATGAAGATAACTCATGCTCCAGTATCTAGTTCATCTAAAGCATCCGAAAAGGAATCCGGTGCTAGTTCGAAAGAACAATCCCCAGAAATTTCTTCCGTAAGACAAGTAGTTTTTCAGATGCCCACCATTGTTGAACCCACAGCAAGTGAAATGTACGTTCCACCACATGAAATATCATCATTAGGTGTTCCATTTGTTATCTTGGAAAATACTAAGTTTCCTGAAAAAGCAACAGATATTACAAAAATTGAAACTGCGTTGATAACATCAGAAGAGAAGCTCCATCTGATACCCTCAACAGAAAAAAATAAAATTTCGGCGTCAGGAGAGCTTCAAGTAACCACGCAACAGACTCATACTCCTGCTTCTGCCGAAAAAATATCTACGATTGTTACAGAGGGTGAATTGACGTTCGAGGCAACATCTTGGATGCCACTTGTTAGTTCAACAGAACAATTTCCAGAAATTCCACCAGCCACACTAGAAGTGAGTCGAATGCCAACCGTTATCGAATCCACAATGAGTGAAATGTACATTTCATCACATGAAATGTCATCATTTGGTGTATACACAGAAACTACAGAAATTGAATCAGCAGTGATTCCATCTAAAGAGGAACTGTCTCTAAAACAATCAACAGAGTTCGGAGGTACTTCATTATCAGAATATAGAGCAACCATAAAGACAACTCAAAAAGCAGTCAACGCAATGCCATCTACTTCAGCGTCAGATGTTGGTATGGAATCTGTTTCGGGAAAGGAATCAGCACAGCAGAAACTTTTGTTGCCTCCTGCTACATCAACAAATCTCTTCTGGCCGGTTACACCAGCAGTATTTCGAATGCCTACCGTTGTCGAACCCACTGCAGGTAAAATATACATTCCACCACACGAAATTTCATCCCCAAGTCCACCTTCCATCGTTTTGGAAGAGACTGAGTTCCCAGAAAAATCAACAGGTCCCACTTCATCTAATGAAAATATATATGCAATTTCCCAAATAGAAGTAACGGGAACTTCGGTTTCAGAATGGCTTGAAGCAATTATGAAGGCAATGCATACTTCAGCCAATGTAACGTCTGCTTCAGCTATGGTAACCGAATTCAAATCTTCGAAAATTGCAGAGAATGGATTGACACATCAGACAATACCTTGGATTCCTACAAGTTCAACAGAAACATCTTCAAAAATGTTTTCTGAATCACGAACAGTTCTTCAAATGTCGACCATTGTCAAACCCACAGCTAGTGAAATATATATTCCTCCGTACGAATTGTCATCATTAGGTGCACCTCCAGTTATTATGAAAGATACTGAGTCTCAGCTGAGATCAACAAAAGTTACAGATACTGAAACATCAGTGACGGTATCGGAAGAGGTTAAAGCAGCCTCTCAGACTCCTGTTATTGAGGCTAATGCAATGTCATTCACATCGGCGTCAAAATCTGAGATGGAATCTTCGAGAGTTACACAGATAGGGTTTCCACAAGTTATATCTTCGTTGCATCTCGCTAGTTCAACCAACCCATTTCCAGAAATGCCCCTGGCTACATCAGCAGTTTTTAAAATGCCTACAGTTGTCAGACCTACAGCAAGTGAAATATACATGCCAGCACATGAAATATCATCATTTGCTGTACCTGTTGTCACTTCGGAAAAGCCTGAAATTGAAACAGCAGCGACTCCATCTAATGAAATGTATCTAATATCCTCAACAGAAGCAAATAAAATCTCACCAGAAGGGCTTGTAATAAACACGAAGGCAACTAGTGTTTTAAAAAACGAAATGTCATATACCCCATCGATGGAACCTGAAATGGAATCTGAAAAAGTGACGAAGGCCTGGTTGGTACATGAGACAGCAGCTAGGATATCTCTTGCTAGTTCAACAGAACCATCTGCGGAAATCTTGTTTGATTTACCCACAATCAGTCAGAAACCCACTGTGGAAGAATTAGAAGTGATTGGGAGCTCAAAGCAAACGATAGAAGTATTTCCTTCTACTCCTCTCAATAATAATTCAACAAAAAGTTCAGTTTTGGAAACTTCATCGAGTCAAACGTCGGAGCAAGCATTGATAAATGAAGAAATAAGTACTTCAAGAGAAGTTTCATCGTCATCTTCATCTACGTTAACATTGGAAATGAAATCGCAGATACCAACAGAAACAAAATCGCCAACAGAACCAAAATCCAAGGAAGCCACTGAAAAAACATCTTCAACTTTGTTGAGAGGATCGGGATCAACCCCTAGTGAAATCCATCTACCATCATCTACAAGTGATAACGAGCTCACCGAACGAGTCTCAGAATTCATCTATGTTCATCCTCTTGAGCTTTCTTCAATCGCTCCAGAGTCTTCAGTAGAAGCTGAAATGTTTTCGCTGTTTCAATCTACAATGCACAAGAAAATAGAACTGGAGTCGACTAGTGGTTGGGAAACCCCGATAGAGATTCAAAATCATTCGGCTTCGTTTAAGGAAATGGGCATTCAAATGAACAAAACTGAAACATCTACAGAAGTCAAGGGAATTCCAGACGAAGAATATCACAATACTGAAATATCCCCGTCTTCTGTGGTAGAGGCTCAGGAAACTCTAACCAAAACTCCCAATAATATGACTGCAACTACGAAAATAAGTTATGAGTTCTCCAAAGAATCGGAAACTATTTTAGGGAAAGAAGAGATAACATCGACTCATGAAGTAAAGGCAGTGCCTCCTGAATCTGGAGTTTCTTCGAGCCTTGAGGGTCCATCATTGTTGACTACAGAAACAGGTGTTCAACATACATCTCCTGACAGTACAGCAGTTATTTCTTCACAAACTTCAAAGACATCCAAAACAACTTCTCTGTTTCATTCTGAAGAATCGGTGCAGACTCAAAGAACATCGCATAAGATTACTGCCAGTGAGAATTCAAAACATGTAGTTATACCTGAACTTTCATCATATCCCCTGTCAGTGGAGGTTTCGGAAGGATTGGAAATACATTCGCCAAATATAGTTGAAGAAACCCAGTCTATATTGCCTACAGATGCGAATGAACCTGAAGCAAAATTAGTTAGTTCCGTAGCAACCGTGAAGTTGATGATATCACAAGGTACGTATGCTATCGAAAAAGAGTCAGTTAAAGAGCTAACAACAGAAAAAATCGCATAATGAATAAATGAAATATTTTTCTAAGAATCACATCCAATGAGATTGATTCATTCATTCCCAGGAAACATTTTTGTTCATTGGAAAGAAACGTGCACATGAACAAATTCAATAAAAATATTATTTTGATAATAAACAAGTGCCTTGGTTTGATCAAAGTAATAAATGAAATAATGAAAATATTCCAGATGAGAAAAGGAGTTGCAGCACAATGAATAAATCCTAATCAATTCTACTATCATAACAGTAGTCCAGCCTATCACGGTTAAAATGGTAAAGAACCTTCACTTTCGGATTTGCTTGAAAATTAGGAATTCAAGTTTATATGAGTTAGAGAAAAATTGTTTGATATTCTGTAACATATTCTATGATTTTTCATAATGTCTCAACCCTAAAAAAAACGTATTATGATTCAATTGAAAAAAACTTTTTTACCGGCAACCTTAGATAATTATGGTTCAACTTTCATCTGGTACGGGAAGCTATCTGTCTTCTTTCCATGCTATCGATGCTATACAAATGTATTATGGGATTATTTAATTGATAGTTATATCTGAAATTTGACCATGGTATTAGCTTTTCATTTGATCGAGAATAAAAATGACGAAAACTTTGTCACGTGATTCGTAAAATGTTATTTTTTTCCACAAAAATTCCAAAAGTGCAATTTCGAGTTTACATGCAAAATATCAGATCCAGAAGTTACAGAAGAGTAGGATTTCACATCCTTGGTGTGAAAGACTGAATTCCACCGTTTCACCAAATTGTGTAAATATCTGGTGAATTGAGACATTATAATTATAATTATTGGTGTCTAAACAAGCCTAGTAAGGTCAAAAAAGTGAATCCTGATACTTTGTCTGTTTTTCCTCCTCTTTTCGGGCGATAGTCGTTTCGACTGTGGCCGAAAACTCAATAACGAATATCGTCTTATCTCGGAGGTCGAAGAGGACTATATCAGGCTTATTGGCTTGTATTTACTTGAGGGTAGGGAATGAGAAGTTCCTAGAATTCGACACCTTTCATTTTCCACAACGGACTCAATATCCGCAAGAGTTTAAGACATACGAGTGCCGAAATAAATAATGAAGCATTCGTAAAGCCGCGCTATGGTGATGGATATAGGCAGAGACCGCATAAACTGCACAAGATGACAACAAATGCATAAAAGTCTTGGGCGCCTGTATGCTGGCCATGCGTCTAGTATCAGAGACCTCTGTACCTATCACTCGGCTCCGGTAGACAAGGGTGTTGAAAAGACCGTCTTGGCACGCCATGATGAACCCTTCAGTCAGCTGACCTGAGGAAGACAAATGTCAGCTCAACAGACAAGCCATAGTCCTCGATATTCTTAGACGACTTTATGCATGGGCTTGTCTATATGCAGCTGCGGTATTTAGTATCCTCTGCAACCTTGATGTGCGGGCTCCAGCTCAGTGACAGAGGGTTGGTTTACCCGCTCGGTGTCGAAGACTATACAAAGTTCATCAGAAGCGCGCCTTGCTGCCTTAAACAAAAAGGCTCCAAATCATGCATGTTCAACGTCTCGGACCATGCACTGTAGGGGATCCGAACGCCTGATAACTCTATAGGGTCCATCCAGTACCATTCTGTTATGAAGACACTCCAAACTCGAAAGTCCACGGCGCCCTTGTTGTCAAAGGAGATATAACCGTGAAACGGGCGATTTGGGATGCATGCTTCTGTCTATATGCATCATTCATTTATTAATTCATTATTATTATCATGTCGTCTAAACACGTCTAGTCTGGTCCGTACTCCTCACTGCTCCGACCCAGTGGGCGAACGCGCTAGTATCATCAACAAATGACCACTCCCCGCACCGCGAGGTAAGTGATCACTGGCTCCGAAAATCGTTAGTCCTGAGCAGACGCAACGAACCGAGAATAACGGCCTTCTGCATGCGGCCGACAAAGATCTCTGCCACATTACAGCATGCGGGTATGGTCTTGAGCTTCGAGAGTAGCGTTGGTCTGGAACCACCGAGAACACCCATAATCGGAACCACTAATTTGACGGAATAGTTCGGGTGGAGCCTACGGATTTTGTTAAGTGAATCCTGAAATTTTTTCCGTTTTTCCTCCTCTTTTCGGACGATATTCGTTTCGACTGGGGTCGAAAACTCAATAACAAATATCGTCTTACTTCGATGGTCGAAAAGGACTATATCAGACTCATTGGCTTGTATTTGACTAAGGATGGGGAATGGAAGGTTTCAAAAAAATCGATACCTTTCCTTCTCCACAACGGCCTTAATATCCCCTGGAGCGTAGGGCAGTACCAGTGTCCTGTCTATTTCATACGGGTGCCGAAGAAAATGGTATTTTACTCGTAAAGCCGCGTTATGGTGATGTTTGTAGGCCAAAGCCGCATAAACTGCTCAAGATGACAGCAAATGCATCAATGTCTCGGGCGCCTGTCGGCAGGCCCTGCATCTAGTATCAGGGACCTCTATACCCATCACACGGTTCCGGTAGACAAGGGTGTTGAAGACACCGTCTTCGCACGTCATGATGAACTCTTCAGTCTCCGACTTCAGCTCACCACCTGACCTGAGGAAGACAAATATCAGCTCAACAGACAAGCCATGGTCCTCGATGTTCTTGAAGAAGACTCCATGCATGGTCATGTCTGTGTGCAGCTGCAGCATTTTAGCATTCTCTGCAGCTTTGATGTGAGCTTTCCTCTGTACGGGCTCCAACTCGGTGACAGAGAGTTGGTTTACCCGCACGGTGTCGAAGACTATACCAAGCTAATCAGCAGCGCGCCTTGCTGCCTCGAAAAACATGGCTCCGATTCCTGTTCATGGTCTCGGACCTTGCAGTGTAGGGGATCCGAACTCCTGATCATCCTACAGGCTCCTTCCACTACAATTCTGTTATGAAGACACTCCAAACTCATAAGTCGACGGGCTCCTTGTTGTTGAAGGAGATATAACCGTGGAACGCACGATTTCGGATGCATGCTCATGTGCATGTGCAACATTTTACGAGTCTTCACGTCAAGTTGCCGCAACTCTCCCTGAGTCCATTTGACTACTCCAAAGGAGTATAGTAGAATCGGAATAGCAAGCATGTTTGTGGCAAAAACTTCGTTCTTGTCTGACAGCTCTGAAGACCAGATATGCCGTAGTTTTTGCCTATACTTGCCACGGAGAGCATTTTTCACCGAGTCTACCGCTTGGGTGTGGCGTTGCTCCACACCCAAATAGGTTTATCTCTCTCCGGCATTCTAATGATGTAGAATGCTTCCATCTATGAATTGGGCATCCTCAGCGAAATTCTCGCATCGTCCTCTTTTGAGATGAACCAGTGCACATTTGTCAATCCTGAATCCCATAGACAAAAGCACCATTTACAATATTTGAATAAATATTTCAACGTCAAATTATACATATATAATTATACATGGAGTACACAACATTAAATAAATAATCAAAAAGTATCATTCATATACTCCTGCACAGTATAGTAGCACCTGTCAATTAATAATGATTTAACCCTATTAAAGAAGATGTTATCACTTTGAGAATTTACTATATGAGTCGGCAATTTATTCTAGAGAGACACAACATTGTAGACTGGGGAGTTTTTGAACTTGGCGGTTTTATGACTTGGCAACCGCAGATGGCCTCCGAATCTTGTACTATATGTGCAATCGTTTCGAATCTGTTGCAATTAAAAGTTTTTTCGGACTTATCACAATGCACGAAAATATCTGCTTGACACCCATGATCGCATTTATCACTTGCATTTGGTATCGAAGCGTTTGATATCGTAATATCACTTGGATTCGTATTGATCGAGCGATCAAGTGAACTTCGAACAATTCTCGAACTCGATTGATTTTGCGTGCGCCGCTCCATGAACCGTTCATGTCTAGAATCAATTTGATAAATGTTATAGCTGATTTGAAACTGAATCCAATATAGCTGGTTCATTAACATTTATAGTATGCAGTATTTAATTTATTACCTTTTGACATCTGAATTTTCAATCATATTTCTTTCCATATCAGTCGAAGAAAATTTGGATGGAATGTAGCTTGCACTCATTTCCTCTTCGCTTTTTTTATTTCCAAAAAAATGAGCACTGCAAATGAGAGTAGTGGGTTTGGGATTCCAATTTGACTCGAAACCACTAGAAGAAATTTATTACTTATACAAATATAATCTATTATACTATTTTTTCTGCATCATGTAATATTAGAAAAAGATAGGTTAAGATACTTACTTGTGTTTTCTTACGGCGTCAATCCACTTTTTCCTTTGAACTAATTAATGTTTAGCTGTTGGAAAACAATGAAATTTATATTTACAATTTGTCGAATTATTCGCACAATTTTTAACACAGCATATTGAATGTATATAATAGGTGATTTCGACGTATTCCACTTGTATATTTGTCCGTAGTAGCTCAGTGAAGTGCCACATTTCTCCACCCCGCGCACACGATCGTTCGGTAGTTCCCCCACTATTCTGTTGCACACAGCGAATATCGAACCCCTTGTGATAGTTAATCCAGGCCATAGAAAAATTCCGCTCATACCGCACGGAGTCCTGTGTGATGCATTTATCGATCAGCAAGTTCTCCTTACAGTCCGCGGAACCCCTCTTTGACTCTTTTTGCTCATATATCCGTTCGAACAACGGGTCAACTGCTTGTAGAGTATGCATGTACATGATGCGGGTTAACATCTTGTAACACGTATTCAAGCATGCTATCAGTTCCTAATTCTTAGAATCCGACAAATCTCCGTTTTTCGGGATTAGCACGGTTCGCCCCCCGACAAACCATTTCGGAATCGGCTGCTCTCCATTCAACCAAGAACCGAATATTCTGGCCAAATGGTGGCCAAATGCTGGGTAACTTTTTCCACCAATAGTTATTCAGGCTATCAGGGCCTGGAGCAGCCAAGTTCTTTGAACCTTCAAGAGCTCTCCGAACCTCAGCGGATGCTCGTAGATACCCTTCCAGAAGGATTCCACCCGATCAGCGGCCGGCGGATTATCCACAACACGCGCAGATAATTGGAGTAGAGGGGGTTTCTCGCGGAACTGTTTGTTCTCTGAGAGAGCCCTCACCCGCGTCACTTGTGACTTTTTTGCAGTCACTAGCATTCGTATCCTTTCAAGGCAATGCTGCTTGATGGTAAGCAGCACACCTCGATTCAATGTGTGATGGGATCTCTGCAGTTTTGCAGCAATTTTCCGCACTGCGTGCCGACTTGAACTTAGCCTACATCTTGTGTATGGCTGCTCATGCTTGCTGGAGTATTCGAAGGACTTATGTTCTTCGTCTTTCCAAAAGAGGCTGAACAGAGTCATACACGGCACATTTGATCTGCCAGTTGTCGGCCTCTTCTGTAAGGGTGTCACGAACCTCTGCATCCACTTCGGCCAGGTGTTCTGGCCTGGGAGGCTTCACTTTATGAAGCATCCTCCGGGTCCCGATATTCTGGGTTCTTGATGCTTCCAGGCGTACCCTTTTCTCCGCCATTTGTACTGGCGGTATTTCTACCGCCTACTCAACCGGCCTAGGTGGGGCACGCACATATCCACGGCCATGAAGATGGTATACATAATCCCTAAGATTTTGTGTGGAGAAGGCGTCATGCTACGGGTGTGTCACGCACCACAGATCATTCATTCTTGCCATGTATCCCCTTTGAATGGGTTCACTACTCTCGTAGTGCCGCATCGGGTCGTCTCTCAATTCGTCGGTCCACTCAAAACGTTGTCCATTGTCATTGCCTGAGTTGTCACGGGGCTGTCCATCGGTTTGGACCCCTCTACTTGCCCTTGCCCCCATACGAATTGGGTCGGTTGTGGCAGCCCTCTCCTCTAGTGATAGAAACCAGAGTTAGGGACCTGTGAGGTGGTTAGCCTAACAGGCCCACGGCCGGCACCAGAGAGGAGAAGCTTTCTTCTCTCGGATGCGCATCAGCTGCCGGTCCGATTTTGCATCCTGAGCTCAGGGTATAGCAGGTCGGCACTTATCCATACGTCGCTGCTGCCTGGATGTGAGTCGCAGCGTTTGTCGAGTTGTGCGTTTGTCTAGCCGAAGGCATCTTTAAATAATCGACGGTCATATGCCTGAGATAATATAACCTGAATATAAATAAGGCGCGCGAATCCGATGGAATCCCAGCAATTGTTTTCAGAGCGTATATCCCCGAATTGACAACAGTACAGCAAATTGCTCAACCTATTGTGTAACTTAGCGTTGTTTTCCTTAGTCCTGGAGAACAGCCACAGTTCAGCCAGTTCCTGAAAAAGGGGAGAGAACTTCACCTTGTAATTATTGACCAATTGCTTTGATTCCTATCAGCAATCAATATGAAGCTTATCAAATATTAGAATCAAAAATAATGAGAAATAATTAATGATCGACATTACGGATTTCGCCATCAAAGATCAACCTTCGAATTATTGGTGTATGTTTCACATATTTGGCAGCATTCCATCGAAAAATCGAAGAAACGTAAGCTGTTGAGCTGTTGCACTTGACTTTTCGAAAAAGTTTGATCAAGTTTGGCACGGTGTCTCCTTTCCAAACAGCCGTCTGATGGCTCAACTCATCAATAAAGTGCTTTGTTGAAGAGTTTCTTGACTGATAGGTCTCTCTATGTGATTGTTGATGTAGTATCGTCCGATATTCTATCATTAATTGCGGGTATTCCACAGGGTTCAGTTCTGGTGCCCACTTTGTTTCTGCTTTATATCAATGTTTTGCTGGAGATAACATCTTGTTCAGTGCATAGTTTCGCGGACAACAGCACTCTTCCTACTAAGTACTGTTCCGAGTATTATTTCGTGAAATGATTTGATTTTTGTTGATCAGTGTTGATGAAATTAATTCGTTTTTGTTTTCGTAATACTGAATGTCATTTATTACCGAACTCAGAGAACATTTGGGGTTAGAAGTGGAATAAGTTACAGAAAATTTCCTGTTTTATGGTGAACACTAGGGGTGACGGTTACGAAGAGATGAATATAATCGAGAAACTATTGGAGACTATGCAGGAAAGCCGATTAGAGGAGAAACAACGCAGACAAGAGGGGGCCTGGTTGCGCCGAGACGAAGACTGTGCCTTGTTATTTAATTTCGCTGAGAAACAAGGAGAAGATAAAAAAGTGTTCCTGAGGTCGTTCGAATACCTGAAATCTTTCAAACCGAGTAAGGAGGAAGTGTGAGAACTACTAGAGGACACAAAAAAGAACCTCAACATGAAGTTGAAGAGAAACTAAAGGAAGTGAAAAAAACTGAGGAGGAAGAAAAATTCAGAAAAGATCTTGAGGTTGTTAGAGAGAAATTTGGAGAGGTACTTGAAGGAAAGCGAGAGCTTCGAGAAAAAATGCCAAAATGCAAGAAGAGCGGAACCGAGACCATTCTATCAGCTATGGCCATCGGGTATGATACTGACCGCCTATGGCTGGTCAACAAGATCCAGTTGAAAATGAGAACACAGGGACCGACCGAGAGCTTACAAGAGTTTGGTGCCGAAATTGTGAGGATTGTAAGAATGGCCTATTTGAAGTTCAGCAAAAGTGCCTTTTCTAGAAACTGGCACTGACGATAAATTAACCGTCCAGGTTAGAATTGGGCTTGGATACACACAGTCTACAGAGATAATAGTCGATATCGTCGAAAAATTCGGTTGGGTTTAGAAGTCATGTCCGCCTATGGATTCGTGGTGACTATGGGAAACAAACTTCTGAAAGTTAGGAACTAGAAAATCTCACCAGGTGTGCCTTTTCATACATACAACAGCCCAACAAAAAGCGAATACCTATATTTGCTAATATGTTTGCTGAAAATTCTACTTTGGACCCATCGAGAAAAGAACCCCCGAATATAATGACTGTCGACAATCATATGCCTGAAATACTTTTACACCAACAAAATATAAGAAATATAATTCAATGAAACTGGATACAAAGAAGGCTTGTGGATCTGATGGAATCCCAGCAATTTTTCTTGGAGTGTGTGCGCCCAAACTATCAGCAAAACCATGCGAATTATTCAACCTCTCGTATAACTTGGGGGTTTTCCCTCCTCCTGAAAAACAGCCCGAGTTCAGCCAGTTCCTCAAGAGGAAAGAAATTTTACATTGTAATCATAGACCAATTGCATTGCTTCCTATCATTTCCAAAGTTATATAGGAATCAATCAATATGAAGCTTATCAATTATCTAGAGAACTCAGGCAATACGGATTTCGCCATCAAAGATCGACCAGTGACTTATTGGCGTATGATTTACATGTTCCGAAGCATTTCATCAAAAAATTTGGAAATACGTTAGCTGTTGCATTCGACATTTCGAAAGCGTTTGATCCAGTTTGCCATCGGGGTCTCCTTTCTGAAGTGTCGTACTATGGTCCGCCTCCTGAATTGTGCGCTATGTAGAAAAGTTGCTTGTGTGATATTTTCCCAATAAATGCAGGTGTTTCAATTATGGCGCCCACTTCGTTTCTTCTACATATCAATTATTTGCTTGTTCATTGCATAGATTTGCGGACGACAGCAATCTTTGTAGTAGTTTTCCTCCCAGTGTTCCTATATCAATATGGGAAAAAATTCAGAGAGGCATAAGCGCCAATTGTACTTTATAATAGAATGGGGTAACATCAACTTGTTTGGATTTTATGCTGGGGAAACCCAGACTTCCCTCCTCTCAAAGAGAGCCGAAGGGTCGGAAATGTTTTGTCTTTCTATAGATATTTTTACGATCGGTACTCTTCTGAATTGTCATTAAAACGAAAACTCCAGAATCTTTTTCGATACAGAGCAAAAAATTCGAGTGGAAAACTGATTGTGATCAGCTATTTCAGCAGAACCTCAACAATAGCTGAAAGAGGTTACTCTGTTGCCAGAAAGAGATTCTCGCGGTGGTTTAGGCGATCGACAATCTCCCTTTTTTTTTATATAGCATTGAATTCCTGATGAGGTTCCATCGAAGCCAGGTTGTAAATTAGTGGACGTGACCAGCATGCGGGCAGAAGAATCCAGACATAAACTGATCATGGTGTGATGCAATACATTACTACTACCGAAGAAGAAACTACCCAGTTAACAAAAGAAGACATCAGTGCCGTCCAAAAGGGAAATTCGGTCATAAAAATCATACGGGAATTGGTTGAGAAAGTGGTGAGTCAGAAATGACAAGGAATCTCCAAGCGAAATCAATCGGTGAAAGGTTACTTGCTGCAATGGGTTTCAATTTACCTTCGTTATAGCTTGATAGCAGATGTGCTGAAACAACTGCACGATGGTCGTACCGGAGGACATTTTTGAATCAACCGGACATTGGCGATTGTACGCAAGAGGTACTATAGATCAAATACCGTCAGGATGTAGAGGAGTGGTGTAATGTTCCTATGTTCTTCGAGGATGAAACTGAAGGCAAGGTTCAGAAGATAGGTAAAGCAGTATCTCATTAGTTGTCCCTTCGAGAGAATCTCTGTGGACATTTTGAGAACGCATCCCGTAACTACATCTGGTAGACCTGACGGCGAAGAAAAAGTATCCCTTCCTAAGTACGTGGATAAACTGAAGGGGAGATAAAGGATCTCCCACGAATTCGACAGATCCAAGCTGTAACTGATCAGTAAACAAATGAAGGTTAGGTTTCATAAGATGTCTGTACCAGACGGAGTGTGGCTTTAACAACCCCAACGGTGGAAAGGGTTAAGCCCCAAATTGCAGAAGTCATGTCAAGGATTCAACTAGATCAACAGAAAGATCGACGACCTCGAACACACGATCCAGTTTCCTACTAGAAGCAAGCCCAAGCTTGTCCACGTAGAACGATCAAATCCTAAGGAGCCGTGATGTTTCCACTTTCAATTTTGTTCCAGGCGAAAAACCTCAGGAGCGGGGGTAGTTTACTTACATATGTGAGTGGATTCTAGGAAAAGAAAACAGTCTCAGAGTTTCTGGGTAGACACCGACCGAATCGTTCCAGATAAATCATGGCCATGTCGTGGCATTTCGCGAGTATTCCGGTAGACGGGAGATTACCTATATATGACGCGTGACTGCAACAGCAGTCATCAGGATTCAAAGTTGAGCAGAGTGACCGAAAGGATAGGCAGTTTTTAGTGTTGGTTATTAGCGATATATGTGCCAAACGATTTTCAGAGAGTTTGTGTTCCGTGTATCATTTCGTGAAATAATATATTTGCTGTTATCTGGGCTTTTAGAAATTGAACTCTTTGCTGTTTTCCGAGCTGTTTTCATTACCGAACTCATAGAAAAAACGTAACAGTACAATTTGCATGAAGCATTGAACGACCAAATCTCATTTCATTTTTAAAAGGAATTTTCGAAAAATGGAAAATAGCTGCATTTTTGTAGTGTGTTTTCACGAATAATATTAATTTTTTGAGTCATTTGAAAACATAAATTTTTCCATTGATTACGAGAATACTCTTTCCAGTATCACTACTTTGGTTCAAGTTTGAGGGCCGTCGTTCTTTAGAATTAGTTACTGAAGTTTCCCTGGCGCGAGTGGCTAGCTTCTTCAGAGGCTCATACATCTTGATTTTGACTCCGATGACTGGGTATTACGACTTCC
Source organism: Zygogramma bicolorata (assembly GCA_032362365.1). Lineage (NCBI taxonomy): Eukaryota > Metazoa > Arthropoda > Insecta > Coleoptera > Chrysomelidae > Zygogramma > Zygogramma bicolorata. The sequence goes on from JAVJAQ010001650.1 coordinate 204,403, forward strand.
TGAAGCATATTTATATGGACTCGAGTAGTTTGGAGTGCTAATTACTCTATCGAGATTAGCACTCCAAGCTACCCGAATCCATAAAAATATGCTTCACGATGTCGCAATACCCAGTCATCGGAGTCAAACTCAGGACGTATGAGCCTCTGAAGAGGCTAGCCACTCGCGCCAGCGAACGCCAGGAAGAAATTCCAATAAACGACGACCTTCAAACCCGAACCAAAGTCATGATGCTGAAAACCTCGGCCGAGAAAACCTTAACCATTTTGTCAATGCTCTTTTCAGTTTGAGCTCATTTTATTATAGAACTAAGTATCATAAACCAGTTGAACGTCTAGAATGGTGGTACATAAACGAAGAGACTGAAATTCTTGTTACCAGTTGAATAATATTCATCATTTACCGAAGTGAGCGTCAGCTGTCGCACACACGTTGGAGCTGAAGGTGGCATCAGGAAAAAGTTTGGAAAAAATGTGGCTATGAGTATTTTTACACCGTGCCAAAATTCGAGGGAATATTATTGAGAGATCATTTTAAGCTAAAAAAAATAATAGTCACTTGTTTTAAAGAAATTGGATTACATGTCAGTCACCTATATGAACCTAATCAAAATAGTTGAAGTATAAAGTTATTTCATACCGTATGAAATGTAAACAGGTGAACTTCAATACTTTCAAAATAATAAAGAAAATCTTCACTTATATTTATAATGGGGGTAAGACCGTCAGCGTCAGTCTGCGTCATAAGTATGCCGCGCGCTCTGTAGTGCAACTGAACATTGAATAGTCATTTTGCCAAATAAACTGATGATCTTTACACCCAGAAGCATTTACTGGCGATGATTTTCATTGTCATTAACAATAGAATCAGGAGATTTTTCGATTTTAATTAGTATAAGAACAGTTCAACATAAGATTTTTATACTACTTTATGCTTTACAATGGCACAGTTTTTACTAGTGATGTAGCCATAAAACTTCAAAAATTAAAATCTCAAAATATAATAACTATTGAAAATGAGGTAAATAACTAAACTATAATTGGGTTTATAATCAAACAGAGCATATAACTATCATAAAAAACAATTTGAATAAATCATGACAAATGCTACAAAAAAAATTAAAAAATTATAAACAGTGTAGAAGAGAATTGAAATTGTACAGCTGATGAAAAAGCAGATCCAAAGATTGTATTCTACGTTTGTCGATTAAATACAGGAGATGCTAACGTAACGATAAGATGTTCTGATACATATATTATAGTAATACTCTTAAGGAATATGAATCATATTCGAAGCAACTGAAAAATTCATATTCTGCTTGGAACTGAAAATGCACAACGTTATATTAATATCACTTATCTGTGTGAAGCATTTGGACCTAGAATTTGATGCGTTCACAAGATGCGACTTCAATTCCGCTTTCTGTAGAAGAGTAAATCAGAAATCTCTAGACATTTCAAGACAGTCAGAATCCTACATTGTATTCACAGCCATTTCAAATATACACAACTGTAATACGGATCTACTTCAAGGCTCCATCGAGGAATTTGTGTGCAGAATGTATGATCTGAAATCTATTGGCAATATAAATACAGCACGAGTAGCGATTTAGTGGAACTTATAGAAGGAAAGACAGGAATAAATTCATATTAAAAAAAATAATTGACGGAGAAATATTTTTTCCAAATTAATCAGAGCTCTATCAACACATACTACGCTCGTCATATATAGGTCATCTTTGGAGACATGTTCATAAGTCAGTTCCATCTAAATTATCACCCTCGAACCATAGATGGAGGGAAGAAAATTATACATATTATAATTATTCATATATTATACATTTTCAGCCGGTATGAAATGACTTGCTCAAATACAATGCTACATCCAGGGCTGTAACAATTAGTTTCGAAGGAAGTGGTGATGACGTTTATTTATAATAGCTACTGACTTCATATCTGTCATAACTTGCCTCAGAGTGGATAATTTTTTCTACACGCTATATTTTTGTTCCTTATGGTGTTTCTGAAAAAAATTTGGGTTATTCCGAAAAAAACGTGAACAAATGGGATTTTCACATAAAAATAGTTTTTCGAAAGTCGAAAATTCTGCGAGCAATGAATGAACATGGCCTTCCATTTTTGCCTTGTGAATTCCATCACGGTGGTTTCGTAGCCGGGAATCAAACCATGGTCTTTCGCATAACAGACGGACCTGCTGATCACTACACTACCCAGAACCAAATAATGAATATTGACCTTTCGAACTCTAGGATTCAATTTATCTCAAAATTCACTTTTCTATCGACTCAATAATTATTTTTTATATAAACATTTTCACTCCCCAGGTAGGGTGGTAACCACCCCCGAATAGAAGCGCACTTCGACATAGGGTAGATTTTGAGCTTTGAACTATTTCCAACACTGTCAAAATTCCAAGCATATCCTTCTGTAGCAAAAAAATCAGATCAGAAAACAGTCATAGAATACGGACTATGAATATATGATCTAGTTGAATTCAAAGGACGGACGGATGGATGGATTAATGATTGTAATCAAAACATTCTGATATGCCAACATTTCTTTTAGATATGCCACTTTTCCAGTTTCTCTGTTCTCATTTCTTCCTCTTCTAGAAAGTGAAAACCTTTCACAAGTGACGGAGGCATTAAATAGTTTCCATTTGGAGGAAGAGTCGAAAGAATTTGCGTTCACTAACGTTGTACCGGCATCTAAATTGTGTGAAGCTTGCTCAGAAGAGACTTCGAAATCAGAACGCACTAAAACCGGTACGACTGAACTAGGTAGGTAGGTATTGAAATTTATGTGATGATTTTATTGTTTAAAGTACGCAAATTCGAAATCTTTTTTTTTTAAACAGAATTCGATAATTTTTTTCATTCGATAGAATTAGTTCTGGGTCACGGAATATAATTATTCTTGTGGGCAGGAGGAAGTTTTCAGAAAGTTATCTTTGGCTATTTCTCCTCTCCAAATCGATGCATTTTGTTGAAAGTATCAGAAGTCGGAATGAGTTTTTTTGAATTATCTCTGATTCCTGTTCTCTGTATATACAAAGGGTTAATTCATCGATAGAAGCCTTGCTATACAAAATAATGTAAACGTCATCACTTTCCTAGGCTATAGCGAACGATGCGTAGTTGAAAATGTAAAATTACCTGTCCAAGAGTACAAAATTAAAATTATTGAGTTTTTACTGAATTTTATATCCTTGCTATGTATACTCATTGATTTTCAAGTAATTAAAAGATGAGAACATGTGATTATTATTGATTTATTCAATTGAGTATTTCATGTATCATATCTGTCGGTACATAATTCTCATTGCATTCCATTTATTCCTTCTCAATTTCAGAAAACCTTTCATATATTTTAGGGGATACAGAGAAAACAAGATTTCAAGATGAACACCTAGATACAATGATTGTATCAAAAAAAACCTCCATGACTGACAAGTTAACATCCGAAGAAACCAAACTGTTGCTCCGAACAAAGGAACAGACCTTCAGAACGAGTCCATCTGGAGTGGAAGTAGAAGAAGAAACTGTATCACGTAACTTGATTGGTCAACCACAAGAATACGAAGCTGAAACGACTAACGAGTATAAAGAATATTTCACTAAGGTGACGGTATCGCCAAGTGGAAAGGGAACAGAAGTCGGGAAGATTACACAATATGAGAAAGTTACACAAGTAGCTGCATCATCAATCGGAGAAAGGCTCGGAACTGAATTGACTATGGTGTCAGAGGAAACTTCAGAGCCTGAACTTATGAAAACTCATGTCCAGAAGACCAGATCTACAACTGGATATGAGAACAATATTTCCAAAGCGCATACGTTTCCTGCCGAAGAAAAGCTAGAAACTGAAGTCATTTGGTCTTCTTTGGAGACGAAAATAGCATTAGAGATGGGTCAATATACTGGGGAAGACTTTGGAACTTCTGAGCTGAGAGCAGAGTCCACTATCGAACGTAAAGAGAATATTACTGAAGAAACTGAATTATTGAATGCTGATGGTAGAAGCTTCCCTACTGAAAAAATAACCGGACTATCTACAAAAGTTAATGAGACGCCTGAGTTACCTTCCGAAGGAGGAACAGAATCTGGTATAATTATTCTTTCTTCAGAGTCAGAAGAAACATCAAAGTCGATCTCTCTTTCTGGTGAACCCACGGAAACGTCTCAGCCACAACGTAAGTTGACTACTGAACAAGTTAACGAAGCATCTGAATCAGTAATCGAAGGAGATAAAGAAATAGAGACAACTTCACATCACGTGACGACAAAAAGAACATCGGAGTTAGGTCGTTCCACCAGATACTCTACCAAAACTTCACTGCCGAAAAAAGTATACACTATCGAGCACAAGGAAGAAACAACCAAATTATTCGAATCGCTAAGAGGATATACAGAAACTAAAATACTCTCAGAGTCTGTGGAGTTCGAAGAGTCATCTCGATCGAGACATACTACGGATAAACAAACCTACCTATTTGAACCAGAAGTTGAGTCTACTGAAGAAGTGGTGGAATTATCTGAATCTTTACTCAGAGTGAGTGCAGGAACTGAAGGAGAATCATATTTAGGTTATTCAGAAGTTACCCCAGGGTCAATTCAAAAATTAACAATTGAACACAAAGAAGGGGATACTGAGGAAATTGAATTGCGAACTGCAGAAAGTACAGCACTTTATTCCGTAGAATCAGAAGAAAAATCGGTGTCAGGCGCATCCACAAAAAAAGTCACTGAATCGACAATCGAACATAGCGAAGGAGTCACCAAAGAATACGAGTGGATCATCGGGAAAGAAACAGCAATAGCAGAATCAACTCCACATTCTTCAGAGTCGAAACGTATTGAATCTTCTGAATTCGAAGAAATGGCTACACTAAAAAATAAGGAAATCACCGAATCATTCGAATCACCAGTGGAAAAAAAAGTAAAAACCAAAGTACTTTCAGATCATCTGAATTCAGAAGAAACATGGAAGACATCTCCTCTCACTGGGGAAAGTACTGGAACATATAAGTCAGAAGTGGAGTTTTCGACTTCGGAGCAAGGAAAAGGTTTTGCCGGAATATTCGAATCGCCAGGATGGGAAACAGAAACTGAAATCACGTCACTTCCTTCGACGTCAGGAGAAACGTCAGAATCAGCAAGATCCATCGAAGATCTTAATGAAACTGAATCAAAAGTGATGGCTTCAACATTTGAGTTGGAAAAAGAGTCTACATTCGGGCATGAAGGAGTTACTGAATCATCTGAGTCACTGGGAGGCGGTGGAGCTGGAACTGAAGTAACTTCTCATTCTGCTGAAGCAGAAGAAGCATCAGAGCTAGCCCATTCAACTGGAAAACAAATAGAAACTCGAGAAGCAGAGGTAGAATTATCAACTTCTGAACATGGAGAAAAAAAAGCAGAAAGTGAAATTTCTTCATATATCATAAAATCAAAAGAAACATCAAGGATCGCTCATTACACGAAAGAACTGACTGAAACTTCCGAATTGGAAGTGGTGTCTCTAATATCGGAATCACCAAAAGAGGCTACATTCGGAGACAATGGAGAATCTGAAGCTTCTGAGTCACCAATTATTGAGGAGACAGAAAATGAAATCATTTCACTATTCGAAAAATCAGAGGAAACATCGAAGGCAGCTTCAGTACATGAGGGCACCCATGAGATAGAAGTGGAATTTTCAACGTTTGAGTATGAAAATAAAAAAGCTGAAGCATCTGAACCCCCAGTGGAAGTGAAAACAGGAACAACAACGTTGAAAGAAATACCAGAGTATGCCCATATCTCAGTCAAACACGAAGAAGCTATAGAATCATCTGAGTCACCAGTAGATGAAGAAGAAAAATATGAAACAATGAAGTTGGATAAAACCTCGGAATCCGCTCCTTCCACTGTAGAACGTGCCATTTCATCTGACCTGAATGAGGAAGGTGTTTCCAAAGTAACGACAGAAGTAGTTTCACATTCAGGCGAGTCAGGAGAAACATCGGAGCCATTTTCCTTTTCCAAAAATATCACAGAAATTCCTATGGAAAAACTGCAAACAATCAACAATGAGAAAGGCGTTACTAAGGAATCCAAGCCGTTGACAGAACTAACTGAAAGAGAAGTGATATCATATACTCTGAAAGCAGAAGAAACCTCGGCGTCGATCTCTTTCACCGAAGAATCCGCCAGAACTCATCATTTGATAGAAGAGTCCACCATCAAACATGAGAAAGGAGTCGTCGAAATTACCAGATCAGTAACGACAGAAGAAGTTTTACATACTGTCGAGTCGGAGGAAACAGTGGAGTCACTCCATCTTTCCGAAAAACTCACAGAGGCTCTTGAAGAAGAACCAGGGTCTACAATCAAACAGAAGGAGGGGTTCGCTGAAGAAACTGAATCGTCTACAGGAGTAGTTACGGAAATTGAATCGATTTCACTTCCTGAGAAGTCGAAAGAAACCTCGGAGTCAGTATTTCTCACCGGAGAAATCAACAAAACTCTCGAGTTGGAAGAAGAGTCCACCATTGAACATAAAGAAGAAGTTTTCGAAGTTACTGAATCACTGATGACAAAAGTGGTTCCACATTCTGTCGAGTCAGAAAAAATATCGGCGTCACTTCCTCTTACCGTGAAACTCACAAAAGCTCCTCAGGAAAAACTGGAGCCTGCAATCAAACATGAGGAAGACGTTGCTGAAGAATCTGAGTCACCAATCGGAGAAGTTACGGAAGGTGGGGTGATTTCACATAGTCTAAAAGTGAAAGAAACCTCGGAGTCGGTCTCTCTCACCGAAAAATTTGCTGAAACTCATGGCTCAATAGGAGAGTCCACCATCGAATATGAAGAGGGAGTCGTCGAAGTTTCTGAATCTCTAATGACTGAGAAAGTTTCACATTTTGTCGAATCAGAAAAAAATACTGAGAAAAAACTGCAGTCTACAATCGAACATGAGAAAGGCATTGCTGAAGACTCTGAATTGCCGACCGAAGAAGTTACTGAAAAGGAAGTGATTACACATACTCTAGAAGTGGCAAACCCCTCGGACCTAATGTCTCTCACCGAAGAATCAGCCAAAGCTCATGACCTAATGGAAGAGTCCACCATCGAATATGGAGAACAAGTCGTCGAAGTTACTGAATCGGTAATGTCAGAGAAAATTTCACATTCTGTCGAGTCGCAGGAAACAGTGAAGTCACTCCCTCTTTCCGAAAGAATCACAGAAGCTCCCAAGGAAGAACTGCAGTCTACCAACGAACCTGAAGGAAGCCTTGCTGAAGAAGCTGAGTCACCAACAGGAATAGAAACGGAAAGAAAAATGATTTCACATTCTCTACAAGTGGAAGGAATCTCGGAGTCGATCTCCCCCACCGAAGAATTCACCAAAACCCATGGCTCAAAAGAGTCCACTATCGAACATGAGGAAGGAGTCGTCGGAGTTACTGAATCAGTAACGACAGGAGAAGTTTCAGATTCTGTCGAATCGGAGGAAACCGAGGGGTCACTTCCTCTTTCCGAAACACTCACAGAGGCTCTTAAAGAAGAACCAGGGTCTACAACCAAACAGGAGAAAGGCTTCGCTGAAGAAACTGAATCATCTACAGGAGTTGCAAAAACAATATTGATTTCACTTCCTGACAAGTCGAGAGAAACCTCGGAGTCAATGTTTCTCACTGAAGAAATCGACAAAACTCTTGAGTTGAAAGAAGAGTCCACCATCGAACATAAGGAAGAATTTTTCGAAGTTTCTGAATCAGTAATGACAGAAATGGTTTTACACTCTGTCGAGTCAGAAGAAATATCGGAGTCACCTCCTCTTACTATGACACTGACAAAACCTCCTCAGGAAAAATTGAAGCCTACACTCAAACACGAGGAAGACGTTGTTGAAGAATCTGAGTCGCCAACCGGAGAAATTTCGGAAAGTGGAGTGGTTTTACATACTACAAAATTGAAAGAAACCGCGGAGTCGATCTCAATCACCGAAAAATTTGCCGAAACTCATGGCGCAATAGAAGAGTCCACCATCGAACATGAGGAGGGAGTCGTCGAAGTTACTGAATCTGTAATGACTGAGGTAGTTTCATATTCTGTCGAGTCAGAAGAAAATACAGAGGAAAAGCTGAAGTATACAGTCGAACATGAGAAAGGCGTTGCTGAAGAATCTGAGTTGCCGAAAGGAGAAGTTACTGAAAGTGAAGTAATCCCACATACTCTGAAAGTGGAAGCCACCTCGGAGTTGATCTCTCTCTCCGAAGACTTAGCCAAAACTCATGACCTAATGGAAGAGTCCACCATCGAATATGGGGAAGGAGTCGTCGAAGTTACTGAATCGGTAATGACAGGAAAAGTTTCACTTTCTGTCGAGTCGCAGGTAACAGTGGAATCACGCCCTCTTCCCGAAAAACTAACCGACACTCCCAAGGAAGAACTACAGTCCACCAACGAAACTAAGGAAGGGATTGCTGAAGAATCTGAGTTGTCGACAGGAGAAATTACTGAAAATGAAGTGATTGCACAAACTATGAAAGTGGAAGACACCTCGGACTTAATTCCTCTCACCGAAGAATTAGCCAAAACTCATGACTTAATGGAGGAGTCCACCATTGAATATGGAGAAGAAGTGGTCGAAGTTACTGAATCGGTAATGACAGAAAAAGTTTCACATTCTGTCGAGTCGGGGGAAACAGTGAAATCACTCCCTCTTTCCGAAAAATTCACAGAAGCTCCCAAGGAAGAATTGCAGTCTACCAACGAACCTAAGGAAGGCATTTCTGAAGAAGCTGAGTCGCCAACAGGAGTAGTTACGGAAAGAAAAGTTATTTCACATTCTCTAGAAGTGGAAGGAACCTCGGAGTTGGTCTCACCCACCAACGAATTCGCCAAAACTCATGGCTCGAAAGGAGAGTCCACTATCGAACATGAGGAAGGAGTCGTCGAAGTCACTGAATCGGTAATGACAGAAGAACTAATAGTTTCTCATTCTGTCGAGTCAGAAGAGGAGTCGAACTCACCCCTGCTTTCCGAAAAACTCACAGAAACTCCTGAGGGAAAACTGGAGTCTACAATCAAACATAAGGAAGGTCTTGCTGAAGAATCTGAGTCGCCGACAGAATTAGTTACCGAAAGTGAAAAGATTTCACAAACCCTCGAAATAGAGAAAACATCGGAGTCGATAACTCCCACCGAAAAATTCACCAAAACTCATGACTCAAGAGAAGAATCCACCATCGAACATGAGGAAGAAGTCGTCGAAGTTGTTGAGTCGGTAATGACAGAAGTACAATTAGTGTCACATTCTGTCGAGTCTGAAGAAACAGCGGTTTCACTCTCTCATCCTAAAAATCTGACACTAACTCCTGAGGCAGAACTGCAGTCTACAATCGAAAACGAGAAAGGCATTGCTGAAGAATCTGAGTCGGCGACAAAAGTTACCGAAAGTAAAGTGATTTCACATAGTCTGAAAGTGGGAGACACCTCTGACTGGATCTCTCTCAGCGAAGAATTCGCCAAATCTCATGACTTAATAGAAGAGTCCACTACCGAACATAAGGAAGAAGTCTTCGAAATTAATGAATCGACGATTACAGATGTTGTTTCACATTCTGTTCAGTCGGAGGAAACAGTGAAGTCACTCCCTCTTTCCGGAAACCTTACAGAAGCCTCCGAAGAAGTCTTGCAATCTACAATCGATCATGAAAAAGGCATTGCTGGAGAATCTGAGTCACCAACAGGAGAAAGTACGGCAAGTGATGTGAAAGAAACATCGAAGTCGATCTCTCTGACTGAAGAATTCACCAAAAATCATGACCTTATTGAAAAATCCAGTATCGAACATGAGGAAGGAGTCGTCGAAATCACTGAATCGGTAATGACAGAAAAAGTTCCATATTCTGTCGAGTCGGAGAAAGCAGTGGAATCACTACCTTCCTCTGAAAAACTCACAGAAGCTCCCAAGGAAGTACTGCAGACTAGAATTGAACATGAGAAAGGCGTTACTGAAGAATCTGAGTTGCCAACAGGAGGAGTTACCGGAAGTGAAGTGATTTCACATGACCTGAAAGTGGAAGAAACCTCGGAGTTGGTCTCTGACACCGAAGAATTTACCAAAACTCATGACTTGAAAGGGAAGTCTACCATCGAACAAGTGAAAGAACTCGTTGAAGTTATGGAATCGGTAATGACAGAAATGGGTTTACATTCTGTCAGGTCAGAAGAAAAATCGGAGACACCACCTCTTTCCGAAAATATCACGGAAGCTCCTGAGGAAGAACTGGAGTCTACGATAAAACACGAGGAAAGCGTTGCTCAAGCATCGGTTTCTCACACCGAAAAATTCGCCAAAACTCATGACCTCGAAGAAGAGTTCACTAATGAACAGGAGAAAGAACTCGTCGAAGTTACTGAATCGGTGATAATAGAAATAGGTTCACATTCTGTCAGGTCAGAAGAAATATCGAAGTCACTCCCTCTCTCCGAAAATATCACAACGACTCCTGAAGGAGAACTGGAGTCTACAATCAAACATGAGAAAGGCATTGCTGAAGGATCTAAATCTCAGACAGGAGGAGCAGCAGAATCAGAGGTTATTCCACTTCCTAAAAAGTCAAAAGAAACCTCAGAGTCACTCCCTTTCTCCAAATACATCACAGGATCGCCTGAGGGAGGCAGTGACTTCATTTCACGTTCTGTGAAGTTAGAAGAGAGCTCAGAGTCGTCTTCTTTGACCAGAGAAATCACAAAAGAGCATGAATTACAGGAAGAGTCCACCATGGGACATGAGCAAGGAGTTGTATCTGAATCGGCAAAAACAGAAGTCGTTTCGCATTCTATCCAGTCGGAGAAAATTTCAGAATCACTCTTTTCCGAAAATTATGGAGAATCTGATTCACAGACAGGAGAAGTGTCAGAATCTGAGGTTGTTTCACTTTCCGAAGGGTCAGAAGGAACCTTGATGTCAGCCTCTACGGCCGAAGAAGAAGAAACGTCAGGGTCCTCCTCACCATTAAAAAATAAATCAGAAACTCCTGAGTTTGAATTAGGTGGAACTATGAAGGATGAAGTAGAGTTGACTGCAGAATCTGCATTAGCAGTGTATACAACTACTAGTACATTTGAAAATATTAACACAAAAACAACAGGAATGTCAGGATTCATAGAAGCAGCAGACGAGGCCAAGTTATTCCATTTTCCTGAAACAGAGAAGGGTAAGACTCTATGTGGGGAATGTTCCGAATATGTTGAGAATTCCAGCCAGATTGCCGAATCAACTGAACAATCTGGAGTGATTCTGCAATATATATCTGAATCGTTGGTCCTTTCCACTGAAGGAGTCAACGAAATCCCCGAGTTAGACAGACTGCCTACAATCGAACCTGAAGAAAGAGCAACCGACACATCCCACGATGAATACGCTATCAAAAATTGGGAAAGAGTCACCACATCGTCAGAACCAGAAACTGAAATGGGTCTTCATTCCGTTTCGCCAGAAGAAACATTGGAGTCAGCCCATTCCACTGAGGAACTGCATGAAACTTCTGAATTAGATATAGATACTACTGAACCTGAGCCCAAAGGTTCTGAAATATCTGAATCACCAGTGGAGGAAGGAGCAGAAACTGAAACAACATTCGTAGGCTTTTCCACTGGAGATCTCACCGAAACTTCTGAGATGACAAAAGCATATTCAATCGAATATCAGACAGAAATTGCCAAAACCACTGAATCACGAAAGAACGGAGAGAAAAAACTCGAAAGAACATCAGAATCAGCGTATTCCATTGAAGAACATACCAAGGTAGAAGTTTATTCTCCAACTATATATCAGGAAAGAGCCACTGAATTATCTGAAGAAGTGGAGATTGGGGTGAGTTCTCATTCTGAAGCATCAGAAGAAACATCATCGACGTCAGTCCAATCCACCGAGGAACTCAAAGTAACTTCTACTTCAGAAGTGAAGTCTACAATCGAACTCGAAGTAGAAGTTTCTGAAACATCGGAATCTTTGATCAATGGAGTGTTAGAAACCAAAGTTACTGCATATTCTCGTGAACTAGGAGGAACAGCAAGGTCATTTCATTCCAATGAACAATATACACAGCTAGAACTTGAGTCTACCATCAAAAGTGGGGAAAGAATCACTGAATCATCTGAGGGGGCAGAAACCGAGAAGAGTCGTTATTCTGAGGCGTCAGAAAGCTCATCGAAGTTGGTCCATTCTACTGAGGAACTCAAAGAAGCCTCTGGGCGAGAAGTAGAGTATGCAATCGAACTCCAAGCGGAAGCTTCCCAAGCTCCTGAATCGACAATAAACGAAGTGGTAGAGACCGAAATAGTTTCGCAACCGGAAGAAACATTCCAGTCATCACATTCCATTGACGAACATACAGAGGTACAAATCAATTCTACAATCAGACATGGATCCTCCAAGGAGACAGAAACTGAAGTGAGCCTTCATACCGAGATGTCAGAAGGAACATCGAAGTCAGCCCTGTACACAGAAGAAATTGAGCAGATCCAAGAATTAGAAATTGCGTCTACAATTGAACGTGAACAAAAAGTTTCTGAAGCACATGAATTTTCGATTGAGGAAGTGATAGAGACAGAAGTAATTACATATTCTGGTGAGTCAAAAATAACATCAGAGTTAGCACCTTCCATTCGAGAACATATCGAGGTAGGAGCTGAGTCTACCAGCAAACATGAGAAAAGAGTTACTGAACCATCTGAGGAGGCGGAGGCTGAAATTAGCGTTCACTCCAAGATGTCAGAAGAGATATCAAAGTCAGCGTATTCTACTGAGGAACTCAAAGAAGCTCCTGAGTTAGGAGAAGAGTCTACACTCGGACTCGAAGTAGTTTCTGAAGCATTAGATACTTCAATTAGCGAAGTGGTAGAGACCGAAGAAATTAGACATTCTGCTGAACTAGAAGGAACATCAGATTTTGCACTTTCCGTAGGGGAATATACCAAGTTGCTAGTTGAGTCTTCTAGCAGACATGAGGAAAGAGTAAATGATTTGCCTGAGGTAATAGAGGCCGAAGTGAGTGTTCAGTTCAAGACGTCAGAAGCAATATCAAAGTCATCATATTCTATTGAAGAACTGGAAGGAACTTCTGAGTTGAAAGTAGAGCCTACATTCAAACATGACCAAGGCCTGTTCGTAGCATCTAAATCTCCAATGGTTGAAGTGGTAAAGAGCGAAATGAGCTCACATTCTAATATACAACAAGAAACGTCAGAATCATATTCCTCCAATGAAGAACATACAGGCGTAGAAGCTGAATTCTCACTCATGAATGAGGAGAAGGTTACTAAATCATCTCAAGAGGAACAGACTGATGTAGGTGCTCATTCCAAGATATCAGAAGGATCATCAGAGCTAGCACATTCCACAGACAAGCGCAATGAAACTAGTAAGTTAGAACTAGAGTTCACCATCAGAGCTGAACAGAAAAATTCTGGAATATCAGAGTCGCCGATGAAGGAAAATGTAGAAACTGAAGTACCTTCCGTAAAAGAAGAGTCAGAGTTGGTACCTTCGTCTGAAGAATTCACGGAAACTCCTGAATTCGAAAAAGCCTACTCGAACGGACACAAGGAAGACATTATTGAAACCTTCGAATCACCAACGAACGGAAAAATAGAAACTGAATCAACTCCACATTCTGGTGAACAACCAGAAAAAACTGGACCGTGGACGAATTCTATCGAAACGGATAAATCAGCTTCGTCAGATATCACCACTGAAAATCCTACCTCGAAGACCGAAATAGAAACGTTAATAGAAAATGAAGAACAAGCCACGAAATTATCTGAATCACAAACCACAGAAAAAGCAGAAGCTGAGCCGTCACGATATATGAATCTAGGAGAGATATATGAATTACTTTATTCTAGTAATGAACATACAGAAACTTCTGAACTAAAAGTGGAGTCTGCAACCAGTCACTTGAAAGGAGTATCTGAATCATCCACATCGCTTACTGAGAATGAGTTGGAGACCATGGCAATAATCACAAATAAAAATACTCAATTTTCAGACCTAATGAAAGGAACAACACATTCGGACCACTCCGTTCTAGAGGAACAAAGTGTTGAATCTCTTCTCAAACATGAAGGAGAAGTTCTTGGGGCTTCAGAATTGCCAATCGAAGAAACTACGAGAGAGTCGACTGAAACAGGTATTGAATCATCTGAGTTACCAACTGAAATAGTCGCATTCCAAGCTACATCCAATGCAGAAGAGTTGGGACAGACTTCCCAGTTGGGATATTCTGTTGAAGAGGAAAATGTATCTGGCAAAATAGAAAGATCTACTTTCAAATCTGGAGCAGAAATCGGTGAACCATCCTTACCATCAATGGAAAAAGGTGCTGAAACTAGCAATTATTCACTCCCACCATCAGAAAAAACATTCGGGAACAGTATCCTAGCGCAATCGGAGATATTCGAATCTAGCCCTTCTATTGGACAGTTTATCGAAACAGTGGGGACAGCTTCGGAAGCAACAAGTTCAACATTTCGAGAAACTCAGATTATTATACAATCTCCTGAGGAAGGAAATGGAGAGATATCCAATATCTCATTCAATTTATCGTTACTCACTACTACTGGTATGATAAATTTTTCTGCAACCACCTTTTCTTCTACTGTTAGTGATGGAAATAACACCAAAGCGACTGCTGAAGCAATAATCACTGCTATAGGGGAAGGAACTACGAAAATTTCGAAAACTGCAACCGAAAAGTTGTCAAGTGAACGATTACAGTTAGAAATATTACCAGAAAAAGGGATATCCGAGTCAGAATTTGAAATATATTCAATCGTGTCGTCTGAAAAAGTGGAAACAGAGAAAATGAAAGGAACTACCTTCAATTACACTACTCTTGTAGCTGAATATTCAGGAAATCAAACAACAGAAACCCATTTTCCCCTTCATGAAAATATCACGCTGTCGAGTGAAATAATTCGTTCAGTAACATCTGAAATGGAAATAGGAACATCAGGAAAGTCTGAAATGACATCGCCAATCACTGTCAAGTTTGATATAGAGAATGTGTCACATCCAACTGCATATATGAGTTCAAAAATAAATGAGTCCACTGAGGAAGTAGCTGAAGAACAGCTGCTCCATTTTTCTAAGACTCCAGAAGGCAATATTTTATGCCAAGAATGCTCAAATGTGACGGAGAAATCAACAGTTAATCATGAAATGGTTACAACTCTCAAGATGAGTTCCGAACTCTCAACAGAAGAAACAGAGGAAGCGAGTACCAGAGAAAAAACGTTTCTGTCTGAGATGGAAACAAAATTCAAAACGACAATAGAAGCCACCACTGAAACTGAAGCTACTGAATCAAAATCTGGAAATGTAGAAGCTACAACAAAATCTCTCGAGCATACCAGATACATTGGGGCAGCCACTTCTCTAGAGAACTATGAAAATGAAACAGAAAGAACTGGTGAAACAACACATTCTACAGAATTTCTTCCAACCGGCCATATAGGGAAAAACAATGCCACACTTCCAAATTTGAAACATTCAGGATATTCCATACACGGTACCGAAAAGCATACTACTACTCATCACAAAACAAAAGCTACTGCTAGAACAAGACCCGAAGATTTTCTCCAAACTCTCACAGAACTACCAGTTACTCACCCACCTGATACCACCGAAAAACAATCTTTGAGTGAGTTACCAGATGAAGTTGAAATACTTACTGAACTAGGTGTTCAAGATGAAAAATTCGTAATGAAAACTGTCGTAGAGAATATAACCGAAGAAAGTTCCGCTCCATCAAGTTTCAAAAACATTATCCACGGAGCTGCGACTCTGAAATCACGTACCAGTCCAATTCCAAGTAAAACGGTGGTAATTATTGTCAACAACTCTGGTAGAAAAATTGAAAAAATCAACGAGACAGCTTTACAGAAGCTGATAAACAAGTCAATTTCAGAGGTGGATTTGGAATACATCGATATCTTCAACATATCCAAAGAAAATGAAGGTCATACAGAGTCAGTAGAATCTGAGATACCAGAATATTCAGTCTTGAAGGGGGATGGTGGAATATGTCATCGGAGAGATTTCGATTCGAACTACGCATGCGTATGTGATGTAGATGTTTATTTGAAAAGTATTGAACACTCAGTAAGAGATAACATGAAGATAGATGTGAAACATTACAACTGTAGTCACCTGGTGAGTTTTCACGATGGCCTCATCATCAGTAACTCATCAAAACATCTCGAGCGTAGGAAGAGAAGTCTGTTGTACTTGAGCAACAAGGACAGATCTAGTAATGTCATTGAAAACAACGATATCGAAGATGTTTTCGGTGCGGACTATCAGTTGCCGACATCAGGTAGATCATTATTTCTATGGATGATTGGCCTCGCTCACTCTAATTTTTATTTCAGATTCGAATATACTGGCACTTCCTGGAACAGAAGCGCGTTTGTATTGTCGCAATAAAGCAGATGTCCTATTGGAAAACGAAGGAGTTACATATACTTGGGAATTCAAGGATGATGCTTCAAAAAGTGGTGAGTAATTATTTTAGAAACATAATTTCAATGGGTTATCAATTTCAGAACTACAAAGTTATTATTATGGGAAGCAACTTTCATCGAAACTTGGTGAAAGTTCACGCACTTGGATTTATTGTTGAGGTTTTCAGGAAAATGATCATTTTTGTGGCAAGTATTGAATATTTTTTCGACTTGTATTCGAGAGCCACAACACACGATACGCTTTTAAGCGAATGTGTATGATGTTTTTGTATAGATACCAATCTTGGCAGGTGATATATGTGTATCGGAGTCATCAACGAACTTGATAGTACTGTAGGTTTTTCGGGATTTCCTACACGTGAAATATAGGAGCCTCCTTATTGGGGCCCGAGGATCCCCGAAAAACCTCAACGAAAAGTGAATGATCAATTCGGCCCATTTTAAAACAAACCGTATCATTCTATCGGCTCTGGTTGTAGAGTTTCCAAGTTGAGGGGTGCAATATTTTCAAAAAGAGTGAGGAGGGGTACTTGCAAGGGGAAATTGGGTGGCAAGTGTCCTCAAAATGATCTTAGAAGTCCATAGAGCCTCCGTACAAAGTGTCGTTCCTTAATTGTTCGCAGGGTTGTTGCCGTTAACCTCCCAACTAGTAGGAGTGACGCGGTTGAGTGAAAGTTGTCCCTCAAAATGAATATCGACGGGTTCACCCGTAGTGAAAATTCTGGTTTGTGTGGTGAGAATGGAGATTGATTGAAGACCAGTCACCCATAAGCGTGCCACGCAAAACACTTTTTTCTCTGAACTACACATGCCTTTTTGCCAAAAATTGGTAATGCAATTCCCTGAAATATTGAAACAAATTCACCATCACTTTCACGTTTAGGCATAAAAAGTATTTTCAATGCCGGCGGCATTGAGAGTAGAAAGTGAAGCCGTTTTGATGATTGAAATTCGATAGGAGAACGTCAAATTTGATGTTTCATCAACAACAATTCCTTCCAGAATCATAGACTACATTTATCTTGGGATGATAAATAACTTACCTCTGTCGGCTTCAGATACGATAGCATGTAGTCGAGTGAAACCACCCTCCAGTTCATATTGAATATATGTGGATCGAAGAATCCTCTGCTTCAATCCGACTGAAAAAAACCTTACTTCGCAGCAATATGTCGAATGTCGTAACGTTGAATTTCTTGTGTTCTGCAAATTGTTCGTTTCCGTTAACCAGCTGACGAACGTCAACCCTCAGAAGTCGAAACTTGTGCGAGCAATGGATCAACGAGGCCTTACCTTTTAACGTGCGATTACCCAGCACGGTGGCCCGGCGAGGATTCGAACCCCGGCCTTCCGCTTGATAGGCAGATATGCTAACCACTACACTACCGAGACCACTCAATTGAATTGAATGATCATACGTTTCTTTTCTTTATTATTATTTTATTCCCCTTTTTGAAAAACAATTGAGACAATACACGAATAATCTTAAGTTCACTATGTCTTCTGAAATTCGTCAATTTCAAACCCGTTTATCTTATAATTTAATTTATCTTCGAGTCAATTGGGGGGGTCCAATCATAGATTTTGTGGAATTGACATGAGTTGTTCAATAGCAAGTGAGAATTATATTTGGTTCAAGTTTCGTGGGCTTGGTTATACAATTCTTCGTTTTTTTCCACCATATAGACAGGGAGTAGCTGTTTCAGGTAGACCAAAGGAAAAATTTTGCAATATTTTTGAGGGTCTCTTTCCATATAAAGGGTATCCTAGGTTTTTTATACCAAAATGCCACCTTTCAAGAATTTGTTTACTTTTACCGAGGTTATTTGGAAGTAGAAATGATTTTTGAATTTTTTTGTCCCCTACCCCCTCTCATATCTCCGAAATATAAACAACCTCTTTTTTCATTTTTTCCGGCTCACATTGACTGAGCTCCATGACTAAAACATAGGGTCGGAGGGGACAGTCAGGGCTGTAAAACTATTCATTTCGTGGTTGGAATACCATCATAGGAATTCAAATAAAGTTGTGACGAACGCATTCATTTTTCAACTTTTACGAGTTTTTATTCCAGAGAAACCAATTATTTTGACATTGGTGGAGAATTGGGTTGAAGGGGGGAGTCAGGGATAGAAATTAGTTTCATTTGTATACTCACATGACCCACTAACACCCTTGAAAAATTCGAAAAATAGAAAAAAGTAAAGAAAAATATTTCCTAGAGCCGTACAAATACTTGCATTTTTCAGAAATGTTACATATTATTCAATGTGTTATATTTTTGTTTATCATAAAAATAACGCTAGAAGTGGTGGGTAAACCAGAAAATGGAATTATCCTTCCACTGCTAAAAAATTTCAGACAATTTTATCAACCCTTTTATGTTCGTTTTCACCCAACAGCATATCCGTTCTATTATTTTTTTGGATTACTGTTGTTCGACATTTCTTGGAATCAATCGTTCTATCTATACCGTGTGACACAGACTCATGGTACACCCCCGTTTTCTCCTTTGTTTTTTTAGCTATATTTTTGAAATTATGAACGATGAATATGCTCACTGAACAGCATTTCTCGACATATCTGAAAGAAAAAAACAACTTCCAATTTTTCCGGAAATGACATCAACTTTCGATTCTTGAATGGGACACCCTGTATATTGTTACATGATCGTCTAGGGATGATCATGAGGAATCCAACGATACCAGGTTTGATGATGTTATCCCCAATGACTGCGGAGATATCGCCATTTATATTATCCATAAGCTCAACGAGTAGGAGAGAGAAACTTTTTCTGGCGGGTCAATCAAATTCTCACTCCCACTCATTGAGCTTATGAATAAAATAAATGGCGATATCTCCGTAGTCATCGGAGATAACACCATAAAACCTGGTATTGTTGGATTCCCCATGATCATTCCTAGCCGATCATGTAACAATATACAGGGTGTCCCATTCAAGAATCGAAAGTTGATGTTATTTCCGAAAAAATTGGAAGTTGTTTTTCTCTTTCAGATATGTCGAGAAATGCTGTTCCGTGAGCATACTCTATGTTCTGAATTTCAAAAATATAGCTAGAAAAACAAAGGAGAAAACGGGGGTGTACCATGTACACGGTATATACAAGAAGTTCATTAAACATGCCCTAAAAAATCCAGGGACTATTCCTTGGACTAATCCAAGGCTATTTTGTTCATGAATGATTTTTGATAGGGCAATTCCGTTGGTACCTATCGACATTCCGATTACTGAAACGGCAGTCATTGAATTTGAATCCTGGTGTTTCTGAAAGAGTTCGGGAGTCGATGAAGAGAAGATTGGATCTTTGCATCCGAGCGGGGGGTTGTCATTTTCAACAGTTCTTGTAGATTGAGAAACATTACATGTAATTTGTGGTAATGAATTGTTATAGTCGAAGTACTTTTTTGCTGCGTATCTTCGAAACAAAGTGCCCTTTCAAAAATCATAAACGTACAAAATATCTTTGAATAATCCAAGCAATGATTCCTCAAATTTTTGCTGCATGTTTAATAAACATCCTGAATAGATATTCTTCCATTTGAGGTCATTTTCAAGAACTGTTAGAAATATGAACATGTTTATACTGCTGGTACTACTACTGGTACTGATTCTCTCACAATTTTTTGTATATATATATATATATATATATATATATATATATATATATATATGCTGGCTGGAACTTCCGGTTGATCCGCGTCTGGAAAGATTTACTTGTCTACGTTTCGACTCCCATTTCGGAGCCATTTTCAAGACTTAGTGACCTTGCGTCTAGGTCTGAGTTGTCTCACTAGCTGGCTATCATCACTGGAGATCGAGGATAGAATAGGTTGGTGGGATTTAAGGGTTCATTAGTAGTTATGGCAGGATCAGGTATCGGACGGTCGATGGGAGGTTCGAACGGATTGGTTCCCAAGTCGGAGTGAATAGAAGTATGTCGGACCAAAAGTGGTTTCCAGGTATTGGGGAGTCTTTGAGAATCGTCGCGTTTATTGAGACAGTTGGGACGTTTTTCGATTTCAATGGCTTCAATGCTGAGTTTGTGTCAGAATTACGGACTGCTAGTTCGTGTTCATATGCTCTACAGCAGGGGTGGCCAACTTGATTAGACATAAGATCTACTGTTTACTAACAAAACCCTGTGCGATCTACCACTTACATACTTCTTGAAATCTTAAATGAAACAGCATAGTCACAATCATAATTTTTTTTATTATTGAACAGTCTTAATCAGTCTTCTCCTTTTCGTATCACATATTTATGAGATTGTTTCCTTAAATTTACTTAATACCTACTTTGGAATGGAAGTCTTGATGATGTTTGATCAATTTAACCCATGTAGTAAGTCTTGTCTATATATTAGTGTGAGCATTGCGTCGCAGTATCTTCCACTAGTTTAGCATAATCAGGTTTGTAGTTGGAAATTGCCAACCTTAAAGAATCCAATGTATGAGCGTCTGTTAAACGAGAACGGTGTTTATTTTTTGTTTGCTTTAAGTATGAAAATGCTGACTCACATAAATATGTTGAACCAAAACATGAATGAAGTTGTTCAACACATTTCTTCAAATTTGGATATTTTTCATTGGACACCAATGCCCAGAAATCTTGACCTGAGGATGACCTTGCTTTAAGAAATATGTCGCAGCGCAGAGTAATAATTTCGTTTTGTAACATCATGTTCTCCATCTGAAATATATCTGCGAATTTTGAAGCCAATTCATAGATATCACTATGATTAATGGAATCATTAAACGGAAAACTGATGAATTGAACTAATTTCTCAATTTTTTTGAAATCACTAAAGCGAATTTCAAAGTCTGCTATCACTGTCCTAATTTCTGTCGTGTACTTCTCAGAAATGAAATTGTAGGTAGGATATTTTTCCATGTGATCCTTGATGTTTATAAATTGTTCAAATTTTTTCTTCTCTATGTCAACTATCATAGACGCTGATTGACTTTGAAATGCTGCAACAGAACTCATCATTTCTGTTATTGTTTTATTCTTGCCTTGTAGATTCAAATTTAATGTACTCAGTTTTCCGGTAAAATCTGCCAAGAAAGCTAAATCACATTGCTAGTCTAAATCACGCAATTGCTGATAATCATCACCTCTTTCTTCAAGAAATTTTATTATTTCGTCCAATAGATCTCGAAATCTTTGCAAAAACTTGCTTCGACTCAACCACCTTACGTCCGTGTGCAATACCAATTCTGGTTCATTCTCATCTAATTGCTGTTTAAAGAGCCGTCTTTGGAGTGCTTTTCCCTTTATGGAATTTACAATTTTGAAAGAAATATCCATCACATGTTTCGTGTTTAATCTCTTACTAGCCAGTACTTGTTGATGAATTATGCAGTGGTAGCTAATGAAGTCTGGAAAATCTTCGTCTTTGTGACAAAGACTAATAAAACCATTATGAATACCTGTCATTGCAGGAGCTCCATCAGTTGTCATTGATACGAGTTTATACAAGGGTAGCTTAATCTCGCAAATATATGCTTTGAATTCCGTGAATATATCAATGCCACGAGTTTTTCCTTTTAATGAAATCATACTTAACAGTTCTTCTTTGGTCGAGAAATCTTTGAAAACCATTCGAATAAAAACAAGTAATTGTGCAGTATCAGTGATATCTGTTGACTCGTCAAATTGAAGCGAAAAAGCAACGCAGAGGACGATATCTTTTTGTAGTTGTTCGTTTAAGTTTTTACTTAATGTTTCTATACGGCGCATCACAGTATTTCGAGACAGCTGTAAACCATGAACAGCTTTTTTAATTTCGATTTTATTTTTGAAATTCACGAACAGCGAATCTGACACTTCTTCGAAGATTTCCTTGATGTATTCCCCATCGGAAAAAGGTTTGCACTTCTGTGCAATTAGGTAGCTTACTCGGAAAGAAGATTCAGTTGCAGCTTTACTTTGCTCAATAGGCCCAGAAAACATGTTTTCTTGAACTTTAAATTGCGTTTTCAATGCTTGCAATTTACTCTTTCTTATTTCACTGTCAGGTGGAAAGTCAGTCTGGTATTTACTATGCATTGTATTAAAATGTCGCTCTAAATTTCCTTTTTTGGGTATTGCCAGGGATGTATTGCATATTAAGCAGCAACAGTTTTCTTTCACCATAGTAAAGAAGTAGTCCAATTCCCATTCTGGGTGAAAGTGATAAGTTTTTGATTTCTTTGGAGCACATTTATCAAGAATCTGCATAAAATAAAATAAAAATATCAGGAACATAATTCGTGTAATAACAAAAGTAGAAATTATCCAATTTAATGAGAATTAATTTCCTAAAGATGGCATTTACTACAACCTAGCAACTAGGCGAATAATTCGTATGATCCACCGAGTATTTAAAATAATAATTGTTATAATACACTTCAAAAAATTAAGCTAATAAAAAAATCACATAGTTTGATGTAATATGGGCGCGAAAAGTTTGTAAAGCGCTTCGGAGGTCAATGACATTAGCGCGGCACGCGTAGGTATTACTCAGTGCTCGGTTACGTTCGGTTTTATTATTTTTAATTTCTGATTTTTAATGTAAATTTCGTGATTCTTGTAGTATAGGTACGAATATTGAGCGGTAGTAACGTAGTTACAATATCAAAAATAATAACTTACTTTTTTTGATGAACCTTCAGAAGTATTTATTTCCTCTTTTGATGATCCTTCAGCGTTTCTTTTTAACCACTTATCCATAACGTACGTAAACAACTATGAGGCTTGCGTGATACAGAGTTTTATCGTGATTTATATCGGTAATCGTCAAAACGTCGTAATTCCAGTACCGTCTCTGTCGTCAACTGTCAACTGACAATGAGACGTGACCACAGGACGGATTGACATACGCCCCTCCCCCGCATCTCACACGCTTCCCGCTTATTAGACATCGCGCGCCGAAAACAAAAGACTAACTGCGTAGAATAGAGAAAGAGAATAAATACCGTGACGGAACAGCGATTGAAAAATGCTATAAGAATAAGATGATGCTGAGTAGTTAATAATGACGTTGCGCAATATGGACTATTTATTTATATTTTTTGCCTTGCCACGATCGACTGGACTAATGCTCGCGATCGACCGGTCGATCGCGATCGACCGGTTGGCCATCCCTGCTCTACAGGACACTCGTCGGTTGGTCTGGCCGATGTATGTTCTGGGACAGTTAGAGCATGGTATTTCATATATTCCTTGGGTTTCATTGGGGATTGTGTCTTTGGGTGTTCGAAGGTAGGTGGATATTTGGTTGTTAGCTGTGACTGTCTAACTGTCCCAGAACATACATCGGCCAGACCAACCGAAGAGTGTCCTGTAGAGCATATGAACACGAACTAGCAGTCCGTAATTCTGACACAAACTCAGCATTATTCCAACATCATTTAGAAACAGGCCACAAAATAGATTTCAAAAACACCAAAACCGTTGCCACAGCCAAAACCCTCCAAACCAGAATTACCCGTGAAGCCATTGAAATCGAAAAACGTCCCAACTGTCTCAATAAACGCGACGATTCTCAAAGACTCCCCAATACCTGGAAACCACTTTTGGTCCGACATACTTCTATTCACTCCGACTTGGGAACCAATCCGTTCGAACCTCCCATCGACCGTCCGATACCTGATCCTGCCATAACTACTAATGAACCCTTAAATCCCACCAACCTTCTATCCTCGATCTCCAGTGATGATAGCCAGCTAGTGAGACAACTCAGACCTAGACGCAAGGTCTCACTAAGTCTTGAAAATGGCTCCGAAATGGGAGTCGAAACGTAGACAAGTGAATCTTTCCAGACGCGGATCAACCGGAAGTTCCAGCCAGCACATTTCTGACCGCGGAAGCCTAGCCGATCAAATATATATATATATATATATATATATATATATATATATATATATATATATATATATATATAAAGTGGATTATTATAGCGACTGGAGAAATGTACACTGTAATGGATAGCGGGGTCTCTCAGGCAGTCCAAATGAAAAGTCCTGTTTTACTTTGCCAAGCTTTCGCTTCTATTGTGAAGCTTCTTCAGGGCCTATAATTTATTGTTTTTTTTTTTCTCCCATCAACATTATTAACTATACTCACAGTAAAAATGGTGTAAAAATATTGAATTAAAAATAAATTGGTAAAAAATGTGTATACATGTTTGTGAAATTGTTTTTTTTTGACAAATTTGAGGGTATGACATTTGTCAAAAAAAAAACAATTTTTCAAACATGTATACACATTTTTCACCAATTTATGTTTAATTCAATATTTTTACACCATTTTTACTGTGAGTATAGTTAATAATGTTGATGAGAGAAAAAAAAAACAATAAATTATAGGCCCTGAAGAAGCTTCACAATAGAAGCGAAAGCTTGGCAAAGTAAAACAGGACTTTTTATTTGGACTGACTGAGAGACCCCGCTATCCATTACAGTGTTAAATATGTATGTATATATATATATATATATCTATATATATATAGAAAAATTTATTGGGGGTGGGGGAGAGGGGGGGAAAGTGTTTTTTTTGTGGTGGTGGTGTGGGTGTTGGTTGGGTGGTGGGGGCCAATTTTTTTTTTCCCTTTTGTTTTTTTTTTCCCCTTTTTTTTTTTTTTCTTTTTTTTTCCCTTTTTTTTTTTTCCTATATATATATATATATATATATAAATAAGACAATATTTGAGTATGCAGCAGGCCATAACAGTGTACTCTTATAACACAGATTCCAAGCTCTCGATAATCTTCATTATCATCATCAGGGATGCTACCATATGATAAAAGAAACGAGCAGATCCACAAAGAGAGATCAGTCAAAAATAGCTTACAGTGGTATGTTGAGGTTGAACGGCAGGATGAATAAAATTTGGACGAAACATCTACGCGTAGACACAATAAGAACGTCAGGACGTTAACAAACAAACAATATTCCACATGATAAAATGATATTTAATTTTCTGACTCCATATTTTATTAATGGAGCTCAGTCGATGTGAACCGAAAAAAAATGAAAGAAGATTTCGGAGATATGAGAGGGTAGGAGGCAAAAATATTTCAAATTTATTTTTACTCCCAAATAGTAACCTCACCAAAAATAGCCATATTCCGAGAAAGGTGACGTTTCGGCATTGAAAACCCAGGATACCCTTCTGTATTGTCCTTAAATTGGTTTGGAGAAGATGAAGCCAAAAAACAGTTTATCCAAGCTTTTAATTTGTTTTTCAGGTGAAATATTGCCGATGAATGACAACCCACTACTTATCCACAAAGTGGAAATCAAAAACGCCGGAAACTACACATGCACGGAAACAAAAGAAGGAAAAAAGCAGAGCCACGAACACGAGTTAGAAGTCGTCTCCCTTCCCATATATAAAATCCAATCGACCATATTTTATTTGATCAACGACACTTGCTCACTGAGAGACGGCGATCTTTTGTACTCCTATTTGCCGAAAATGGTTGGTCCTATTTTATGTGGCAGATCCGGAAAGTTATGTAAAGTAGATGTTGCAAGACCACGATGTTTCACCAAGGTGAGCTATACAATGTTGTTAACATCGGTTAGGGTTTTGGAAGGTATCGGTAAATATGCATATCCTACACAGGGAACTAAGACAATTGGTCTCCGAGGAACGTTTTTTTTTTCTTGAGTTAATTATTCACTGCAAACAATCGCTTTCTACAACGAATGTCAAACATACCAAACGAAGACAAAATCCATCAGAACTCGGTTGGCGTTTCACGAATATCATTGAAACGTTTGCCCTTTTGAATTTCATTTCGAAAGCGCATACGATTTCAAATATAATTGATTTGACACCTGCATATTAGGGTTCCGATTGTAAGGATATTCCGCTGATAGTTAAATATTTGCCAGTTCAATACATGATTGTTATGACGAGATACATTATATGCATCATCGTCACACTGTTTATTAGAAGTAACCAACCTGGTGATATACGCGGCGAAAGTTTGTTCAAATGATATTACAACGTTTGCCATTGTCATTTTCGTAAAATGTTGAGTTGGTTATGCAAGCTTCTCAAATGGCATACGAATCGACAGTAGAATTTTATTTTATTTCTAATAAAACTGTGTGAATCATAATAATAGTAGTAGTAAACGTGATTCATGGTATTATATACGAAACGCCATCGAATTCTTTCGAAGTCTTTCAGGAAGTAGGCTTGTTAGTCATTCCCTTCGCCATATCCCAGGAGAAGCATGGTTATTCGTGGATCCGTCAACCATAAAACCTGGCAGAGTCATTCTCCAACAGGACAGAAAGAAAAGTGTCTGCCCCGTTGGAGAATCGGACCCACGACCCTCGGATCCGTCAGTCGGATGCAGAACTATAGCACCAACTCCCCCGCCGAATTATGAAATTGTTGGAAGTTGTTGATACTAGTGAATATTTTGTATGAATATTCAAGAAAATAACTTTTGTAGAACAGAAATGTTTGTTTATTTTTCAATACTTCAAAAACTACATCAACATGGAAACTATAATATTCATTAACAAAAAATTAAAACAACTTCATAGAATTGATGATTTCTTCAATATTCCCCCGAAATCAATAATTTCTCAGATTCAATTTTTCTCGCTCCAACACCAGTCCTGAACTCCGTTTCATTTCGACGAACTTGGAAGTTGGAAGATTCTTGGTAAAATATCAGTCATCTGATTTTCACCTTCAATGTGATGATCCTCCATTTCCTTTCCAAGTTTCTCTCGAATGAAGTGGTATTTTATGTCAATACGCTTAATGCGTCCCAAACTCCTTCCGTCATCATTTTTAGCCATATGGATAGCAGTATCACTACTTTTATTCGGGTTTGAAGGCCTTCGTTTTTTTGGAATTTCTTCCTGACGTTTCGCTGGCTCGAGTGGCTAGCTTCTTCAGAGGCTCATTCATCTTGTAATTCACTCCGATGACTGGAGATTTTTCCTTCGCAAGTTGTATTTATGCCTATTCAGGTAGTTTGCGGTGCTAATTATTCCATTCGGATTAGGGGAATTGTCATTAATATTGATTACCTTGTTTACCTCATCTGGGTTCGGAGAATAATCATCATTATCTGAAGAACTACCTGCAGTTATTATCGATTTTCTTAAAATGGGATTCCATATTCGGTTGAGGTTGACAGCTTCTTCTTTTCTATTGAAATTATCCGTGTGTTTGTGGATTTCTATTGCCTCCCGTATGGTATGCGATGAACCATGCATACCATGCACCTGTGGGAAGGTATACATCGGTACCACAAAAAGATCCATGGGAACAAGGCTAAAGGAACATGAGAGAAACTGCAGACTAGGGCAAACTGACAAGTCGGCTGTGGCGGAACACGCACTTAGTGAGGGTTACCACAGGATTCTGTTTGAAAATGCAAAACTGATTGCACCCAACCAGGGATACCATAGCCGACTGGTACGGGAGGCAAAAGAAATCCACAAACACACGGATAATTTCAACAGAAAAGAAGAAGCTGTCAACCTCAACCGAATATGGAATCCCATTTTAAGAAAATCGATAATAACTGCAGGTAGTTCTTCAGATAATGATGATTATTCTCCGAACCCAGATGAGGTAAACAAGGTAATTAATATCAATGACAATTTTCCTAATCCGAATGGAATAATTAGCACCGCAAACTACCCGAATCGGCATAAATACAACTTGCGAAGGAAAAATCTCTAGTCATCGGAGTGAATTACAAGATGAATGAGCCTCTGAAGAAGCTAGCCACTCGAGCCAGCGAAACGTCAGGAAGAAATTCCAAAAAACGACGGCCTTCAAACCCGAATAAAAGTAGTGATACTGAAAACCTCGGCCGCGAAAGCCTTAACTATTTTGTCATATGGATAGCACTTCTGTTATCACTGTATGAAGGAATCGGTTCGCTACCTGCCCCTGATTCCATTGTTAGTTGCCCAATCCACTTTGGCTGCTTCAGTTGCTGATACATATTCAGCTTCAGCAGTAGAAAGTGCAACTGTTGATTGTTTCCTGGAAGCCCACGTGATAGCTCCTCCAAACATTACAATGACAAATCAACTGGTTGACTTCAAGCTGTTGAAACAAAATCTGCACCACAAGAGGCTTTCAAATCGCCGCTTCCTTGATACATCCATGATGCAAAGTTCCTTCGAGATATCTCAATATTCTTTTTATGCAATTCCAGTGACAAACTCGTGGATTATCCATAATATCGGGTTTGCTTACATTTGAAAGGTGTAGTAAATCTCCTATGGCTTTCCTGTACGGAAGCTGTTTCAGATTCGTCAAATTTGTAATTATGTTCCCCCGGAGTTGAAACTGCATTAGGTACATGCCTCCATATTGAAAGTTCCGAGAATTTTCTTTGTATATTGTGATCGGCTGAAAGAAATATAACCAGTTTTTTGAATTGTAGTCATTTCCAAATATGAAGAATCTTTCGAATGTGTTATTTCGAAGTTTCATTCATTTTTGACAACAAAATTTCAATTTCTGACAAATCACCTCCTGTTACTAAACCATCATCTACATACAGAGCAATGATGATTTTACTCGATTGGAATCTTCGAAATATACAGGGATCAGCAAAGCATTGAGAAAATCCATTTCAAACCATATAAAATCTTCTAGGGACAGCAAAAACCTTGTTTTTTCGTGAATCCTTTTACCACTTTAACATCGCCTAGTATCGTATTCGATCTGGATCAATATGTTTGATATGAAATATCCATTTACAGGACAAAGGTTCTTTAATGTCAGGATTCAAGTTCCATTTTTCAAAAATTAACTCCTCCATGGCTGATTTTCAGTTTTCATTAGTTATTGCTTCATTAACAGTAAGATTCTCGACTTCACTGATCTATGCAATGGCTCTTAATCTTTCTGGTGTTTTGATATTCTCCATGTTTCCCAAATTATAACTGCAATTCATGTGAACTAGATGAAGTTCTTGTTCCTCGTTCACAATTTATTCACTGTGACTGCTTTCATTTTCCTTTATTTGACATTCTCTATTGACATTTGTTACCTTGGATTTTGAAGGAGGGGTATGCTTTTCTGGGCCATCTGCTTTCGGTCATGAGATTTCGCACAATTTCAAGTCAATAAGAAAGAAACATTTTCCCAAAATTTCAGCTTCCAAACCATTCCGGAACATCTTCAAATGAGCTCTTCTTCGGCACAATTTTTCAAGGAAATACAATAATAAGGGTTGGATACTTCACGACCTGATTAAGAGTCCGTTGAAATAATCGGTGCTGAGAAAGGACACCACATCCTGTCATTTGCTAGAGTGGAAGCACAGCCTAAGCACCAATAATTTTAACGGACTGTTAACCAGTTCGTAAAGTACCCGCCCTAAAATGAACATTTTGGCAACGCCGCTTATGTGCTTATTCTGGGTTGCAATCTGAGGTCTGTGGTTGCAATGTAATACATAGGTAAAAACCATTTCTTGTTACAGAATCGATAAAATCTCTAGTGCTATAGAAGCGTTTCAAACTAGTCGAGGTCACAGATTAATTATTCTGTGGCGAGGTTTTGAACATATCAGAAGTTCTTGTGGTGTTGATAGCACTGATATATAGGGGGTGCAATCACACGGGTTGGTATAGGTATAATTGAAGATTGATGTCAGCATAGTCAGCTAACAGAAATGATTACTGTTGCGATTTTCCACTGTCACCAGTAACTCCACTCTTTTTGCTTTTTGAGTTTTTGATATTGATGATGGCGTTGGTGATCAATAATAGGCCAGCAAGAAAGAGCACAATAGGTTTAAAAGTTCTTCAATGTTGCTAATATAAACATTGTTTTAGTTCACCTTCTCGCCTAAACTGAGCATAGCATTGGATGCAAATGCGGGAGTTTTCTCCAGGCTCTACCCAGTCAACATCTCTGTGATCTCGAATATTTAGTAGAAACTGCCGGTATGTTTCATTATTAACCGCTTTGTGCTTTTTTAATTGATGCACCCATTGCAACCAATTTGGAGCCATATAAAATTAATAGCTACATAGATATAAAAAGCGTTAAAATCAAAAATATGCCGAATAATTCAATTAAAATAAAATTAAAAAACGATGCATTTATTTGTTATCAACCACACTAATAAGAAAATGTCAGTTTTGACAATTAATCATTAAAATAATCATTGGAAAGCAATATTGCCACTTCACATTTTCTGAAAATAATTGATAAGAAGTTATTATTTTTTCTATGCATAAGATGAATTATACTAGATAAACAAAAAAGAAAAATACTACAACATGATTCATAAGCATTCGAAAGCGTTTGGAAATATTTTCAGAAAAGGTCCAAATTTTCTTATCTAAGGCATACCCACCTTTCCGCTTCATTTATTGTTTCGTTTTCTTCTCCATAGATTTATGCAATGTGATGATTATCAGTTTCTATGATGTTTTCTGAAGACGACATCTCGAGCAAATTCTTGTTATTATTATCAGGACAGTATATTCGGTACCCTCTTGTATTTTCTCCGTATCCAACGAAAATACCTGGTTTGCTTTTGGAATCCCATTTCAACCTTTTTTCTTCGGTATCAAAACATAAATTGGTTCACCAATGATTTTTAGATTCGAAAAACTGAATTTTTGTTAAAACAAATTACCAGCTTGAAGCATTGTCCTTGCCATTTCAACTACGGCCTGACTTTCCCTTTCTGCTCTGCCATTTGTTAAGGAGTATATGGCACGGTCAATTGATGTCTTATACCATAGTTCTTAGGAAGTGTTTGAATTTCTCTGTTTACCATTTTTCCCCATTATCACTTCTCAGGAATTTGACCAGAGAAACCAGTTTGGTTGGTGACTTCCTTCAAAGAAACGTCTGATCTTATCTTTAGTTTCTGCTTTCTTCTTGCAAAAATATACTGTTCTGAAGCAACTGAAGTCATCTTCCAGCAATAATAAATATCTGAATCCTCCCAATGAATTTTCTTCCATTGGGCTACACAAAACCATGTGAATTAATTCAGCAGGTTCCGAAGCTCTCGAAGAACTGACAGGAACAGGAAGTTTGTGTTGTTTTCCCACGATGCAGGCTTCGCAAAAGGATTCAGTTTTCGTTTCAGAAAATGGAATATCACAAGATTTTAGAACTTGTTTTCATATCTATGTTTTGGTGACCCAGCTTCTCATGCCAAACTTGCAGGCTTTCCACTTCTGCAGTAGTTACATTCGCGTCTTCGTTTGATGATTCCACTTCGAACATCATTTCATAAAGTTGGTCTTTGGCGTGGGCCAACAGCAAACACTTAATTTTTCTTCATGAATTCGCATTTTTAGCTGTCGGATCTCATTAATAAGGGCAGTCCGATTTACCTTCTTTTTATTTTTGAACCGGCATTTCTTCATAGCGTTTTATTTTCGAAATATCTCTTTGGATATAGTGATTGATGGAATTTTTTATGAACAGCAACATACTTCTTTTTCCCTTGCGAAGTAGTTGCAAAAAGCTGAGGTATCATCTTCTAGGCTATCTTTCTTGTTTTTGATTCTTTCTTCTTCCAGCAGATACCTGGTGGTCATATTATTGAATTTTCTGTGTTCCACACTAACGGGATTCCATTCACTTTGAAAAAAAGGAATAGCGGTTTGGTAACATCATTAAAAATTTCGTTATTACCGTGCACTCAGGAATCCCAGAGATTTGAGATCATGCACTAATTGCTCTATCCTTGTTATATTCGTTGACATGTTTTCGGATTTATCGAATTTAAAGGCGTATAAATTTTTTTGAAGAACATGCATTGAAACGTTTGTCTTTTGTGCAGAAAGAATTTGAAGCTCAGTGAACAGTTCAGCAGCTGATGTGCAATGTGTTAATAAGGATAAGTTTTGCTCCGATACACTGGTAACATATCATTTCTTTGCATTGCTATCATTTTTAATCCATGTATTGAAATCCTGTTCCTTTTAATCTGGTTTTTTGATGTTTTCCACAGCAACATCGTAGTTCCCAGTACTCTTCAAAACGATTTCTATTTGGAATTTCCACATTTCATAGTTCTTCTGCCCTTCCAATTGGATTATTTTCATTCATGATGATTTGTCAAAGTTATTGACATTTTTAGACACTTGCCTCCAAACTGTATTTTTCTTTGATATTTTTTTTTCAATTCTCAAAATATTCAATCCAAGAGAGAGATCATGGGCTCAAAGCCAGATGGAAGTTGCTGATGCTAATGAATATTTTTTATAAATATTCAAGAAAATAACTTTTGTGTAACAGAAGTTGTTTTTTGTTTATTTTTCAATACTTCAAAAATTACATCAAAATGGAAACTATTTCATTCATTAACAAAAAATTAAAACAACTCCTTGAGAATGATGATTTCTCCAACAATAATACTGTTCGTAGAGATCAAATTATCCTAACCATACTGATATTATTTGCACTCGACACGCGTTTCGCTAACAAGGTTAGCATCAGGAGAAGAAAACTGATACTATAGTCATATTTGTTTTTAAGGGGAGCTAATCTACACAAACAATTTCAACTTTTACACCAAAGAATCCAACCTCATCGTTCAAATGTCTGAATTATGGAGGTACCATTCAACGATAGAACAATGTATGCCACTGCGATTTTTTGTCAAACAGAACCGAATGGTTATCCCTTCTTTGAGACAGATTTTTCTCTCTCGAGCGGCAAGTGCGAATGATGCATTTTGCTGTTATTGATCCCTATAAAAAGTTTTCACTTTTTCAAAAAATGTTTCCCCCAAAAATGGTGAACCTCTAATGGACATTGGACAGTTTCGAAACAATCCACTCTTCATACTCGATTGTTCACACCAACCGAATACCCCAAAGTCTTCAACCATCGATATAAAGGTTGAGTTTGAAACTAGGAAACCCAAGTTTCCAGACAACACCAAAGTATATGCACTGATTTTGCG
This sequence comes from Zygogramma bicolorata, assembly GCA_032362365.1. Classification (NCBI taxonomy): domain Eukaryota; kingdom Metazoa; phylum Arthropoda; class Insecta; order Coleoptera; family Chrysomelidae; genus Zygogramma; species Zygogramma bicolorata. Next base: position 237,892 of record JAVJAQ010001650.1, read on the forward strand.
TGATACATTTCAAACATATGTTTCACTGGATGGTTCAGTTTACCCCAGATATTGACACCCATTACATTATTGATGATATTATGTGTTGAATTGTATTGTTTGCTTCTACTAAATATTTGCATCCATTCAATGTATTTTCATTAAATTGATATATACTATTTTGTGATATGTTTTTCCATTCATGTTCGATGGGAATTGAATAAATAAAACATAATACAAATTCGTTTTATTCAATACTATTTATTATTTATTAGTACATATAAACAATCTAGAATACATCTTTTCTAGTAGTCATCATTTTCTTGACAATCTTCAATTTCCTCACAATTTTCATCAGTCAGTTGAAAGTCCTGAATGATCCATTCTGGAAGAAATGATCGAATACGATATAGGAATCTTCTAAGAATTCAACTCAGTCAACATATTACAGAGTTTATGCAATTTTATTATTCCATTCAGAAATTTGTCACAAACTTTAGCACCACTCTTGTAGTTGGCATCATGTAGACGCAATGTTTTCTTCATCAGAGCACACACCGAAGTCATCAACACTCGCATGCTCAGCATTCTCACTCGATGCTTTCATTTCCGAAGACAGTCTTCCGATGGATGAAGCAAGAATCTTGGCCTCGATCCAGTGTTGACTTGCGTATTGCATCCACATCTTGGAATTATTGTACTGAAATCAAAAGAAAAGTAAATTAACGTAAGGTTTCATCATATCGTTCCAATTTGTCGAGTGAGTGCGTTTAATAATGCCTGAAAATGTTTAACGAAAAATGTTCCATATAGTTAACATCTAAATATTTTCTAATAAATAATACGAAATCAACATACAATAAATAACTTTAATTTCTATTATATTGAATCGAATTTGACTAGAGAACGCATTTTCATGCCAGCCAAGCTTTGTGGACTCTGACCCCAATATTCTAAGGTATAATTACCGCTTGGAGAATTCGTACAGGATGTAACGTATGTTGTGAGAATTGTCCGTAATATTGTTGAAAAAACTGTCAGTGGAAAATGTGGAATTTTGAATAGAATTATCGATTAAAAATTGACAAACCCTTGAAGAAAGGAAAATTGGAGAAAAACCTACAGTCTGTGATAAAATACACTATCAAACCATCATATTCAGAAGAATTTCTCAGTGAATTCAGTTCTGAAATTCCATTTGTTACATTGAAGTTCGTGTGAAGTTTTATGGAGAAATTACATATATAACATGGAAAAAAAATAAAAAAATAATAGTCGATTCAGTGAAGAGTATTCCCAGGCTAGTCTAGAAGAAGATGGCTCCAAATTCCAATGTACCAAAATTGACTGTTTGGGTCCAAAAGATTCAAAACGTGAAAGTGATCCAAGAAGCATTATTAAATTTCTGCAAGAGAAAAATTCATTATTAAGGAAGTTGATAAAAGACAAGGATTCGTTAATTTCCGAAAAAGAGATAAGTATGAAGCAACAACCGAAGAAAACTAATTTTTACAACTTAATTACGATTTTTTGGTATACAACTTTGTTGAAAAAGATACAATAATGGACAGTTTGAAGAAAATTAATGAAAGCATTACATCAGTCAAAGAGGAGCTTATTGAGAACTCACCTAAAAAAAAAACAGAATTCGAAACTTCTGATTCTGATGATGAAGACCAATCAGTGTGAAATCATTCTGAGAAAAGAAGATTGGAAGATATATAATATTACGTTTTTTGTGATGAAAGCTCAGTTGCATTTGTTATAATTTTTTTTTTGATTTTTTTCTTAGGAATTGCTTACTATTCTGTTCTTTCAATAAGACATTTTACTATGGGGGGAACCTTCATCGAGAGTATTGAGAACGATTATTGCAATTTAAAATATCATTGATGTGCATCACTATCTGCAATGTGAAAAACCTGTCATTCTTATTCCAACTGAAACTCAGGTCGATTCATATACGAACAATGTACATATGTCCAGGTTATGAATTCTATTCTCGCTTTCGTTTCAATGGTGATGTTTGTCTATACTCTAGGAATGATTTATCGTGCCAACGCGAAGGACTGGAACCGAAATATTATGACGTGATGTGTTTTAAGCTTGTCAATCATCAACAAAATAAATTTGTCTGTTGTCTTCATTTACCACCTAACAATGACTCTTTCAACAGACTATTCGAATTTCTATCGGAAAAAATCGACTTTATCCACTCCTTAGGTCAACATATTGGGTGATTTTAATGTACATAATTGGATGGACAAATCTTGGAGGATTCGGGATGTTTCTCAATTTCATATATATATATATATAGAGAGAGAGAGAGAGAGAGAGAGAGAGAGAGAAGGGTAGTCTCTTGACTGGACTAGTTGAAAAAACCGTCTGGGGTTGCAGTCATAAATTGAGTTTGGCCTGATATAGTGAAACTCTTTATTGAATTGTCGAGCTTTCGAAAATCTTTATTTTCTTTTTCAAGACATCTGAAAAAACAGTGTTTATTGTTACATATAGCACTCAAACATGATAAAATTGAACTTACTACTGTGAGATTAAATATAAAACAGCAGATGAAAAATCCTTGTCCATCACAAAGAGGAAAAACATTTCTTATCAGAAACATTCACAAAAACTGGAAGACATGTCTCCGAAAATATCACTAGGAGGAAATGGAACCATTCATCCATATTACATTGAAGTGCACGAATTTATACATGTGCAAATGATTAACAGAACAATTTGGACAAAAAATTTTCATTTTACATTTTGACACTAGCGACTTGTTGAGTGAACAGAGCACATGGCCCAGTGTGAGCACAGAGCATGGAACTGCAGGGAAAACAGCACACAACAGAACCAAATGATGGTTGACAACGTCTTGTCACCTGTCAATAGCTCCACTATTCCGTGTCCAAACCAGAGCATGTGATCCATTCTCAGGGTCGGAGTTTATTAACTTTAAGTTACAAAAGTGCCGTCTGGTCGAATGGCTGTTGATCTCGATGATCAAGGCTGTAGTTTGTGTTCTAAAAATGCAGTCCAAAACTAATGTCACCTAAATAATTGATTTTGTAATTGGTGTGACCAGTTGATTACTCAATAATCTTCTTAGTCATGGCTTAACACATGGACAGTAAGGCAATATGCGTACTGATGCCTGAGTGTTGTGGAGCTAAAAAAGCTTCTCTTACAGATAGAGGTGAGTAGGGGAGACCGAGGCTAATTACTCATGGGACTTGAATGAACCAAGGCTTTCAACTTCGCCTGAAAATGTCGGATTGCTTCCCTCTTCACGTTAAATATTAAACATGTAGCAAATTTGATATTCTTTGACTTACATCGTAATTTTTTGTCAGTTTACAATTTTTATATTTGGCATTCGGTAAAGTTTTTCATTTATTTTATAGTTATACAAGAAGATGCGCCTCTTGAACTAATTATGATATAATATGGAAAGTCAGAAATTAGTTGAGCTAGAATTTCTCTTTTGTAGCTAGCTCACTTTGCCGCCTATGTTGGGCATAATAAGAATGTTCACTAATTTTCAGTACTAATGAAAATCGATAGAGTTGAGACTTAATGGAGGCATGGCATAACTACCATTGAATTGTTCGAAGTTCTTTTTTGGCGACAATAATTTAGATATGAAATTTCAGTTCCACACGAGGCCGGAAAAAGGCTCCCTGCGCGAGAGTTTTTGACATCACCCCATTTATTGATGCTCATCTGTCATATGTTAAAGGTGTTTACACAGTTCTGTTATGTTTATAGTATATTACGTAACAAGGAGGAAAAGTAGCGTATTACATACGGGCGAAAATTGTGAGCACCAGGCGTTAGCCGAGTGCGGCAAGTCGCGAGTGCACGTAACTAGCCCTATCCTCGAGTTGCGCACTGAACTTTTTCCACTCTCACCATGCTTGTGGGGTAATTTCGGCTGGTGTAGCACAAATTTCTTTGTTATCCCTCATTTTCAATGATAAATGTGACACTGGATAACAGAGCAAGTAGGAAAAACAATGGCTTGCTTCATGGATGTATAATCTAGTTCCTGAATAGGGTTGGGACATACAAAATTTTCTTTGTATATTTGGAATCTACGCATGAGACTTTGTTATGAAATTTTTTTTCCCGAATCTGTCGCATCATTTTTGAGAGTGCTACAGCGTTTTGAAAACGCCGAATTTCAAAACGCTTCTACGAATGGGAGAAAGCGCGTGACGTCATTATACTGTTGGGCCTTTCGTCCCAACAGCTGCTGTAGGCAGCAAGCCCGCGTTGCACCGCGTTGTGACTCGCGCTCTTGTAAAAGTGTTTATTTCCGGTCTGTGCTCTGGCTTGACCTTTCGGAGACTACACTTTGCCTATTCGAGTGAATATGATGCCTAACCTATCGTTCAGATGTGACCGTCTCTGCCTACCGCGCTCCCCTCCATCATGCCGGGAAGCTCAGCGCCTGAATTCCGTATCAGCGCGCGGAGGTCTTCAGTACGCTTTTGACTACGAGAGTGTTCATATGTCTGACGACAGTGTGCAACGCAGTTAGCGTTCGAGAAAACTTGCTGCATTACAGATAAATTGTGCGGTAAGTGAAATATATTTAACTTAGGTTCAGTTGTGACCAATCAACTGCCTTAGTATTTCAATAAGGATTTCATGAGAATTTCAGTTAAGCTTGCTTGTTTTGAGCTCAAGAGAGCTGCTCGAAAGCTAATTAGAGCAGAACTTCTACAGATGCTTCAACAGTGATTTTGTTCTAAGAGTTCCCAGATTCGAACGTCTGGGTAATTACATTTGTTTTTCAGCTATTACAGTGTTTGACGCTACGAGACTAGGCCTTACGGCTCCACAACTGCAGCCTTACGGCTCCAGAACTGCAGCCTTACGGCTCCACAACTGCAGCCATACGGCTCCACAACTGCAGCCTTACGGCTCCATAAAAGCAGCCTTACGGCTCCATAAAAGCAGCCTTACGGCTCCATAAGGCAGCCTTACGGCTCCATAAAAGCAGCCTTACGGCTCCATAACTGCAGCCTCACGGCTCCAAAACTGCAGCCTTACGGCTCCATAATTACAGCCTTACGGCTCCAAAACGGCAGCCTTACAGCTCCATAACTACAGCCTCACGGCTCCATAACTACAGCCTCACGGCTCCAAAACGGCAGCCTTCAACTCCACAACTCTAGCCTTGCGGCTCCAGGAACACAGCCTTACGGCTTCATGCCTACAGCTTCACAACGAATACGCTTGGCGGCTTCAACTGCAGCCTTACGGCGCTACCACGGTAGCCTAGCCCCTCACTAAAAGTCTTATGACACAAGAAGGGCTCATTACAAGCTTGCTGCTCACTTGTGCTAGAATGTCATAGCCGTTTTGTTTATATACGTTCACTGTTTTTGAGCGTTTTTTCTTGTTATAGATGGCGACTCCTACAAACCTTATAACCCTGGGGGAATTGTATCGAAAGGAGGACGATATCGCAGAACTAAATAGAATAAAAGGCGAGTTACTAACTATTCTTCCGGAAAACTGGCAAGATTATAAAACAATCAATTACAGTAAAGAAGAATTGTTTGGGGAGGAGTTGAATGCACAGATCCTAAATAAAATAAGATTTGCCATCCCCACCTTGACCATTGCTAGAGCGTTCGATCCAGAGGCTTCCTACTTAACTGAAAGGCCCTACCGGAACTACAAGGTCAGAATGCTGGATTGGGACTTTTGCAGGGCACTAATAATAAGTCCACCAAGTGTTGCAAACAAATTGAGAGGATCGGCCGCAGCAGCTGAACTTTTTACAAGAGCAATCCAGCCGATGAAACACTTGCTTATAACAAGGAAGGAAGCATCTAAAATGTTGAAAGAAGCACAGGAGTCTTCGGAGGATGAAGAGAAAGAAAACATCGAGCCGCCGAGGAAGAAATCCAGGTTAGATAGGATGGAGGAGCGAATGTATGGAATGTTTGAAACATTATCGAATCAGATCAAGTCCCTACAAGAGAAACCTGGTGTGTCGGATGACTACGAGGATTCAGACTCACTATCTGAACAGGAGGAAGAGGAGGAAGACGAGCAGTCGGAGAATACGGGGGGGCATCCTACGGTGACACAATCTGACTATGATTTTGGTTTCGAGTTTGAACCACAGGTTAAAGAAGCAGAACCCTACATTGCTCCCCCAGATCCCGAGATCAGAAAGCAAGGCACTAATTGTCAGAAATTGGGGTCATCTGGATGGAACAATATTCGCTACAAAGAGGTTCAGAAAAAACTGGGAGCATCTCCAGTATTTTGCGCATTGAAGGTCAACCCTCAGCTCGAGGAAATTTGCCCTAAATCGCTGAGCCAGACTCTCTTAGTAAAATCCGACTTGACCCTAGGAACAATAACTCATGGCCTGTTGAAGCAGCGTCAAGCCCTCAAGAAAGTAATGAATACTGTAGCACTCAAATACCCCGAAGCAGCTAATGAACTTAAAATGGAATTCTATTCACCAGATGGTGAATATAAGGTCATTTCGGAGGATTTACTACAACTAACTTGCGCTAGGCGAGCAGAGACTATAGAGGCACGACGGAAAGTTTTTAAACCAAGAAGGCAACACCTTATCACTGAATTAAATAGGATTCCACCATCGGAGACTTATCTTTTTGAAGAAGAAGCCTTAAACAAGATAGTAAGGGAGGAAGGTGGTTTATTTCGCGCCTTCCATGACCGATCAAAAACAAAGTTGTTCAACAACCCGCAAAACGCATTCAATAGACCTTTCCGCACGGGACCTCAAAATCCTGCCTCAGACCGATCAAAGCCCCAGAAGAAAAAATCAACAGAGATTCAAGAGTACTCGACAAGGAAGTGAGCGACGGGCCAAACCCGAAAAGAATTATTATGATGGAAAAAAAAGGCACGTCAACACAAAACGAAAATATTGACAATATGAATTTCCGGGGAGGGCAGCTGAAGCATTTCGTACAGCGATGGGTGGACCTGGATCTTCCGAAGAGCCTAAGAAAGGTTCTGAAAGGATACACCATTCCGTTCACAGAGCCCCCTCCGATAGTACCCTTCCATCAAGAAATTGTAAAGAAGTACTCCACTCCAGAAACACCAAAAATGACAAAAGAAATATCGAAATTACTGGATCAACAAATACTGGAGGAGTGCCATCAGTCAACGGGATTCTTGTCAAGGATATTTCTAATTCCAAAAACAAATGGCAAAGTGAGACAAATATTCAATCTTCGTCGTCTGAATCAGTACCTGGCACCTCAAAAATTCCATCTTATAAATCAAAGACGTGTACCCCTTTTCCTACAACATCAGGACTATATGGCAAAGATAGATCTTTCACAGGCATATTGGCACATCCCTATCAAAGAAAGTCACAGAAGATTTCTAGCATTGGCGTACAAGAACAAGGTCTTGCAATGGACGTGTCTGCCTTTCGGCCTAGCAAGTGCTCCTCTCGCATTCTCCCGAATTACGAACTGGATAGCAGAACAACTCCGTCAAGAAGGAATAAGGGTTCTAGTATATCTGGACGATTTTCTGCTGGCCAACCAGGACCCCAACAGTTTGCGGATACAGATCCACAAAACAATAACATTATTGCAAAGTCTAGGCTGGGTGGTAAATATGGAAAAATCAGTAACCTCTCCTTGCCAAAAGATAGAGTTCTTGGGAATAATATGGGATACCTGGAACAACGAGACAGCCTTACCCTTACAGAAACAAAATTATATTCTGAGAGACGTAGACACAATATCCAGGAAGAAAGTTTGGAATTGGGAAAAAGCGACAGCATTGATAGGAAGGCTAACATTTGCAGCAATGGTGATCCCTTTAGGCCGTCTACATTCGAGAGATCTCCAGATAGAAAGTCGAAAGCTCCAAGAGCGACAGCCAACCAAAAACGTACGCTTATCAGCAAAGGCTCAGCTGAGTTGTCTGTGGTGGAAACAGAATGTATCCAAAACAGGAGTGATTTTTCATCAAAACCCAACCTTCTTCGTAACGACAGACGCTTCCCAGACGGGATGGGGAGCAAATCTAAACGACACGTATTTATCAGGGGTCTGGAAGGAGCACCAGAAAAACTGGCATTCCAATATGAAGGAGCTATGGACGGTTTGGATGGTCTTGAAAGACAACCTCGAAGTTCTTCACAATCGATCAGCAATTGTACAATCAGACAACAGGACGGTTATTGCCTATATAAGGAAAGAAGGGGGAACAAGGTCCTTAACTTTGTTGGAGATGGTGAAGAGAATCTTATTACTTGCCGCTCAAAACAAAATCCGTCTGATTCCGTATTACGTCCCGGGGAAGTACAACGACATAGCGGACTGCCTATCCCGAAACAAACCATTACCAGACTGGCACCTGAAAGGAGTGATAGTGGACAAAATTTTCCAGAAATGGGGAATTCCGGATCTGGACCTGTTCGCAACAAGATACTCTGCAGTAGTGCCCAGATATGTAACGATGGATCCGAACGACAGTCAAGCACAGTTCATCAACGCATTCAGCCAGACATGGTCATGCCGACTAGGATGGATATTTCCTCCTCCAGCATTAGTACCGAGAGTGTTGCAACATCTGAACGTTTCGAAGGGAACATACATTTTTATAGTTCCTCGTTGGCAGAAAGTGTTTTGGAGGGCAGACATCAAAAACAGAGCCTTAGACGCACCTTTTCAAATAAGGAAGTTACCATTGCACCTAATAGACCTCTCGAACAATCTTCCCCCTCCGAATGTACAAGAATTTCATTTGGAGGCATGGAAAATACGGGCTGGGGCTCGGTGACGGCAGACTGGGACCAGGAAGATATAAATTTACTACAGTCAGCCTGGCGTGAATCAACAATGAAAACATATCGTTCCGCCTGGAAAGAATTCATAGGATGGTGTGACAATAATAAAATTCTTCCTGACAAGGCAAATCCGCAGGATGTAGTGAAATATTTGAGTTTTTTGTGGAGATCTAGAAAGCTGAAATACAGCACAATTTTGGTACACAAATCGGTGATTGCTACATTCTCGAACCCCAATGGAGATAAGGAAATAAGTAACCATCCGATGGTCAGGGCTATTCTCAAAGCTATTAGTATTAAGGAGGCAGCAGGGCGAAATCCAAACAACAACTCGATTTGGGATATCGAAATTTTACTTAATTGGATGAAGGGTAACATTCCGGACGAATCAAGTATATTCCAAGTGTCCCGACATACAGCACTCTTGCTCCTTTTAGCCTCCAGTCGAAGGATACACGATCTAACACTGTTATCCTTAAAAGAAGGCCACTTCAGAGAAGACAAAGACACCTTAGTCTTTTGGCCTGTCTTTGGGTCGAAAACTGATAATTCAAGAGCTCGCCAATCAGGCTGGAAACTCCTTTCGTCGCAGGATAGAAGCGTTGATTTAGTACATTGGATTAAAAAACTGATAAATATTTCGAAAGAAAGAAGGGACACAGTAAAGAAGTTGAATAATTTGTTCATAACCACAAGAGGTTTTGTAAAACCGGCATCTAGGTCAATCATAGCGGGCTGGGTCAAGACTGCTTTTCAGGCCGCGGGGATAGCATGTTCTCCAGGCAGCATAAGATCGGCAGTATCTTCTTATAATTTTCAAAAGGATTAACCGTTGGAGGAGATTCTGAGGAAGGGTAATTGGCGCGGCCCTGGAAATTTCCTCAAACATTACTGTAAGAATATATCTCGAGCGGGCGGACCTAATGGCACTAATCTGTTAGTCAGTGAAAATTTCCAGTCGATTTGATTGAAGAACCTCATTTAGAAACATATAAGACTGATGATGGCAACTGCAAGGCCAGGTACAAAAGGGAAAACAGGCTGAAAGAATCACACGTTTAATTTTATTTTCTTTGCGAAAACAGTTTTATTCATATTCATGTTTTCATATAAACATATGAATGTTCCTATTAAAGAAAGCTTAGTATCCAAACCTATTAGTTCATTATTTTTTCTAACATTATTGAAACACCCTTTAGAATTCATAATCACAGTACACTTTTGACAATGGTCAAACCATAACTCCCATGCCGGCAGAAAACAAACATCTCTCCGAAAGGTCAAGCCAGAGCACAGACCGGAAATAGACGCGTTTTCTACCCCGTAGGGAGGAAAACGCATATTTCAGGTCTTGCGAAGGCTTGACCTGAGCAATCTCTTGCCGCCACATATTTTCGTCGACGGTACTGAAGACCTCCGCGCGCTGATACGGAATTCAGGCGCTGAGCTTCCCGGCATGATGGAGGGGAGCGCGGTAGGCAGAGACGGTCACATCTGAACGATAGGTTAGGCATCATATTCACTCGAATAGGCAAAGTGTAGTCTCCGAAAGGTCAAGCCTTCGCAAGACCTGAAATATGCGTTTTCCTCCCTACGGGGTAGAAAACGCGTCTATTGTTCGTGTTTCATAGTGCGATTTCCAAAATGCCGACTCCGAAAATGAGTTATCGTTGGTGTTATGTGCCTGGTTGTAAAAACACAACAAGAAATACCCCGGAAAAACTATTTTTTTGCGTTCCTCCGGAAGAAAAAAAGAAAAAACAGTGGTGTCGTGCTGCTCGTCGGGAGTATTTACCATCTAAAACACAGTTTTTCTGCTGCGAGGATCATTTCACTTTGAAAGATGACATGGATAACTACATACAGTATTCATTAACTGGTACTGCTAAAAAAATTAAAAAAAAAACGTTCTGCCCCACATTTTCATTTGTCAAAATAACAGAACAGTTAGTGAAAATCTTCGTCCCACTTCAGTCCAGAGAGCTCATCGAGCACAAGTTGCAGAAATAGTGGAGTCAGTTACTTCACATCCTGATGAATTAGCAGACTTAGAAGAAATTGAGAATAACGATACACCGAACGTCACAGGTAAGAATTAGTAACCGTTGAGATGTATACGTATTTTAAGATAAAAAATTTTGTGAATGTAGCCAGTGTTTAAAAGGGCTGAGAGTTGTTTTAGATGGATGCGAATTTATATTCCGAGGCAAAGCCGAGGGATATAATTTTATTATGAGTCTAAAACAATGTTTTGCCTTTTTGCGCATAATGTACTACTAATTATTTGAATTTCATTGATCATACTGTACTATTAAAATTATCATTGAGCATTTTCATCGTTTAATACTTAGCAATTTGAGCGTGATTTTTAAGTTTGAAAGAACAAGTCAGGAAAAATGTTGAAGAGTTTTATGATCGTTGAATTAATTTTCGGAAACTGTTATTGTTGCAGCTACCACTCATGCGATCCAAACCTCTTTTAGAGACCAAGGTATGCAAACGGACGGTCGTCTGAAGAAGACTTATGTTCGAAGCGTTGGAGTTATGTGCGAAATTTTGGATGCCAGCTTCCTAAAACCGGTCAACTGTTCACCTGTCAAAAAACGAGCATCGCCTTCAAAAGAACTGTCTCCTTTGAAACATCAATCATCGTTTAGTGAAAGTGAGGTCTCCAATGCTTCAAACTTTTCATCTGGGAATAGTATTGTTTCAAAAAGTGATAATCCTGTCGATTCAGAATGCGAAGAATCAATTTCAGCAGAAAATAGTGCGATGGCTGATTTGAGCGCTAAATTGAAAAATTTCAATATTAGTAAGAGTCCGAAAGAATACGTTGGTCTTTCTGATGAGTTACTGTGGGTGATTGATTTATTACACAAACACACACAAATCAAGGTTAGAGATCTTAAGTTAATTCTAACAAAATTAAAATTGGACGACAGTTTTTCAAGGATTGGAGATGATTTTGGGATGTCGCGCAGGCAAGCTGGAAGAATATTCTCGCAAAATATTTCAACACTTGCTTCGATGTTAAGTGTTTTTGTATGTTTTCAACCTCACATGAATGTCCAAGCGTTGCTTTCCATTCCTTTTCGTGCCAATTTTCAAAATGTCCAGTCTATTATTGATTGTTTAGAAATTGAAATTATGGAACCATCCGATCCTATGAAACAGGCACTAACATGGTCTGAATACAAACACTGCAATACCATGAAATACCTTGTCTCGTCTGCTCTCGACGGTACAATCAATTTCATATCGCAAGGTTATGGAGGTCGAGCATCAGATATGGCAATATTCGAAGACTGTGGAATTTTAGAAAAGCTCCCTGAAAATACATGCGTCATGGCTGATCGAGGTTTCAAACAAATAGAAGTTTTATTGAAAAAAAAAATGTACTCTTGTTCGACCTCCAAGTGTTTCAAGTAACGTCAAATCAACTGCTTCAAAAGTCCAGGACACAAAAAAAATAGCAAGTTTGCGAATTCATATAGAGCGTGTAATAAGAAGATTAAGAGAATTTGCATTTTTGGGGCCCCATTCTTGTATTCACCATTCACTGATTCCACACTTAGATTCAGCCATCGTCATTGCTGCAGCTTTGATAAATTTGCAATCTCCGATTATTAGAACATAAACACGATTTTAAAAAATTTTGAATGTGCTGTACACAAATGAAAAAAGTGGATCAATAAATCACAAGTTTAATTCAGATCATACGTGTATTTATTTACGCTGAATTGCTTCTTATCAAATTTTGTTTTTATCATCACTGAACATAGTACACATTATGAAGATCGTACAACTTAAGGACCCATTAGTCGTGGAAATACATTTACTTTCCAAAAATCTGTCGCTTTCTCAATAACTTGTTGAACATAAAGTTCATCAAAATCTTCCTTACAAATTTCGACATCACCTGTTGTTTCAAAATCTGGTTTCGCAACGCATAAATATCCTATTTTTGTTTTCGTCGCAAGCATTTGAAGCTGCATTTGCGCTTTACATTTTCCTTTTATCTGTCCGTTACGTAAGTAATTTGAGACCGTGGATTCTTTTCCTGGACACTTAATTTCCAAAATAAAATCATCCCCTACAGCGTCAGGTGAAGCGCCAAGTACTGGAAAGTCAGGCAGTAAAATCAACCCTGATTTGCGACACTGGAATCCACATTTTTTCATTACGATACTTAAAACTTCTTTTTCCAGTTCCCTACCGCGCTTCATGTATTTGTTATCAAACACTTTTGCTGCTCCAATTATTGTTTTTACGAGAGAACCAACTGTTTTGGTGCAATGAGCAGCTTGATACGAATTCGAGGCTGTGACTCGACCATATCGCAACTCATGCCACACACAGTAAAGAGTCGTTTTGAGACCTACTTGAAAGTTCTGCTAGCTCACACAGTTTCTGCGTCAACACAGTTTTCGCGAAAAGAATAAATTCATCAGCCGTTGTGAAATTTGATTTTTTAAATTCTATCATTATCTGATGAATGGACAAACACATAATTTCACGCTCTTTAACATTATAAAAATATCTAGTGAATTGCACGTCAACTTGTTTTTTCTCAGCTAAAAATTCGCGTGAAAATGTTTTTTTTGCATCGTCCGTGTATGGCGCTGAAACCGCATTATTATCATTAAATTCAGATGCTTTAATGAATTTTTTAGTCGTTCCCACTGTAGACAAAACGGATTTCTTCCAATAACACTGTACTTCCGTAACAGCAGGTTCTTCGTTTCGACGATACAACCACATTAAAAAAGCTATCGCGTGCTTACAACCTCCTAAAAACCAAAAAAGTAAATAATTAAATTAAATAAGTGAAAAATTTATTAAATCTGAATGTTATAAATTGAAATAAAAATAAAAATGAAAAAAATTAATTGATCATGTAAAGGGACCCTAATTTTTTGAGAGCACTTTTCTCCCTTTTCACAATGAGCGATGATTTCAGTGATCAATAAGTGACTTCCAACTAAAAGAAAAAATATGATACTACTTAATCTGTGAAAAAAAACCCATGAAAAGTCTAAATTTACTTATCAATTAGTACAAAATTACTATTAATTAGTAGAAATTTTTGTTAATTAGTGGATAATTACTAACTACTGTAGAGAAGTCACTGGTTGATAAGTGCAATATAACTTAGCACGTGCTTCAAACCCTTTTGAAACAAAAAAAAACTGCTGTTTTCTAGATTTCTGTACAAAATTTATTGCTCGAAGCTAATGCCATCCGGTAGTCCTTCAGAAAGCGTAAGACAAAAATGTAAAAAATTTCTAGAGAAGTTTTCTAGAGAGAAACTAAAATATATAAATCTAAATTTACCTATTAATTACTGAAAATTTCTATTCCATACCGAAAATTACTATCAATTAGTGTGAATTTCTTTTCAACTATTAAAAATAACTAATTAATTAGTGAAAAATATTAATTACTGGAGAAAAGACACTAATTGATATTTGAAATATTACTTGGTGAAAAAAGAAAAAGGTGATAAAAAGAATTAGTGATTTTTCACTAATTAAATCTAAGACAGCTAAATCTTTTGACTTGAATAACATTACAACACCCCTGCTCCCCTGGTGATATATCTTATATTTTTACCTTTTGCTGCTGCACAGTCTAAACAGGAAACACTTTGGATGACATCTTCTTCTTCATTAATTTTCATCTCCACGCGATAATTTGTTGATCTTACTTTGTGTTCCGGGCAGACCGTGCAATTTATAATGCACAAGGGCCCATCCCGTTGTAAAGAAACGTAACCCACTGCTTAGTCACCATAGCTCTCTCTGGATGATCTTTAAAAAATGTTTAAAAATGAAAAAATATTGAACTTCTGTAACGTCAATAAAAAGCACGATGAACACGATAGTATCTACGTACCTTGCCAGTTTTGCGTTTCGTATTTCTTTGGCATTGAAGTTATTGTCGTTTCTTACATACTCGAGCACCATAAATATATCTATTTTAGGCAGATTTCGGGAATCAGCCTTAACGAACCCAGACTGCATTTTATTCGCCATTTTGAATAAAAATGACAGTGAATTTGAGGAACGAATCAGTCAAAACCGGATAACTGCTGACTGGCGACTGTCGGGCGCAGACTGATGAACGTGCCGCTCCGAGTCCCAACAGTATCGTGACGTCACGCTAGATAAATTCCATTTCGAACGCTCTCGATTTTTGAGGTCTTTTTTAAATGAAACTAAATGACTTAATTTTTTTTTTTCGACGGTATGATTGTTTTTCGTGACTACTCTACCTAATAAGAGTAGTTTCGAACTAATTTTTGATACCATGTCCCAACCCGATTGTAGATAGTGACTCATTGTACATATTCAAGTTTTTGGGGTATTTGAGAGAGCGGAGAGGTTGTGAGGAAGTGGCAAAGTGAAACTTGATTTGAAACCTAAGAACCTGGCTAATATATGTTCTAGTTCTCGACCTGCTTCACGTACAACCTATGAGTCACTATCTACAATTTAGTAACTAGAATAACTAGATATAGTACCAATCCACAGAATGTTAAATGTTAGAAATACATTTCTTGAAAATATCGATTTGAATTCAATTTTATATAGAATTTGAAACGAAAATACGCTGAATTCTTGGGAAACGAGTGTATTCATGAAATCTATTTTATCAGGTCAAAAAACGATTCCGGAAGCGGCAGCTATCAATTCAGAATACAGGCGAAATTGAAATGAGCTATCATCTAACAGCTGTCAAATACGTAATGAACGGTGTGAAACAGTTTTCCCTTAGCTACGGATATAAATTTCAGAAATAGTATTACTACTTTTCTTCGGGTTTGAAGGCCGTCGTTCTTTGGAATTTCTTCCTGACGTTTCGCTAGCGCGAGTGGCTAGCTTCTTCAGAGGCTCACTCATCTTGACTATTATTCCGATACTCGACATAGTCAGTGGGCATACTTGAAGACTGGCGTTAAATCAAATCATCTTTCGAACAATCTGTTCAGGCCAGTCTCAAATTACCTACACAGTAGGTTTCGGCTGGCACCTGTCAGAAAACAACTACTTCCCTGGCTAATACCACGAAGGGCATTGAATTATATCCGACCAGGTGCCAGTGCAGGTTTCTTCACAGAAGTAAATCCTGCATTTGTATCGACGAAAGCAAATGCAGGATTTACTTCTGTGAAGAAACCTGCACTGGCACCTGGTCGGATATAATTCAATGCCCTTCGTGGTATTAGCCAGGGGAGTAGTTGTTTTCTGACAGGTGCCAGCCGAAACCTACTAATAAGAATGTTCAC
This sequence comes from Zygogramma bicolorata, assembly GCA_032362365.1. Classification (NCBI taxonomy): domain Eukaryota; kingdom Metazoa; phylum Arthropoda; class Insecta; order Coleoptera; family Chrysomelidae; genus Zygogramma; species Zygogramma bicolorata. Next base: position 253,974 of record JAVJAQ010001650.1, read on the forward strand.
TAATTTTCAGTACTAATGAAAATCGATAGAGTTGAGACCTAATGGAGGCATCAACTCAACTTTCAACTCAACTTTATTCAAAGAGTGTGTACAGTACATTGATGATCAATTTTATATTTTACCACCTAAAGACTGAAAGAAGGTACCTAAGCGCTTATGGCTTGATTTGTACCTTATTTCCATCTCGTGGCGGCATATTACAAATTTTAAGGTATTTTGTCGACAACAAATAGTTTTGTGATTCGTTTCGTAGAGTTTCAGAGAATTTTCAGAATAAGCCGGCATATGTTCGTTGAAATAAGATTATCATCACATCACATACAACATACTTTATTCCCTTACCTATGTTAAATTAGTATGTATTATTTTGTAGAATGGTCATTATCAACAAATTGTTTTCAATTACGAACTGTTTTATTAATTCTTTATATTTTTTAAAATGTGTATTGTTTTTCAATACCAGAGGTAGAACATTATAAAGTTTCGGTCCAAAATAAAAAATGGTTCTTTGCGTATGACCCTTTTTAAACATTGGACCATAAACGTGAAGATTTTGCATACTCCTGGTGTTATTACTTTTAGTCATGTAAAATGAGGACTTATTAGTATACATCCAGAAAAGACAATTTGCGGCGTATAGACTCCTTACATTAAGTAGATTACTTTCAACATAAAGTTTTTGTGTATCAGACAGTTTAGATTTTTTGTAAATGATTTTTATGATTGTGTTCTGTATCACTTGAACGCTGTTTAGTACATTTTCAAACATGCCACCCCATATTGTGATGCAGTATCTAAGAACCGATTCAACCAGAGAATTATATACAAGTAACAAATATTTCTTAGTTAGGACGTCCCTTAGGTTGTAAAATTTATATGCTAAGTGCCTAAGCCTAGTAACAATGTATGAAACATGAACATCCCATCTCACATGCTGATCCAGAAACACCCCTAGATATTTAATATTCGATATTTTTTCAATTGTTGGACAATTACACATGTCACCAGTACAATTTGGAGTATGAATATTTAGTTTTTTTTCATCTGGTTGGTCAGTATTTAATATGGTGAAGGTTATGAATTTTGTTTTATTTACATTGAGGTTGAGAAGATTATCATTCAGCCATAATTTTATATTTTTTAATCCATTTTCTGCATCTTTATAAACCTGTTGCCATGTGTTTCCTCTGTAGACTATTGCTGTGTCATCGGCATAAGATATGAGGTGTCCTTTAAAATTGGTGATACTACTTATACTGTTAATATATATCAGGAAAAGTATTGGACCTAACACTGTGCCCTGAGGCACACCTAGGGATATTTCACGTGGTTCACTGATACAGTTGCCGACTCTTACAGATTGAATTCTGTGTGTCAGGTAATTTTTCAAAATTTTTAATGCTGGACCACGAATTCCGTATGTATAAAGCTTGTCAAAAAGTTTATTGTGTGAAACAGTGTCAAAAGCCTTGACCAAATCGAGAAAGATAGCTAAGCATCTTTCTGAATTGTCCAAGGCCATTGTTGTTTTCTTGAATAAATCCAGTACAGCCAACTCTGTGTTACTGTTGTTGATGAATCCGTATTGCCTTTTAGTTATTACGTTATTTCTTTCAAAGAATTCAGTTAGGCGATTTTTCAGGCAATGCTCTAATATTTTTGCAAAGTTACAAATTACTGAAATTGGACGATAGTTACCGAGTTCATATTTATGACCTGACTTGTAAATAGGAGTTACTATGGATTCTTTCCATTGAGTTGGTATGATACCAGTTTCGAAACTCAAATTCATTAAGTGCATAAGTGGTTTTGCTAGGAACCTATGAGTTTCTTTTATCAGTCTTGTGGTGATCCTGTCTGGGCCAGGAGAGCAGTTGTTCTTTAGCTTTCCGATATTTTCGATGATTTCGTTTTCAGTTATTGGTCTGAGGAAGATTGATGATGGGACCAATTCATCCTTCAATAAGTTTGGTTGAATACCATTGGATTTATCTATTTTTTCAGCCATTTCAATCCCAATGTTTATAAAATATTCATTGAAAGTTTCCGCTTTTTCTTTATTGTCTATTAGTAACTTATTACCTTTCTTTATATTGCCTATTTTTTCATGCCCAGTTATTTTGTTGGTTATTTCATTAATTACTTCCCACATTTTTTTACAATTGCCACTATTTTCCTGTAGCTTGTTTTTATAATATTCATTCTTGGTACATCTAATTATTTTATTCAACTCATTTCTATACTGTTTATATTCATTTTTCAATTCTTGGCTAAATGTCTTATTCAGTTTCAGTTTCAATTTATCTCTAGTTTTGATGGATTTTATTAAGCCTGGGGTGATCCAGGGTTTCAGTTTGTGTGATTTATTTGAGAATGATCTATATTTTGTTGAACAAGTATTTATATAATTATCTAATATTTCGATGAATTTTTTATATGATGTTTGAGCTATTTTACAGTTTAAGACCCCGGCCCAGTTTTCATTTTGTAAAAGATTATTTAGCTTATTGTAATCTATTTTGTTGTGAGTTTCCTCTGCGTAAGGTTCATTTTTCTGACCTGATTTGTTATTCACAGATAGTATTACGGAGGTGGTGTAATGATCTGTTATACTTGTCTGTATAACAGCAGAGATGATTGTTATGTCCCTACACATTTTTTGTTTTCTAACAAAAATATGGTCTATGGTTGATTTTGTGCTTTCTGTTACTCTAGTGGGTACATTGATGTACGAAACAAATCCGTTTTCGGTAAAAGTGTTCATATACTGATTTACGTCGTTAGACGCTTTGTCCATGAGATTTTCATTGATATCTCATAGAAATATATCTATGTTTTGCTTTTTCAAGTTTGGTAGAAATTCTCTCAAATCATCAATAAATTTACTAGTATTAGTGGCGGGTGGTCGATAAGAAGCAGTTATCCCTATAGATATATTAAATACTGTTAAGGTTATCGTCAATAAGTTGGATTCAGATATTGGAAAGATACTAGCAGACACGGGTAAGGTATCCTTAGCGTATATTATGATGCCGTCATTCTGATTATATTTTGATTCATTGTAATAAATTGAAAAGTTTGGAATCTGAAAATCACTTACCACGTCTATGTTCCAGCATTCTGAGAGAACAATAATATCAATATTATCGTATTCATCTTCTATGTATACGAGGAGCTCATCGATATTTTTCTTGATGCTTCTTATATTAAAATGAAATATACCAACCTTTTCCGCAAATCTCGTAAACTCGCAGTCATTAATATATTGATGTATGTTGGAAAAAATTTTAGTTTCTGATTCTTTGTGTTCGTCTAGAACATCTAAAAACTCTAACATAATTAAATAAGATCAGTGTAAAAACAGAGTGTTTAAACAATGTTAGTAATTGAGAGGACAAAAAAAATTGAAATAAACAAACAAAACTAATAACAGTTTCTTACGAAAATTATTGAATGCAGCTAGCTCTCCTAGTAATTATTATGGTAATATTATGAAAAATGAGAACATGCCTAAATATATTAGATGAATAATTGGTTGAAATCGTTTTCACATCTTATGATTGAAGTTTTATTATTATGATTTACAAAGATCTTTCCGGATGCCGTCCATACATTTCTCAAAGAAGTCTTTTCAATTGTTTTTGTTGATAATTCGACGCGAAGTTTAGTTAGATCTTCTCTCAGAATGACACCAGTTCCTTTCAGCAATTTCTTTTTGTGGTAAATTTCCTGCCTCATATCGAAACTTTTGAATTTCAGGAAAATTCCCCGGGGCTTGTTACCAGCAACTACCCTTCCCACTCGATAACACTGTTCGATATCCTCGTCCCTTATTATTGTGGATAACTTTGATGTTATTAGTTTTATAACTTCATGTTTTGTATTCTCTTCCTTTTTTTCATGGAGGTTGAAAATTCTAAGATTTCCTTTTTTCATTTCTTGTTCCATATTATCAATTCTTTGCACGAGAAGTGTATTTTCATCCATCCATTTTCTCAAAGAAACATCCTGTACTTCTAATTTCGTTTCACGTTCAAGAGTTCTTTGTGTCAATTGTTTTTCAATATCTTGAATTTTTTGTTCCATTTTTGCAAGTTTCTCATTTACGGTTTTTGAGATGGCATCCGATACACTATCAGCTATAGTTTTTATAAACGCTTGATTGTTCATACATGCCTTGAATGCTGAGTTAACGGCGTTTTGGATTTCTTCTTTTATTTCTCTGGTAATAACCATAGTGACGAAAATTCTACACTGTTATTGGGTAGGAAACTATGTTGCGAAATATATTGAAGGTGGGCACTTCTCTTTCGTATATTATTTCATTAATTTGCTAGGAGCTCACTGACACGTCTACTCACTGTCGACATACATGATACATGGCATGGCATAACTACCATTGAATTGTTCGAAGTTCTTTTTTGGCGACAATAATTTAGATATGAAATTTCAGTTCCACACGAGGCCGGAAAAAGGCTCCCTGCGCGAGGCTACAGTTTTTGACATCACCGCATTGTATCTGTTTCATGTCTCATTTCATCAAAGTCCTATGACAGAAATGGAATTTCGAGGTTTTCATGTCAAGCGTTTACGTGTTATTTTACAGAAAAAGCTCGTTAATGCAGCATAGCAAAATCCACCCCCAGAGAAACAAGCCCCGAAACACTACCTCTAACTTTTGTTTTTCAAATCGTACCGTGTTTGTTTCGGTTCAACTTACAGTTCGTTACATTCCCAATTCAACGATATATCATAATATGTAGTCGAGATAATTGAATTTGTTGTAGGTAGTATTAAATTAATTGGACGTTCACATATCTATCACATTTACACAATTTTCCTCAGTTCGCACAGGAGTAGGATGTACTTGATCATGGAAATGATCCCGTTCGATTTGTATTTTCTACATACGAAAACGTATTGCGTGTCCTGGTTGTCGACGATCAGGAAAGTGCTGCTCATAGGCTACTTGCCCACACACCGATTTTGGACGGCCAGTATAAAACCGGCCGATATTTTATTGGTAGCGGGTGCTTGCAGACTCACCGGATTTTTACCGGTCAAACAATCAAATGCTTTGTTGTCGTGACACGAGATTATTGAAAAATAATGTATCCTAAACGAGTTGTTGCTATGTGGTTATTGTATCGCCGTATTAAGAGCCGTGGGATTAAGGACCAGGGTTGGGCTGATTGAAATCAAATGATTAAAATCATGATTTAAATCGCTTGATTTTTAAAATTAAAATCATGATTTAAATCAATTTTTGTTTTTTTATGCAGAACAAGGTAACAACATAATATAAAACTTTTCTCGAAGATCAAAAGGAGTATCTGCTTTTAGCAAAAACAACAAAAAAGAAGAACATAATTCCAAATTCTCGAACTAAACGTGACACCTAAATTTTATTACTGTATATCTCCTGTCCATTCATTTTCGTTATACAATTTAAACAAAAACACGAGTTTTCCTTTTTTTTCTATGCCTAATCTGTTTCTAATATCCGAGTGTACAACTAGAGAAATGCGTGAAATTGTTGGGCAACGTCAATTTATAGGTTGAGAAAGAAAACAAGCCTCGACAGGAATATTCTTGCAAAAAGCACAACAAACGCGTTCGTGTTCGTGCCTCACTCGGCACTGTATAGAGAGAGGACAAAGGAAAACAAATCGCGACAAGAATTTTCTTGCAAGAAGCGGGACAAATACGTTATCACAAGTTTTTGAGCCGCAAATTCTATTGAAATTTTTAGACTTATACATTAAAATAATCATCAATAATTTCAAAGAATCAAAATATTCAAATTTTATTTCCAAATTTAAAAAATCAAAAAATCAAATTGTTCGTGATGTTTTTAAAAAAATCAATGATGATTTTTGATTTTTTTAATAAAAATCAGATTTTGCCCCACCCTGTTAAGGACATCATTATCAATCATATCACCCATTATTGCAATATTAATTAGCACGCACTACCAACACTAGTTTAAAATGTAGTACTTAGTATCTACAATTTCACCAAGCAGTCGACTGGAATGGTCGGTAAATAATCGGTGGGTGTGCAAGCGTGTATTTAGTTACGTACGCCACTACTTCCTGGTAATACCGGCCATGCAGTGGCAGTGAACGGCTGCTAACCGATATTTTACCGGCACCGATCAGCGATCGGCGTGTGTGCCAGGTCCCGTTCCCACATGTGGTTCACTATTGGAATTTGGACGACCGGTATAAAATCGGCCGTCCAAGATCGGTGTGTGTGCAAGTAGCCATACAGCATCTTCACAGCACGTTTATTTTTTCGGCATTCAACAAATATTACAAGCATATACTGGGTAATATAAAAATGACTACACAAAACCCTTGAATACGTACTTGACAGGTGTATATCGAAAAACTCTGAACTTTTGTCAAATAATACAGAGATATACGAAACGAGGTGTGGAGTATATGTGAAGGTCCAGTTGATACTACCCCATAATTATTTTAATTTTCTTCAATAACTGTTTACACAACTACATATTATGATATATCGTTGAATTTGTAATGAAACCTGATGAAGGTTGAACCAAAAAAAACATGGGGGTGCAATTTGAAAAAAAAAAGTTAGGGGTGGTTTCTCGGGGGAGATCAACGAGATTATGGTCTCCTACGACACGTATTTTATTAATTTTTGCTCCTGCAAATAATAGATATATGCTGGTCTGAAAGCTTTGAGACACCCTTTGTACAAGGAACGCTAATATCAACCTTCGTGGCTGTAGACAGGGGTTTCAAACAACTCCCCGAAATATTATTATAGCTACAGCCATGTCAGCCCTTACATATTTGCCTTCAATGACACGAGTTGTGGTTCTCGGTAGTGTAAGTACGTCCACCTATCAAGCGGAATACAGGGGCTAAATTCCCCGCTTCGCAACCACCATGCTGGAATTCACACGTTGAAAGTTAAGGCCCCGTTAATACCTTGCTCGTTCAAGTTTTGATTTTCGAGGGCGACAGCTGGTGACCGGAAAAGACCGTTTCAATCCATTCATTATATGTTTTATTTCAGTTAAGCAAATACAGCGTGACTCACGGTTAATGGTAGGTTAGACGATTCTGGAAAACGCAACGCATGATTTTTCTGAAGATTTCACCTATCGATCTAAAATATTTTTGGCAATGCGGCGTTGCCACTTCCATCAAAAAGTCCTAGTAACTTTATTTTTTTAAATGGAACACCCCATATATTAATACATTTTTGGAATCGCTCTAGTATTTCAATACTTTTTTGTTGATAATGTCCAATAACTATCTCTATCTGTTTTCAAAACATAGCCTTCATTGAACTTAAGTCGTCAGTACTTTCAATTCATGAAAAGTTGATATTTTGATGATAGTTTAGAACAAACTCGAGATATTCGAATAACACCAAGAAATCGACTCCATATCATACAGGGCGTGCTAAAATTACTATTATTTCCATTGTGCATAAAAGTGGTCAAAAGTTCATTTTTTCAAATGAAACCCCCTGTATATTTCTCGATAAATTGAAAGATTGTGAAAAATGCTTAAAGATGATATATCATGTCCCTATACCTAAATCATCAAGTCTTAAGTCGCTTAGAAACACTATTTTTTTAGAATTTGAATTTAGGTAGCAGTGGAATTATCAAGCTTCTAACAGTTCGGTTACTTTTATAAGTAATTTACAAACAGTTATCGACGGTGTTTTGTAAGGTTACAAAATAATTTCCTTAACTATGGCTCAAAGTTTCCAGGAAACAACTGTACCAAAAATCAGCCATTTCTTGGTTAAAAGTGAGATTTTGTGGGCTGAAACATGAAATAAGTTCTCGGAGAGCTCAAGTGCTTTTTTAAAAAATTATTTTTATCACAAGACTTGAAAAGTACATAAAACAATGTGAATTGTTCGAGACCTGAATTACAACTAAACTCGAACAGAAAGAATTATGTTAACATCTTGTTTGAAAGACGATACGCTGCGGCAGCAGAATCAGCATTTTCTTGGGAAAGCCGGCGAACTCGGTGAGATATTTCCTCCCCCTGAAGATTCAAATCTGGAGGGTTAGCGAGGGATTTGAACTTCTGAGAGGTCCAAGGGTGGCTGGTCGTTTTCCATCTTCTTCGATGAACAATATGTTGACTGGGTTTTCTTGTATACAACAAACCCGATCAATACGATTGCAGATCCATAGAGAATGATTGTCCATATGCTGGGGATTTGCGTTATGTTGCTGAAGGACAAGTCTGGTTGATTGTCGATTATCATCTTTTTGATATTGTGGAAGTCGTCAAGTTCGATTTCTTCCAAATTGATCGTGAGGTCTTCTTTAGGTGATTCATCTCTGTTCTCGTCTATTTTTGGAAATAATACTGGTTGTCCAGGTTTAATGAAGTGTTCTTCGTTACTGATATTCTGGAGTCTGGAAGTGATCTGGCAGCCTACTGGTATTTCAAATAGGTTTGTGCCTTTCACTGTCACGATTTCTTCTTGGTTGTAGCAGGTTATTTTAATTTTCTCGTCTTCTGGCAGGATGATTACCCATTGATTGGATTCTCCGAGTCTCCGGAATATAGGGTGATTCAGAGATATGTAGGTTTGTTGACAAGTGGAGGTGTTTTTCAGGCTCAGCAGTTGGACTTCGCATGGGTTTTCTTCCTGAAGTTCGCGGGGTTCCATTCCATCACACAGGTAAGAATGAGGTGTGATTTTCGTACAAATATCGCTCGAATATGCGTAGTACAATTTATTTATTGCCAAAAATTTATTTTTTGATATGATAACCTTGAACTGATCCTTTTCAGGAACGGGAATGGAATACATGTGGAATAGGTCAAATTCGAGTGGATATGTTATTGGGATATTCAAAATATATATTATTCTATTATTAAACGTATAACTTTCGATTTTCACGAATTTCTCCAATAAAAGTACATTTTCTGGAGTAATTTCTAAAGGAAATTGGTTCTGATTGAATTTATTTGATTTGAGTTGATTGAAAAAGTCTTCTGTCTTTACAATACTGGGGTGCATCATACCTAATCTTGAAAACATAATTGAGTTCTCAATATCTTGCATTATAGAGAAAATCATTTCATACAGGCTGATGACTTCAATAAAAGTATTCTTAATATACATTGAATTCTCTCGATAAACTTGACCTTGCACAATTTTTGCGATTTGGTTTATTTTGGACTCAATGATTTTTTCATTGTGGATTACCTTTTGAACAGTATTGTTGAATTTATTGATTACTTCAATTGACAAGGAATTTTGCAGTTTTATACTCGAAGCCAATTCTTTTTGATTATTTTCCAATTGTTCGATCATTTTTTCGTATCGTTCGCCATCACTTGCATCTAAATTGCCAGAAATAGCCTTGAAAATTGATCCCAAGCCATTGATTAGACCGCGTTTGATTCTATTCGGTTGTGGTAGAATTTCTGTTAGTTTATTTTCTACTTTATTTTTTATAAAGTTCAAAATTTTTACAAAATTTGAGGAATCATTCAAGTACAACGAATTTTTATTTACCAGAAGGATTAATTCACTGGACTCATTATTCAATAAGTTCACTTCCGAAATTATGTTCTTAAGATCGTAGTAATGAATAAGTTTTAAAGAACTTTCTCGAATTTTTGCTGTTCCCAGTTTGAGTGGAACTATACCGGAATTCGCGCCTAAATTTCTGATTTTGACTTCCGGGAATCCGAAGATGCCTGGTGAGCTGAAAAATATGAATAATTTGTCAGTTTTTGAATTGGAAAGTCTTTTTTAGTGGACGTTTCAGATTATCCATATGGACTTTCTCTTGGTTGTTCATGGATACAGTTTTCTGTTGAGGATTTACTGAAGTTAATTCGCTGGATTTTTTGAATTTATTAGCTGTTTTTTGTCTTGTGTGAATCTTTTTGAAGGCTGATTGACTTTGTTGGAACATTTCTGGATCGTCCCGTGTTTTATTGATGTTTTCAATTCTTTTTTGTTTTTCTTCAATGAGTTTCTTATTGATTTCCGAATAAATTAATTTCGATCGTTCTTTGTGGTCGTTAATGTAATCATTTATGAGAATTTTATCGATTTCTTGGTTGAAGGGGTCATTACTGGTTATGTGACCATTGATCACGTCGATTGGTTTGAGATTTGTGACTGAATGCAAGGAATGGTTATAGGCAAGTATCGCGTACACCATTTTCATTTTGACGGGTGTTTTCAGAAAACCTCTGGTATTGAGTAATCGGACATGCTCTATGAGAGTTGAATGGAATCTTTCAATAGTTCCGTTGGATTGGGGGTGATTTGGGGAACAAAAATGTATTTTGATTTTGTGAAGACCAAGTAGTTCTGATATTACGGAGTTTTTGAATTCTGTTCCGTTGTCAACAACAATTTGTTCGGGGACACCGTGGTGTGAGAAAAATTGAATCAGATGATCTACTATTTCTGTACTTGAGAGGGAATTTAGATGATATGCCTGGGCGTATTTTGAAAAGCTGTCTATGATCGTTAGAAATTTGTTCTGTTCTAATGTAAAAGTATCCATGTGTATGATTTCGAATGGTTTGGTGGAAGTAGGGGTGACATTCATTTTAGTTTTTACAGGGTGTCGTTCGTATTTGCTTTGCTGGCATATTTCGCATTCGTTTATGAATGTTTGTATCGAATTTTTCATGAATGGCCAATAATACCTCTCTTTGATACGTTGGAGAGTTTCATCTATTCCTCGGTGGTTTGATTTTCCTTCATGGTAATTTTGGATGATTTCACGCAAGTTATCTTTGTCGGTAATATCAATGAGTTTTTTAGTGCATTTCTTGAGTTTCAAGGAGGAGAATTTGAAAAATAGTTGAAGGACTCTCGTGAATGGTTCGTAAAGGTCAGGATCGTCAAAATATAGGTAATATTGGAATTCAGGATTGATATAGGTTTTAACAAAGTCGATCACCTCTCTCTCGAAGTTGTTTTTTGAAAGTTGAAGGTGGATTCGCTTCTTCTTTCCGAAAAGAATTTTAATTTTTGGTTTGCTAGGAGAATGTAATACTGAGCTGATTATTATTTGATTCATTCCATAATTTACCGCTGTTTCTATGATAGGTATTTCAAAAGTCGGGTTCTGTTCGGCGTTAGAATGAACGGTTTGATCATCAGTGTTATTGATATTTTCATTTTGGCCTTCTTGGTCGTCGAGTTCAATATTTCTGTTGTTTGGGGGTTGTTCTACGTCATCGGAGGGTTCAGTATTCTGGAGTTCAGGGTCTGGTTGAACTTGGGTCGAAATATTGTCTAGGTCATTTCGGGTGTTTTCGGTGTTTTCTGAAGGTAGGGTGATGGTTTCGGTATACAAGTCAATCGGAGGGTTTTCAGAACTGGAGTTGACAGGAACTGTGAAAAGGTTTGATTGCTTTTCGTTATAGTTGTCGGTTTCTTTCAAAATTTCGTCAATTTGATTCCAAAAGGGGTCTGTCTCTTTAGTGTGTATTTCAATTCTCGATAGTGCGTCTGCGTTAGTATTCAGGGTGCCCTTTTTATATATGATGTTATAGTTATATTCGTCTAATTTGATGCGCCAACGAGTCAATTTGGAGTTGGGGTCTTTTAATGAAAAGAGCCATTGCAGCGGCTTGTGATCTGTCACTATATTGAACTGTCTGCCAAAAATGTAGGGCCGAAAATACTTGGTGGCCCAAACGATAGCTAACAGCTCTTTCTCTATAACTGAATAATTTTGTTCAGAATCATTAAGAGTACGAGATGCGTAGGCAATGGGCAAATCACGCCCGATTGGTCCTTGTGAGAGAACTGCTCCCAAGGCTACATTACTTGCATCCGTAGTGAGATTAAATGGTTTCGAGAAGTCCGGGTATTGAAGTATTGGTTCGTTTATGAGTAAGTTTTTGCAAGTTTCGAAACACGTTACAAATTCCTGGTTATGAACGATTTTTGCCCCTTTTTTCAGACATTTGGTCAGAGGTTTGGTCATTTTTGCGAAATTATTGATAAATTTCCGATAATAACCTAGTAGTCCTAGAAAACCTTTCAATTGTTTCGGTGTTCTGGGGATTGGAAATTGTTTGATCGCTCTAATTTTATCTGGGTTGGGCTTTACTCCCTGAGGTGTCACAACATGGCCAAGGTAAGCGACCTCTCTTCTCAAGAACTCGGATTTGTCCAACTGGATTTTGAAATTTGAGTCCCTGAGCCTCTGAAATACGTTTTTCAGACGGTCAATATGTTCTTGGAGCGATGTGGAGAATATAATAATGTCGTCGAGGTAGACAAGACATTGTTCGTTTTGGATTCCTCTGAGGATGTTATCCATCACTCTTTGGAAGGTAGCAGGAGCATTTTTCAGCCCGAATGGCATACGAAGAAACTCGTAGTGCCCATTTTCGGTATTAAATGCTGTCTTTTCAATATCTTCCTTCGCCATTTCAATTTGATGGAAACCGCTCGCTAAGTCGAGCGTAGAAAAGTATTGACACCTACCAAGTTTGTCTAACAAATCAGTTATGTTAGGTAATGGGTATTTGTCGTCTACTGTTTTATTATTCAGTTGTCTGTAGTCGATGACCACTCGCCATTTTTGTTTACCAGAAGCATCAAGCTTCTTAGGTACTACCCAAATGGGCGAGGACCAGGGCGAATTACTAGGCCGGATAATTTTTGAATCTAACATTTTCTGTATCTGTTTTTCTACCTCTTCTTTATATATAAAGGGGTACCGATACGGTCTAGAATAAACTGGGGTATCATCGGTTGTTTTAATTTGGTGTTTTATTCGATTGGTAAAGGTTAATGGCATATTTTCGTGGTAAAATATATCTGAATATTCCTTACAAAGATTTAAAATCGCATTTTTTTTCTCGTCGTTTAAATGATCCGTTCGAATTTTTTGGAGGTCAATGTCTTGTTCTGGACTATCATCAATAAAATTCAAATCGATATTTTGGATTTCTTGTCTATCAAATTTCTCGACTAGTATTGGTTTGGAAAAATCTAAAGTTACCCGTTCGGTAGTATTATTCAAAATTGTGGTGAAAGCTTCACCATTTTTGGCAATAGTGAGACTTTCTGGTATTTCACAATTATGGAGTTTTTGATGGGGAATTATGATTTCACCATCTGCTATTGAACTCTTTATTTTGATGATTTGTTGTGTTCTAGGGTTTACGGAGATGAGGTTTAGTTCTTGTTTTGTTGGTTGAAATGAAAGTCGAATTCTGGTATGAGGAGTCACCAAATAGCCTTCATTGAAATTGATGGTAGCTCGTAAAAACTTTAGGTTATCAAGTCCAATGAGACCATCAAAAACATTATGGAATTTAAACAAAAAGAATTTCAAGTTTTCTGTTTTGGGCAGTTTGAAAATTCGTGATGCAGGTATTGAAGCACTAAATTTATGCGTGGATTTTTGGAATACTGTCGATACTATAAAAGGTTCGTTTTTAATCAGCTTCGGAAAATATTTGAAAGCTATTTCTGGGTCAATAAATGATTTTGTTGATCCAGAATCGATTAGAATTTTGGCATTGATTTCGGGAAATACAATGTAGGATAGTTCGCTTGGTTGAGTATTATTAAATGAAATTATTTGTGGTTCTATGTCTTTTGGTGGTTCTGAGGCATTTCTATAAAATTTTCATCATAGTTTTCAACATTCAGATCAACATCTTGTGATTCTTGAATTTCCTCAAAATATTGGTTATTTTCGTAACAATATTGATCTATTTCCGATTGATTGGGAAATTGATCACATTGATAATTATTGGCAATATCCTGATCGATTTCAGTATTGAAAAGTTCTTCTGAAACGAATGTTCTTTGAGGTTTGAACTGATTATTGGTATTTCTTGTTGAAACACTCATAGGAACTGGCCTATATGATTGATTCTGATGTTGATATGAGGTTGATGGGATTTGCCTTGGAACGTTAGCTGTATTTCTCGTTGATACGCTCATTGGTGTTGGTTTAGGAAAACTTTGATTTTGATTTGGTTTGAAAACGTTCCTATTTTCAGGTTGTTTAAATACTTGGGCGTTCGAGAAATATCGCTGCGGTTGAATATTTGTTCTTGGTTGGATATTTATTGGCTGGGATGGGAATGTACTTTGTCTGAATTGATTGTTATTTGTGTGAAAATTGAAAGGAATACTCTGCATGTTATTGAATCTTTGCTGTGGCATAGGTTGTCTTTGAATTTGTGGAGTTCTGATGTTATTTTTATTAGAGAAATTCTGAAAATATGAAATATTGTCCTCTCTAATCACAAATTGTAGGGCTTCACTTAGAGTTGTTGGTTTCATGCAACGTACTGTCGTGCCTAAGGGTTCTCTCAACCCTGCTAAAAAGGTTTTTAAAGCTAGATCTTGATAGAGATCCCGTTTTACTCTTTTGGCTTCTGCTGTTAGTTCATGCATATCGGTATAGCTACATAATAAATTTAGGATATTCAAGCATTTGTCAAAAAATTGTTGAGGTTTTTCACCAGGAGCTTGCCTCAACATTACTAAGTCTCTATTGAGGCAGGCTTCGTCTCTCTGATCAGCAAAATTTCTAATCAATGCACTTTTCAGATCGTCCCATGAAGAGATATTTTGAATATTTACTATCAATTTAGCGTTACCTCTCAATTTGGAAATGATACAATTCAATATGTATTTATTCTGAAAGTGTTCGATATTTTCTCTATTGAAAAAAGTTGTGATTAGAGATTCACTTGTAGATATATATCTATTCAATTCATTAGGGTTTCCATCGAATTCAGGAATGCAGTTCAGGTATTCAGCTTTAAATTGTTCTTGTTGTTGTTGAGCCATATTAGGTTCAGGATTGGGTAAGGAATCAGTTAAAGTGTTATCAATATTCAAATTTTGAAAATAAATCGATAATTCTTCCATAAAATTGTACTCACATAAAAATCAAAGCGACTAGGAGCATCTCCTGCCTAACTATGAAGATGACCAACAGATCTGCTATTTTGTCTTCACTGTGTGTGTCTTCTCCGTGAATTTGAGCTATGCTGTCCCAAATTCCGATGTCTCGTCAATGGTGGGTGGATACTGGTATCTGCGATAGATCCGGTTTCTTAATTTTCGAAGAGCCGCCAATAAAACACCTCCAATCAACGAATCACCAAGGTTCGAAATATCCAGTCAATCGTTAAAACGAAAACTTCACGTTCGATACGCGGTGTTCCGGATATCCTACAGTCGACTGCGCCAAATAAGTTCTCGGAGAGCTCAAGTGCTTTTTTAAAAAATTATTTTTATTACAAGACTTGAAAAGTACATAAAACAATGTGAATTGTTCGAGACCTGAATTACAACTAAACTCGAACAGAAAGAATTATGTTAACATCTTGTTTGAAAGACGATACGCTGCGGCAGCAGAATCAGCATCGAAACGCAACCAAATTTTCGAAGAGCCGCCAATAAAACACCTCCAATCAACGAATCACCAAGGTTCGAAATATCCAGTCAATCGTTAAAACGAAAACTTCACGTTCGATACGCGGTGTTCCGGATATCCTACAGTCGACTGCGCCAAATAAGTTCTCGGAGAGCTCAAGTGCTTTTTTAAAAAATTATTTTTATTACAAGACTTGAAAAGTACATAAAACAATGTGAATTGTTCGAGACCTGAATTACAACTAAACTCGAACAGAAAGAATTATGTTAACATCTTGTTTGAAAGACGATACGCTGCGGCAGCAGAATCAGCATTTTCTTGGGAAAGCCGGCGAACTCGGTGAGATATTTCATGTGAAAGTACAGACAATAACAGAATGGGATGATTCAAAATAACAAAATTGTAAATAAAATATCACATTTTTACAATAAATGCTGGAAATGTTGCCCATTACATACTAAACACTTAAAAATGTTCTTTTGTACGCGACTTGTGGTTGCTTTTTCAATTTCATGGGGATTCAGATCCTCAATATTCCGCACTATTCGCAGTTCTTCTTTGATAGGCACTGGAGTACTTTACACCCTTTCTTTTAAAACACCCCATAAAAAATCAAGTGGCGTGAGATTGGGTGATCTCGGTGGCCAATCCCACGGCCCTAAACGCCTAAACCAACGATCGTCAAAGGGTTCATCAAGTTTCCTAGAAAGCTCCTGGGTGGAATGAGCTGGCGCTCCGTCCAGTTGAAACCCCGAATCCCATTATTCCTCTGAAGGTAAATTTTCGAAAAAATCGGTTACAGTCGTCCTTAATATTTGGAGATATCTCTTTGCATTCAGTGTGTCTTCTTTAATGAAGAGCTAATTTTATTGTTCTTCGAAATACAGAAAACATTCAGGTCAAATTTTTGCTTCTATTGAAAATACCACCCCTCGTAAATTTTGATTCGTCGCTCCAAATTATTTTTGACAAAAATTCCCGATCTTCCTGTGTATGAATCAAAAGAGATTCACAAAAATGCAATCTTCATTCGAAATCTTCTGCTTTTAGATCTTGAACTTTGATAAATTTGTACGGATGCATTCCGTGATTTTCCAAAATTTGTTGTACTGAAGCATGTGATATACCTAAATCTTTTTCTGCACTGCGAATGGAAGCTTCTGGGATATGCATAAAAATATGCCAAAACGTTAACAGTATTGTCCTCATTTGAAGTAACAGGTTTTGGTAATGTTGAAGGCGCTTTTAATATTGAGCCATGATTAGGGAAATTATTTGTAATCTTACAAACTTCCTCTCGTTCATTGGTGTTAATTCAGGATATATTTGGTTGAATTTTCTACAAGTTCTGGCAATGATTTGATCACACTGTCCGTGTATAATAAATAATTTCATAGGAACTTCGTTTGAATGATTAATATTTGCATTAATTTTTGTTGATTTTTTGAAACATCGTCAATAACCATTTATCTGTCATAAGCTTGATATTTCCACGGCTACCTACAATCAAATTCTTTGAAATTTTTTTTTTCAACTGTCATTGAAAATCTCTCTAATAGAAACACTTCAATCAGAACACCTACCAAAAAGTTCACACATGCAGTTTGTGCCATTGGTGAAGTTACTGACGATGACAAAGTAATATTCAGTCCAAATCCAAAGATCGTGTGATCAAATCCCATGGATCCACTTATATATTTTTTTTCATTGTCAGCAGTAACGTTATACAAAAAATGTGTATGATGCATTTGTTAAAAGTGATTTTATTTTGCTCGTGAGCTCCACTTGCTAACGCCCGTTTTGCAATTATCTCCACTTACAGAATAAAATGCCACTTTCAACATGGTGAAACATGGATAACTATTTTTCCACAAAATCGGCTTTATCAAGAAAACTTAACGATTTAGGTATTGGGACATGATATATCATCTCGAAGCATTTTTCACCATCTTTCAATTCATCGAGTAATATACAGGGAGTTCCATTTGAAAAAATGAACATTTTACCACTTTTATGCACAATGGAAATAATAGTAATTTCAGCACGCCCTGTATGATATGGAGTCGATTTCTTGGTTTTATTTGAATATTTCGAGTTTGAACCATCATCAAAATATGAACTTCTCATGAATTGAGAGTACTGATGTACTTAGGACCAGTTGCACCGCTTCAACCCAGCAGAGATTCAACTAAGCTTGGCTCAATCGTTAAGGAACAAGGAAGCTGATTGGCAAATCCATAGCAACAAATCCTGGCTTAGATAAGCCACAACTTAAGAAAAGCGGTGCAACTGGCCCCTAATAAGTTTAATTAAGGCTATGTGTTTGACCATATTTGGCACAATTTATTTTTTATCTCGAAAACAGATAGAGATAGGTATAGGACATCATTAACAAAAACTTATTAACATAATAGAGCAATTCCAAATTTCAATATACTGGGTGTTTCATTTAAAAAAAAATAATTTTTGATGGAAGTGGCAACGCCACAATGCTGAAATATTTCAGATCGATAGAACATGTAAGAAAATGTGAGAGGTGAATTAGAAAAATCATACGTTGCGTTTTTCAGAAACGTCTAACCTACCATCGACCGTGAGTCACGCTGTATATTTTGAACTTTATATGTAACGATTTGGGTGCATTTATAACGTTTCGCCTCAATGAGAAACTCTTTTAATTAAAAAACGTGTTTTGGCTGCAGAACGACGACAACTACTTCAACGTGACCGTCACAGCAACCATGAATGACATAGCCAGCATTTTTCCTGGACTGGACGAATCGAAGTGCAGCACCAACTGTAAACTGAAATCTCTCGCCCATCTGGTAGGACTAGTCCACAAAAACGAGGCAATTGTAAAAAAGCTGCCAGGTAGTATATTATCATCATGTTGAACGTTTTGTAAATTATCATTGATATATTTGGTTGTTTCAGTTTTTTCACAAATCAATCCCCATATGGAATTTCTGACGAACGTCTCTTTCGCTGGCGGCAAAACTGAGACATCCAAACCACCGAAGATTATCACGACCTGTGCTGGTGGTTTTGGAATAGAGAAATTCAAACAGAGAATATGCGGTGAGTATGTGTTTTCAATTTTAGACAATATACGCCTCAATGAAATTTTATTCGATGACATAATATATAGACAAAACGTTTAGAAAAATCTATCGCCAATTCAACTTTTAATGATGATCTACAAGGATTTCTCATATTTTCATTAGCTTCGGACATATTCGTCCACTGGTATTGATTCGTTAAAGGTCCATCGTCTTGATCATTGAGTTACAGTATGTGTCACATCTAAAATACATCAAAATTTTGAGGAGAGATTGGTGATATTATCGAGAAATATTTCCTATAAAAGTATTAGACATCATAATCAGTCAGATTTTTTAAATTATATAGCAATATAGTGGGTAGCGTATCGAAGTTATGAATTTTCCAATGGAACAACACGTATTGCTTTATATTCTGATTACTCTCAAAAAGAACTTGCAGATAATATAGTATTTTATGAGTTTATATACCGAGCGATTTATAAGTTATGTCCAAGAGAATGTTGAAGAGCAATCCTATTCAATAGTACGGAGAGGCCCGTTCGTCACGACGATATTTAAAAAATGTAGTTGATCCCAAAAACAGTTTTTTCTCATATCATTTCATGTTTCAACTATGCAGTAAGATTTCCTTTTAAAAAATATAAGGTAATATTGGCATGTCTCAAGCGGTTCGATATTTATATCAAAATTACTTCCTTCAGCAAAACCAACATTTAACTCCCCAAGAAAATCTTCAACCGACATTCCTGAAGTCGTATTTTTTATATCTTCAAGCTCCGTATGCCCTAAACTGAAATAACCATTTCGAAGCACAAAATACATTGAAGGGACATGAGCTTGGAAAATGCTTCTCTGTGTTTGGTTAGAAATCATTTTCCCGGTGAGCAGTAGCGGTAATTGTGTTAAAAGTACTTCTTGGGCTCTCAATGTTACTCTCCAGGTAGATAATATTACAGTACTTTTTGTACCAATAATGTGAGATTTTTTCACAGAAAAATTTGTTGATTTTTCTATGGCTCATATGCCATCAAACTGCTTCATTTCGTGACATATAAAATCAGTTCAATGTTCCTTTAAGTTTTTGTGTGACTAGTACCCAATTTCATCAAGTGGCCTACACATGAGGAACAAAGTGATGGTGTAACTTGTTTCTTGGCAAAGAAAGGATTTCCAAACATTGTGGGCTGTATATAGATGAGCCCACAACAGTTTCATTAATAGAAAATAGGCTACTATTCTGTACACCTACAAGCTATTTGTGACCATAAGAGAAGGATAATAGATATTTTCTTGGGTCATCCAAGGTCCGTGCACGATGCTACAGTGTTTGCTGCTTCAGAAGCAATCAAATTAGCTATGGATTCAACTGAAAACTCCATATATTTTCTGGGTGATTCAACCTACCTCTGCACGGATTTTTTGTTAACACCATTTGGGGGTGATGGTTTCTTGACAGAACAACGAAAAAAACTCAACAAACAACTAAGTTCTTGTAGGGTCTTCTTTGAACATACCCTTGGAATGTTGAAGCAAAGATTTAGACAGCTGTACCATATTAAAACAAGAAATATGTCACTTCTCCTCCTTCAAATAGAGGTATGCTGTGCACTACACAATCTTGCGTTACATGATGATTCCCTCTTCCATGATGAAGATTCTGGAGTATAAAGAGAAACATCTGTTCCAACAGTTCCTACGGTTACTAAGACTACATAGATGGAGACCGTCCTGAGATCTAATCAAAACTGCCTGTTTTGTTGGGTTATCCATCATAACTTTTATATTGATATATGAAAGTAATAAATATTGACGGAAACACATTTTTAACACAAACCTTAGCTCCAATACCCATTCGCACTACACTTCTCACACCTTCTCGAGATCAAGGGTAACACCTGGTTTTGCTGGTAAATTCATTTGAAATTATTGTGCTACAACATTTTAGCAATGAACACGGTGTAGTGTTCACCAGAAATCACCGAACGCTGTCAGTGTTACACTATCTACTCTGGTGTACAATATTGTAGTTGAGACATCGAACAGACCTATTATGTTGTTGCATTCTTTATCATAATTATTTCTGCTGTGAAAATTTTTCATTTCAAATAACGGTAGACATCTCAGGTTGGATGTCGTCTAACAAACGTGCATTTTTATCAAAAATAGTTGATCCGCTCGATTTTCCTCACGAGTACTTTCATTCAGAAAGTTGTCCGAATAGCCTGATTTTGTTGAAGAATATCTGCCATTTTAAAGTTGTGGGGTTTGGACCATCGGGGGTAATCCGTTCCTGACTTTGTAGTAAAAACAACTAACTCCTGCATGAAAGATCATCGAAGCAATGCATTTGTTTAGTCAATCACCAAAATTTGGTTGATTTTGAATATTCACTCGAAAAGTTATGAAAGAAAAATATTTTTCATTTGGTAACTTTGAGGGCCCGTAACATTGTAACGAAGGCTTTTATGAACAAAAGGTATATGTTATTAGTGAAATGATAGCGGCATTCAGACAAATTAGAATTTGAGAAAAATAAACTTCTTCGAGCGGGATTCAACTAATGCTAATACCTTGTACGAAATTTCAAAACTTTTTTATAATCTGGGGTTACGCTTTTACCTACATTACGCGGTGTAACGATACACCGCGCGTAAAGCGTATCGTATATTTGGGATTTATTGCACATGCGTACTTCGTCACAATTTACACTACGACGTGTTACGTGTCGTGGCTTATAACCTCCTAATGAAAGAATATCGTTTCCTTTCTAACACCTCCGTCTGTCGAAAACCACGAAAGGTTCTTGATTGAGTTATAACAACAAGCACTAGAATTTGAAATAAATGACTTCCTAATACGCGATGGAGAACTCACTGTCTTGGATAGCTCACTGGTACAGCATCCTCCTAGAGAACGGAAGGTCGTGGGTTCAAATCCTGCTTGAAGAAGTTTATTTTTCTCAAATTCTAATATGTGTGAATGACACTATCATTTCATTAATTTGTTAATTATACAGGCACGAATAAATCTATCGTTATATGTTATACTGGTAATATTTTGACCCAATTTATACATTCCCGAAAGGAAAAGAGGAAGTCCAGGAACACCCTGTATATCGATACCATGAAATGGATATGGACAAACATATACGTTAGAAGAATTTCTAACTGTGCCTACCTTATTTTGACAACCCTTCTGGCTTCACGATTTCATCTTATCTTTTCAGTCTCATGCAGTAGGGGCCGTGTAGCTAGTAGTACACAACAATAACATTTCCGAAGAATAGTTGCCTGAGGTTGGGAATATTTCTCACATTCCTTGATAATATCCGGAAAAAAGTGTATTTGAACACTGCCAGAATATTTATAGAATGTTATGTGCTGTCTGGAATTCTAGAACTATATTTCAACCTGACCTTTGTCAGACATATGGATTTTTCATTTGAAGAAAAGTGGAAAGCTGTGGGAGAATTTACAAATGTGGCTTGATTGTATAAATGTATCCTCGCAAACATTTTTCAGCAATTAGTATTAGGACTGAATTTTGTATCTAGAAGTTTATGGAATATCTTATCATCCAGATATTTTAACGTTTATTATTTCTTGAAAGATTGTTATTTGATATTTTTAAAATAATCACATATTTTCCAGTTGTATGTCCCAAACATACATTTAGCGGCGATGATGAAGCATTCTGTAAAATCTGCCCAGCGGGCCAGTACCAGCCTCAAGCAGGATCAAAAGCTTGCCTGCCCTGTTCCTCTCCTGTGGATGATTCTATGTGCCTTCGCATGCTTGTAAGTTCAATGCAAATTGTATACAAACAAATTATTTATAATTTATTTTATTTTTGAATATTGAGGCAGGTCCCGAGGCGAATATTCGATCTATAAACAGATTCAGATTATTAGGCAAAAAGTACTATCTATATGCAAATTTGTATAGATATAGCATAGAAATCCTGAGAAATAAATTTCTTTGTTTCACCGATTTAAAAAAACATCGAGGCAATACAAGCCGAGTTATACTACCTCAAAGTAGCAACCCTTCTCCAAGGACTTCACCAACTTTCCAAACAGGCATTATTGGGACCGTGCGAAGTACATGGTAGAGGTAATGAAATCGACTGCGGCGCGATCAAGCATTTTTGTGGGACTGTCATTTTGGGCAACGCTTCAGGCATGAAAGTTAGAATTGATACGGCCACGTGTACCGTGACGTTTTGACTTTACTGACGATTGTTTGACATTCTTCTATCGGTGCTAATACATTAGAAAAAAGGGACATGTTGTACTAAAGCAAGAAAGATGATGTAGTTATTTGAGTTTGCTTGCAGTATTCAGTTGATAAAAAAACAAGACACGTGAACAACGAACCGTTTGCCAGAATTTCTATTCTGTTTATCATTTTTATCAAATATTTGTTCACTTTAATGAAAAAACTGTATCACAAGTGTTTTCAATCATTAACAATTTTTCTCTGTTTGTAGTTTTTTTGAGTTACTTTTTTGGGTTGCGAGGCAGGAATGGTTCAGGATTTTGCTAAACGTCCAAATTGACAATGGTGCACTGTCAACGTCGAATTTTAGCGGGAAGAGTGTCCCTCCTGAAGACGCCGCGGAAATACGCGATTTTCAACTGCTTTGCGTAATGGCAAAGTTCGTGATAGAACATCGCCCTATCGGGTAGCTTTATTGGGAGTTTTTTTTGTTTCTTCAAGAATAGACCGTATCCACCTTCGGCAGTCTTTCTCAAGTACAATCCTATGCCATTGATGGCTTCCGTGACCTTGTTGTGACGTTTCTCCTCGAGATTCTTCTGGGCGTTTTTGGCATCCAGGACCGTCTTGGCGATTGGCAAACAGCGGTATGAGAGGTAAAACTCCACCTGATTTTGAATGATTCTGGGAATTCGAATGCGTTTCTTTCCCCCAACCTTCTTCACCGCCGCTCGAGCAGCCTTCAAGGCGTTGATGGAGGCTTCCTTGAGCGTCATCGTCACCGACGGTTCAGTGCCTTTTTTCACCTATTGAATGATGTGAAGTTTGAATGACAGAGGGGATACGCCCATGCCAAGCTTTCTTATGACCTTCATGGCTCCAGTGGCAACTAGTGCATTGGCTCGTTCACCCAGAGAAGCGTCTTTTGATTGAACTCGATTCCAAGCCTCGTCTTCGAGCGCCTAATCGGCTTTATGTTTCTCTTCAAGTACCGCAGACTTGTAGTCGTGACTTGTGCTATGTCGTGAATGCGGCAGGCGGCGTCGAGCTTATTGATTTCGGGATCGCCGCGCGCCCGACGTTTCTAAAGTTTGGTTCCCGCTGAAAGCATTTGAGGTGAGAATTCTCTTTTGCTAGGTAGGAACTGTTACAACGACGTCCACAGTATTGGTATTTCCCTAGTAGATGAAGTTCGAATGGGAGCTCAGTGATCAAGCTGTTGACTAGATCTTCACCCTCGTACACCAACATTGAAACTGATTGGTCGTTCACGAACGTTCCTATATATATATATATATATATATATATTTATATATATATATATATATATATATATATATATGTATATATATATATATATATATATATATATATATATAATAAAAAAGTATCGCGGAGAAAAGGGAAGAAGATATACGTCAAGTGGTTTAGTTTCGACAATCGACACAACAGTTGGATAGACTGCTCCGATGTGGTGGGGGAAGACGATGCTTGAATATATTTGCGCTGGTCGCATCCCTCTCAGTTCAACTTCAGTCATGAGTCAATATCGCGGCTATTCAAGCGGTTGCTTTCGAGTTCGAGTCGATTCAGTGTCGGTGGCAGCGGCGGCAGTAGTGATGAATCCAATTGGTATTCGACAGACAGCAACTTTAATCGACATTTGATACGTATATTGGAGAAGTACGAGATGGCTGCCAGAAGCGAGAAACATTTCTTACTGCAGTTCTCCTTCATTGTGGAAAGTTTCGAAATACGTGCGGGACTTTCTCCATCAAACTCGCACAACGAATGGTCTATCCTCTGCAACGTGTTCCAACAGAAAATGGATGACGTTATCACCGAACCGATCGAGGGATGCGCCGACGATTATGATCCGATAACTTTCCCAGAGAGCGACTGCTGCAAATTGCCGCAGACCGTCTTCGAAGATACGAAGGTGGTGCTTGTGGAGAAGCACGGCTTTTGTTTTGAGCCGCACGAAATTACTGTTTGGAAAATCATCATGGCAAACAAGCAGATAGTGAAGAACCGAGTCGCCATGTTGGATTCCATCAACTTTTGTGCCTAGAATCACAATCTGCTAGATGGCGTAAGACGCTTCTTTCGCTCCAACTCGGATGCCACCTTGGGACGCCTGCAACTTCCGAAAAACGTTCAGAGAACTCTGCCCCGACAGTTTTCTGAGCAACGCTCTGAGCTACTATCTCTTCTACTATAAAACCAATATTTTGAATGATCTATTGCAAGATGAAAAAACTACTTTTTTCCGAATTTCGTGAAAAACCGGTCGTCTCTCTCCCTTGCTCTCTCTCTCTTTCTCTCTCTCTCTCTCTTTCTCTCTTTCTCTCTCTTTCCTCTCTTTTTCTCTCTTTCCTCTCTTTTTCTTTCTCTCACTTTCCCCTTGTCATCGTTGTCATCGCGATTTTCGTCTGTTCAACACTAAAAACATTGTGGGCTAACGAACGAATACACCGTTGAGTTGCGAGTTTCTCGCGATTTTCCTGTAAGCCTTGTAGGTAATCGTCAAAAGTGATATCGTTAGCTACCACATTTTACTTGATCGCCTTGGATTTTCTGACGCATTTATGCTCCTGGATTTTGAAAGTGTACATTTTTGCCCGAAACCCCACGAAATCTGTCGAAATGCACCAGTTGGCTTCATCTTCCATCAAACCAAGTACTTTGAAAAATTGAAGAAAAAATCATTTGTTTTAATGAAGCAATGGCTCAATTGAAAAATCCCAATAATTATATTTACGATGAACTCATAAATATTTTCAATTATTCATACAAAACAAAAATTCCAAACATAGAAGTATAATCACAACCTATGATCTATGATCGTTTGAGCTATTTCATTAATATAAGACATACATTTTCCATTAAAAAATACACGATATGCTCAATAAGTATTATGTCGAAAAATATAATTATTATAATGAAAAATTGAGAAAATCTATCAAAAGGGAAAAAAAAGTTTCATGAAAATAAGTTTTCGAACAGTACAACCTCAAAACAAATATGAGAGGAAATCAATGCATACATAGCACATCAAATCATAATACATACAAAATAAACGAAATTAACATCAACGGTCTGAAAATAACCGATTAGATTGAAATTTCTGAGGAATTCAATAGTAATTTATTTTTGTAGGTCCCTGAATTTCTTCAATAATGAAACACGCAAACGTAACTGAAGAGATCATCTTTTGAACAATATGTTCAGGCCAGTCCCAACTACTTACATAGTAGGTTTCTGGGCTGAGACCGATCTGTTTTGTAACTGAACATATTTCAAATTGGGTATCTGTTTCTCTGACCAAAAACCGTATTGAAAATAAAGGAGATTATTGATAAGGCGAACTGCAAAAGGGAAAAGGGCATGTGGTTTCGATGGAATCGTAGTGTATCTCACAATTTGAAAATCAAGAAAGGTATTGATAGTCTTCCTAAAAATATGATCCAGGACATTTCTTCAAGTTTCTATGGATATGTAAAATGGTCACCTCGTTGTTTGTATATCTTACAATCTGTTGTTTTTCTAATGTTAATGCTAACAAGATATTTAAAAAATCGAAGAAAGGCTGAATTTTCAGATTCAGATTTCCGGTGCTGCCCCTTTGAAATTTGTTATTGTTCTGAATTATTTTTCCGATTCTTTCATTATTCAAACAAAATATTTGAAAAATGTTGCTCACGAAATCAAATCAAAAAAGGTTAGAAAAATGAATTGTTGATTGCATTTCATTTGTAAATTTTTTTGGGCCTCGACTGCTACGGTCAGTAGCCCATCCTATAAGCGGTTGAGTGCTTTCTGATTTTTCCTCGAATTCTATATCTTATTGTAAAAGTTGATTTATTTTTTAAATTGTATGTCTTCCTTCGACATCTGGGTTTCCTTTGAGCCGTTGTTGTTTTTCTGTTGGGATTCAATTCATTAACAATTCGTTATGAATAGAATTCTAGTCGGAGGTCGAAACTCTCGACATCACCTAGAAGATGGCAGATGAGACTTTGCCGAAACGTCGTGATGATTATCCTTCAGAGGATCAAAACCATAGAATTCTCAATTTGATTTGTATTTTATGAGTTTTTCCCTCTTTTTTTAGCAACAGGTTTCAATTGAGCTGATAATATAGACAAAAGTGACAACAACACACGAGAGTAATGCCAGAAAACTTCGGTCTCAGACGTTCCTCGTGAATCTCGCAATTTCTGCAGGTTACAGGCCTATACTCCACCAGAAGATGGCGATCAGTTCACGCTCATCGTTGGATCGTGAAGGGATAAGCCAAATGGCAAATTTCAGCACTCGTCATGGTGCATTGGAGTATCACTTTGTTCGAATGCGATCATCGTATGAGTTCCATAAGGGCGAAACTGCAGTCTAAGGATAGACCACACCATGACGTCTGCTGATAATTTTTCAACCATTTGCGACATTTATTGGATTGCAGATTTGTGGTTCCAAATGGCACCTTCTGAATGGAGGCTTCCGGATGAAAGATCCGATAGCATCTGCTGGGCTTGTTGTCAACAAAAGTGACATCAGGAGCAAATGGTATAATCCGTTAAGGTAGAACGCCACCTGTTGGATATTACCCAAAACTCAGCCTCTAGTGTACAGAGTATAAGGAGATCTCAACAAAACGGGCCAACCGTAATTAGTATACAGAGTCTAAGTTTTTGATCATATTCAACAGATGGTGTTCTTCTTTAACGGATTACACCATCTGTTCCCGATTTCAGTGATTTGTCTTGTAAAAGGCAGTCAGTTTGAAAGGCATTGTAATCGCGAGTCCAGCCAAGTTTCACTGATGAGACATGATGGGTCGAAACAGCTGTCTGCCATTGGATTTGTGGATGCAATGTTTTCGAACATTGAAATTCTGATAAAAAAAGTGACAACAACACACGAGAGTAATGGCAGAAAACTTCGGTCTCAGACGTTCCTCGTGAATTTCGCAATTATTGCAGATTACAGGCCTATTATGCCGGACACTTCCACCAGATCCTTTGCTTTATCAATTCACCACGAGAGGGCGATTAGTTCACGATCGTGGAGGGTTGAGCCAAATGTCAGCATCCGTCATGGAGCATTCGAGCATTACTTTGTTCGAATGCGGTCATCGCCGTGCTGATGAGCCCCATAAGGGCGAAACTGCAGTCCACGGATGAACCACACCATGACGTCTGCTGGTAATTTTTCAGCCTTCGGCGACATGCATTGGGTTGCAGATTTGTTATTCCAAATGGAAACTTCTGCAAGTAGGCTTCCGGATGGATATATATATATATATATATATATATATATATATATATATATATATATATATATATATATATATATATATATATATATATATATATATATATATATATATATCTATATATATACATATATATATATATATATATAATAATCGGACTTTATTAACAACACACATCTTACATTCACACAGTTGGAATATCATCTAATACAATTATTTCAATTATTGTTACCAGGATTAGCCGAAAACAATTCGTCTTCCACTCAACCTAAATCAGGTTCCACCGGGCGACTATAACTAAAAAATGATATTTCAGGGCAGGCAAGAGAATTCAACTCAATATTTCAAGGCAATAGTGGTTCAGAGAACTTTATGCATGTATTGAATTGAGAATAATTCACTGAAGAGAGAATAAATGAGACTTTATACGTTTCTTGAACTGATAGGTAGATGAGAATTCAATGCTATTTGGTAAACTTTTATATACGTGACATATTTGGTAGCTGAAAGAACGTTTGAAATATTCGGAACGGAGGAGATGTTAGAGTTCCTTTAAACCTTACGTTTACATTGTGATCTGTTCTATATTCCACTTTTTCTGTTAAATAAGCAGGAGTTTTAAAATGAATAATTTTGTTATACAAACATGCTGAATGAAGTAATCTTCTTTTTTCCATGTTCAGCCAAGCAATTTCTTTGAATTTGTGTGAGATCGAATATGACTCCTAAGTTCCTCACGTGATTTACCAATTCCAGAGGACTATTATTATTGATCTCTTTTCAATTTAGGGCCAAATAGAACATTCGATTTACTTGAGTTAATAATAAGGCCATGCTCATTGGAAAGAACTATAAAAGAATTCAGGTCATCATTTATTCGTGCACAAGCGTCTTTGATTCCATCAGGAGGAAAGAAGTAGTAAAATTGGGTATCAAACTGGCTACGTTTTTCTTTACTCGCGGAATTTGAAAAAGATTGTCGCTTGGTTATGTGCTCGTATTTAACTTATCCAGGTGAGACGCAATCATATCCTCTCAGATCCCCGAGTTAACTTCACATCACTCAAAAACATCGTACTTGTCAATAATCTGCGAAGTATTAATGTTTTTTCTGACGATTTATAATAAGTATGTAGACGTTTGAGAACTGTCACTTCTTTCCCAAATTGAATGTACTGCATGCATAAACTATGCACACCTGTAATTGGATCCTCTGAACAGTTGGACGTATTTTTGTCAATAAATAAATCACAGGTCACTAGATTGAGCAACCGGTGAGGGTGTACATCAGCTTACATTGGTCTTGCGCATACTTCCTCATCATGGAATTATAAAGAAAATCGTATACTCACACCTTGGAAGTATCGAGAATGGACATGCCGATATACAGAGGTTTGTTGAACTCCAAATCAGTGTTGAGAATTTCGATAGCCACGAGGTCGTTGTCGAAGATGGGTCGGCTATGGAATTTCGGACTGCTGAAGAGATTTTTGGCCCCATATCTGCCGTGTCATTCATTGTCGAATTTGCCCACTCGATGTTTTCGAGTATTTTATTTTGTTTTTACAAAAATCAAGTTATTAGAAAGCTTGCAGTATTTTGTTTCCAACGGTCGTAGTCGCCCGCGCCCGCATCTTCATGATTCGTTCAATGCAGGTCTTGAGCTGAACCTCCTGCTTGAATAGAAGTACTTTGTGGACTTTTGGTTTTTCAGAACCTGTTCCAGCAGCCGATAGTGTACGACCTGCCTTCCTTTTCTGTACAGGGTAGTCATCAACTTTGGGTGGTTTAAATTCGGCGGTACTCTATGTTCGACACACATAGGAAAATCTCAATGTTTGTCACGGATGTTCGGGGTATTCCAACCCGACCTCAATATTCAGATCGTCAAAATCGTCGACCCATTCAAACCCCTCCCACCGGAAGATGTTTCATCATGGCCCACTCATAAAGGTTATTGACGTAGAAATACAAGTGCTTGGACGATTTCGAAGAATCGAACCCGGCCATGTACTTGTTGATAGCTTTCGAGTAGCAGTTGCAACACCGGCTGATACCGCCCCGAATGCCCCGCTCTATGAATAAAACCATGTTGACATAGGTATCTGAGAAGTTCTACCTCGCACATTGTATACTTAAACATACATGATCAAGTATAGCCGAGCATGGTAACGACCAAGCGGGGTCAAGACCGTAAGTGCTATGGCCGATCTTGCGGAAATTGTCAAAGATGCAGGTTTTCACATAGAGAGCGGGATACGTGCCAAGGGTTTTCACCCGAACGATTGCAACACCCGTTGCGCATACTTGTACTCGCTTTGGGTGATGCCAGCGTTGCCATCCCTACGTCTTTTTACGTAGATCTACGAACTTTGAGCCTTTTTTGAAAACCTACGAACTTCAGTCCCAGAATCTACGCACTTTTCACAAAATTGTACAAATTTGTAACATCTCATTCATTGGGCTGAATCATTTCCCGATTCCCGCCACATTCGCCAAAAAAACTCAATGAATTTCCCGTTTTATACTGACACTGACGCACACAGCGCATACTCGCCCTTCCACTCAACTCAACACATCACTTCTTCCATTTTAAAAGAAGTTCTGGCGTCACATTGCAAAAATCAGAAAGGGGGATTCATCCCAGATGTTTCCTCTACTGACACAACTTTCCCAAAATGTATTAACATTGGCACATAGCAGTGCAAATGTTGAGCGTCCTTTTTCTGCAATAAATTTAATGAAAACAAAATTTAGGAACAGACTCTCTACATACACTCAAACAGGGTAACTTTTCACAAAAAGTGGCTTACAAAAGAGCCGCGAGCCATCACAGGAACATCTAAAAAAATATAGGTAGAAATTCAATTTGCCTGATAACGAATAAAATTAAAAAGGTTCAAACTAAAGAACTCTGTTTTTCAATTCAAATTTCCCTTTGCTGAATACTCTTACGAGTGCACCTAGAAGGTAGAGCTGGAATTATCTTGAGTGCAGAAACTTAAAAAATATATATTGTTCTTCACAAAGAAAAATGACGTAAAAAATCAAGGAAACGTCGATTTTCAATAATTGAAATTGTGACCAAACACCAAGCATGGCCAAAAATCACTTTTTTTTTTCATATTTTTTGTGATTCTTTCAAAAGTCCTATCAATGTACACTTGACGAGATTTTTTACAGAAAAACTGATCTTGTTGGGATTCAATTTTACCTACCTTATTCCCGTCTTATCACTCAAAAAAAAAGTACGTAGATCTACTAACTTTTGATGTGCAATTTTAGTATTTCTACGTAACTTTTTGAATCTGGTCTACGTCTTTTTCAAATTCTGGGTTGGCAACCCTGGGTGATGCCGCAATCGTTCACTTCGTTGTGTAATTCCTCGAAAGCTGGCAAATGTGTATACACGCGTTTCTCCAGCTGGTCGAGAAAGTCGTATGGGAATACCCCTTTCCATGTGAGAAGCTCGTGCTGTTCGAAGCTCACATTTCTTGTCCGTGTCATGCAAGTTTTCGGTTTTTATCATACACAGCGAACCGTCCAAACTCATACTCACGAATCGGAAAGAGTCGATGAATCTGAATCTGATTGTCATTTCCTCGCCGTACTGCACAAAGGGAAGGTTCTTCTCCTTATTCATCGGCAACAGGAATATGCGTCCACGGTTAGCCAAATTCCTTATGATGAAATGGCAATCGTATCCGCCCAAGTTGTGAAATACACTTGGCACTTGAGCTACTTTCTGTACTGAAATTTGAATTGCGCATGCGCCCAACCCCGTCATAAATCGGTGAAATGGTCATGGTCGGTCACTTTTGCATCATCCGCCTCGCCTCAAAAGGCTGTTCGCAAGTGCGGCAGATTTTGTCAGAGTCTCGGCTCGAAGAATATAATGGGAATGGTTCGGACTTAATGGAAATGGTTCGGACTTCCATTGTCTGTATTATTAACTGTATTGAAACCCGTTGTTGAGAATGAAAGTATAAAAATACAGATCATGTAAGGAAATCAAATCCAAACAAGATGTAAAAATTAATTTTTTGGTCAATAATAAAAATTGAGGATCGATTGATCAAGAGAAAATAATATTGTTAAAAAATTGAGATATCGAATATGGGATTCGTCAAGAGAATTCAAATAAAGAAATCAATGAGATATAATTGTGACAAGAAAATTGACTCATCGAAAATGAAAAATATTATTCAAAGAAATGAAAGAAATGAATGAAATAGTATGAATGAATGTTGAAACCAAGTTTAAAGTTGAGTGTACTCACGACGTTTCGATTGATGCTTTCCGCAATCGTCTTCGGGTAATGACTGATGACAATATTTCGAAGTATGTTCGGTACTAACAATGAGACGCACGGGTGCTACTACTAGAAGTGCGTTGATCGATTTTCAGCGGGAAGTGGATGTGCTCCCTTATAGAACCGAAGTCGATCCATGCCTTGGATAAGCGGCCCCCACACATTCCGGATCTCCACGCTGAGATGACTAAATGCGTCATTGTTGAGGATGTAGGCGGCTCCCTTGAATTTCCTCTTGAACCAGTGCTCCTCCTTGTGTATGCTTCAGACCATTCAATGCTGTGATGATTCTTCCAAACACGCTCCGCTATTCCTGATTTCGTTGTTCCCCCTCGTTATGTGTTTTTATTGTGTTCGCCCACACTCTCTTCCAATGGGTTCTGGTTTCTCCAATGTAGGATTTGCCGCACTCGCATGGTATCCGGTAAACGCAGTTGTTGTTGTCGCTGTTTTTATTCGGTGGTCGAATTTTTGTGAGCTGGCTGCGTATTTTGTTCCCTGCTCGAAAACAGACTGACGTTCTATTTCCCACTTGATCCTCTCTGAAAGTTCTCTCGCGTAGGGTGTTCCTGTGGTTCGTCCGGGCCAATGTCTGATCCACTAGCTTCTTCGAGTAGCCGTTCTCCTGAAGATCCTTCCTAATGTTGTTCAGCTCCTTGTCGAGACTTCCTTTGGTGTTGCAGAGACCGATTGCTCGATCAATCAGAGACTTTAACGATTCCCCGCTTCGTAGATTGATGGTTGTTGAATTGCTCATTCAGGTATTGTCCAGTATGCGTTGGTTTTCTGTAAACCGATGTCTCCCAGACGTTTCTGATCCTCATCACCTCCACGTCGACAAACCACAGTTTGCTTTGACATTCTTTTTCAATGTGAACTTGAGGTGAGCCCCACTTCGTTCAGATATTCTGGAAACGCGTCCAGTTCTGCATTTCCTTGGTTCCACACTATGAATGTGTAGTCGATGTATCTCAACCAGAGTCTCACTCCATGTAGATATTGGCTATAACCAGTGACAGTGGTGATCCCATTGGTGGTCCTTCATCTTGGCAGAGAAAACGATCTCAACCGGAAGTAGCAGCTCTGAAAGCAGCATTCCAGCAACTCCATGATGCCTCCTGTTATACTTTTCTGGAATAAAAATTCATAACAGTCTACCTACACACATAAAAAATATCAATTCTGTAGCGAAATTCAAAATAGAGATCAAAAGATATTTCACAGCTATCAATAATAATGACTAATTATCCACAAAATTATTTTTATAATGTATCGATAATGCCTGATTCAAATGATTCATTTATACTATTTTATACCCATCCTTTCGTTTATATATGTATATGCAACTATGCAACTGACATAATACTTTATTTCATTTGTTTCCTAATTTGTTCATATATATGTATTTTTTTGCCTTTTTTTTTTAACTTCCTGTATAAACATGTATGTTTATTGGGATCATCAAAGTTATTATTATTATATAGTTGGATTAGAAAAGTTCGCTCCGGAGCATTATGTCACTTGAAAATATTGGCACAAACGCACAAGGCTCCGCCTTCGAGGCGCAATCATGGGAGTTTTACAAGGCAAACTATCGATTAATTTTTTTTTGTTTCACAAAATCTTTTGTTTTTTTTTTCAGTATACCGACACAAAACTCTTCAAAATCTACGTCGGCGTTGCTTTCGGGCTGGTCCTGTTGATGATTTTTATAATAATATTCTGGAACAGTAGCACTCGCCGATACCCGAAGAGACAATTCGAAGGATCCCTGAAGCACCGTGCTATGAGAAGAAGGAACGTTACCGACGTTGAAAAGCAGGATCTTCAACCTCTCTTGACAAAGGTCGACGAAGGCAGACGAAGGTCGCCACCCGAAGTGCCTCCTCCTGATTTCTAGTGTAATATTTACTTTGTAAGATCTACAAGGATTTTTTATTTTTAGTCTTATGTCGATAAATATACAGTCGATATTATTTATTGCATTTCCTGAAACACTGTGGTCCAAATAGTGCAAATAATTCTTGGAGAAACAAAAGTGGCATGAGAATTATCAGAAAATGAAACCCGATCCAAGTTATGCAGGGATGAAATGGGTTCAGTTTTCAGGGATGGAAATGGTTTTTCACACTTCCCAGAAATACAAGGCATCTTATCGAAAAACCTTTTGGGTTTAGGAACATGAATATTTTTGTGGAGAGAAGAAAGTTCTGAGTAAGTAATTTGTGACTTT
The DNA here is from genome assembly GCA_032362365.1 of Zygogramma bicolorata. Taxonomy (NCBI): domain Eukaryota; kingdom Metazoa; phylum Arthropoda; class Insecta; order Coleoptera; family Chrysomelidae; genus Zygogramma; species Zygogramma bicolorata. The sequence goes on from JAVJAQ010001650.1 coordinate 288,485, forward strand.
TTTTTCTTCAAGTCAATGCAAAAAAATATCAAACTTCTATGAAAGGAGTAACATAAAATATTTACCAAACACCCTCTATAATTATGTGTATATCATTCCCAGACGTTCACATCATTCACAAAAATATGTAACCCCCTGCCTAAATGGGGCGACTGGCGCTGAATCACATGAAAGTCTCTTTTTTGTACAATTTTTATACCAAGCACTCGAAATATGAATGAAATATATATATTATGTATTAGATATTTATACGCGAATAGAAAGTAGTTTGCAAAAAAATCATACATCGGAAACACATTCCCTTCACAAAACCACACAAATCTCTTTCGCCCTTAGAAAAATATCTCTTGAGGTTATCGACGGGAAAATAGATAAGTTATATAACTTTCTCACTAGAACCCTGAAATTTTTCGAAAAAGTTGACTTTGAGCTAGTATGCTCTGAGTAAATTGACATTTCGATGGCATATACACTGACATGACTACTAAACCGAGCCTTCTGTAATGTTTTTGGAGAGAAGGAAGTTTAGAGGAAGTAATTCCAGGCTCTTTTCTTCAAGTCGATGCCAAAAGAATACAAAACTTCTATAAAAGAGCACTCCCTGTTTATATGTGTATATCATTCATGGACGTTCAAGGCCAGTTCCAACGCTTTTCTTAAGTTTTGCTTTATCCAAGCCAGGCTTTGTTGCTATGGATTTGCCAATCAGCTTCCTTGTTCCTTAACGATTGAGCCAAGCTTAGTTGAATCTCTGCTGAGTTGAAGCGGTGCAACTGGCCCTCAGTGTATCTCGTGAGAAAGTTCAATAATTTATTCTCAGCCCACTGATGAATTCGCTCAATGGATATTTTTTCTTGGCGAAACAAGCCTGTCTGATTGTGAGAATGAAATAGAACCCAATGAATCATTTTTCTGGCAAACTACTCTTTATTCATGTAAAAATCTACTAGACATGATATTTGTTTGATTCAAGTTTCGAGTACAAGAAAAAGTGATTTGAATGATTTGAACTCTATGAACAGATAATCCAATCAACAATTGAAAACTTCAAGAAAAAATTTATAATCAAAAATTTTGTGAAATACTCTCTTAGTCAAGTGAATGGTAGGCAAAAGAGGCCTTTGCCCTAAAAAGGTGGTGTAGTTCTGATTTTGGAATATGTTATTCGGTTAGAGGCCCTTGTGAAAAAAACAAGTTTTCGACCTTGGAGGGGGTGCGCTCGATTCACTATCTGTGATTGAAGGTAAGAAATAGTTATTGGTTTTACTAGTCAGCACATTTGTAGAGTGACTGCCGCGGCTGATAGTTCATAGTCGAGCAAAGCAAGGATAGAAATTCAGCTTAGGCAGTCAATCTATTCTGCTGCCGAGTTGAACATATAATTTTCTCACCGATTGTTTACAATGATATATGTAGGATATTGTATTTGCAAATTATTACAATTCTCACAATCTTTTTATTTTTCCTGTAGTGAGAAATTGAAAAAAAATTAGATAGAAATCGCAAGTGTTGAACAGGTTGGTTGCTATGGAAATGTAAATGTTCATAGTAATTATAGTTTGACAACATTATGGACAGTGTTAGCGACTTTTTCAATTTTTTTTTTTTTCAATTCATTTATTTCATTTCATTCCATTACATTTCAAATCATACAATAAATAATACAATATATTTGGTAGTACTTCATTGGTATAGCATGAACAATCAAACAGTATTTTTGTACTGGTATGAGATTGCTCACAAATCATCAAAAACTTTTTTTTTTCAATGTAATAAATAAATGAAAGAAAAAAATATACAAATCAACGCAAAAAAACTTATTTTATGAGGAAAAGGATAAGTGAAAGAATTGTCAAATAGATAAACATTGATTTAATTTGATATTCTTTTGAGGAGAATGAATTTTTTCAATCGAAATTTGAATTGATTTATATTACTAATATTTTTTAAATCCTCGGGTAATTTATTGTACTTAGATAATGATTCATAAACAAATCTTTTTTGTCCAACTACAGAGCTAGCAGTATCAAGATGAAACAAGTTATGTTGCCTAGTATGATAGTTATGAATTTCTGAATTCCTGGTTAATATAAAATTTGACTTTATTAATTTATTAACAATGGAATGAGAAATTTTCAAACTATCCATCAAGAAATGTTCCTCCAAAGAAAATGTTCCCGTTACTGAATATAGTTCATTTGTTGGAGTATCATATGGGATACGATGTAGTACTTTCAAAGATTTTCTATATAAAGCGGATATTTTATTGAAGTTGTTCTTTGAACATGACCCCCATATATTTATGAGATATTCTATCCGACTGCGAATATGCGAGTAAAGAAACATATTGGCTATTTTATAATTTAATTTGGGACATCTTCGTAATGCTCCAATAATAGATTACTCCTCCAGACCTTTCAATCAGCAAAGTAACACTTTTGTTGCCAAGACAGGAGAGCCCTTACTTTGACAAAATTTCTCACAATTTTCGTATTAATTTTTTTTCCTAAGTCTAACGGGTGGAGAGTTACAACGGACGAAACGTGAACATTCCTCCAGATAATCGTGAAAGCTCTCGTTTATCTCATTTTGATGAATGTTTTGTAGCTAGTCGTTTCCATAATTATTGACTTGTTGCTATTCGGTTAGCGATTGTTGTTTCGAAGATATTCGTTAAAAAATTAAGTTTTGTATACCCAAAGCTCACTCATTTGCACACCACCACGAGGTAAAGCTTACGGCACCACATCCTTTCCACAACTGCAAAAGATGACGTTCAATGAGGCGTCAGAAGCTGATTTTTCCATTGTTGTTAAAGGAGTGAGCCCAAAGAAACAGGAAACCGTAAACCAGTGTCTTCGAGATCTTGTGCTTTGACATTTAGATCTTTGAAGAGGCCATTGATTTCATTCAGTTCTTAGTTTTTCTGAAAAAGCTGAAGAAATTCAGTTTCTCCTTGGTTGACAGGGAATGACGTCGTGTCGCAGCCACTGAATGCGTGTAGAAACAAGATGTTTTCGGCTGCTTCTTTAACTTCAAACTTGTCGTCGAATACACCCTTTTAACAGTGTTTCCTCTCCCCAGTTTGCGTAGGTAGATGTTATTCTTCGACAATCGAAACGCAGTCAACAGCACAGAAGGTATATGTCTTAACCCACGACGCAAACAGCGTCAAATGAAGAGGCGGAAATCAATGTGTGCACAATCAGTACATCGTAGGGCTTCGCGAGACTAGTCATCTTGGTCTTGTCTTGGACTTGATGCAAGACCAAGACCAAGACTTAAATCTTTTCAGAACCTGACTCTCGAAACCAAGACCAACGACTCTCGAGACCAAGTGTAATACCTAGCAAAGCCAGGTATCTAGCTAGTTTGTAGAAGATAGAATCAATGCATGAAGCCACGAATTTCTCCGGCAAAGCTCGTAAAAAGTAATAGCATCGAAACAATGGATTTCAGTCATAAAGAAAATAGCAGATTTAAATTATCGGTTAAGCTGGCGAGAAAAAAATGTTAATGAAAGACCACTAGTGTCTCTAGTGGGTGCTACATTGTTGCTCCAAACATGGGGCCTCAGACAGAGTTATCGGATAAATAAATATATCAAGTTACGGAGCTTGTACCCAGGGTGTTATAACCCAAACAGAGGTTTTGCGAACGTAAGGAAACGTGTGGGAAAGCTGGGCCGCGAGAATTGAAAACCGTTTCAGAACCCATCTTGAAAAAGGCGGGGTTATGGGCCAATTAATTATGATTTCGACTAATTGAAGACCCCGAAGGGAAAGATAGCATCCCAAAAATTGATTGAGGGAGGTGACAGAAATTTCGGACAGAGAAGCGCGTCTTAGAAGAGTCAGTGATCGGCGAGGTTTTTCTCGCCAAGGAAAGCGAGTTGACTTTTGGGGCAAAAGTCGCGACGCCGCGTACCGAGCGAATTAGAACGGAAACGACGCGCGGTCGAATATTTCATTTGAGCGATAATAATAATTCTTTTTTTTTAAAAGATTGGAGAAATAGCGCGATTCATACGGGTTCATAAGGGAAATAAAGAAGTGTTAGTTTGAACGTATATCTAGTGGATTTATAGTGTAAAATTTTGAATAATAACTTTGCCTACCGTGGCCGGTAAAGCGAGTAACTTGTTTTCCGTGAAGTGAGGTTTTCCACCACATTGAATAGCGGATTACTACGACTACCTGAGAACGCAAACCTTTGGATTAGTCGAGGAGAATTTGGAATTTATTCGTTGGTGAGATTTATGTACTTGTCTGAATAACATTCAGGTAAATTTTGGGAAGGATGTTAGCCAAAAAGTAGTATACAGAGTGGATCAAATGTTTTCGTTGGATTTGATTCTTTTAAATTTTACGTCAGTATCGAAATGGCATAGGCTGGTCGAGCTGAGTATTACAATCACTCTCCGTATACGCTAGCATAGTCTGCGAAGGCACGCAAAAATAGATGTTGTTGTTTGATAGTAAAACTATTAGTACCTTCAGTACACTGTTTAGTTTTTATTCGTTTATTGTCTTGTCTTACATTTACTTTTTTGTTGTTTTCATTTTTTTTATTCGATATAATATTTTATTTACAAAGTCGGATTTTCTTCAAGTTTTCTTCAAGTTCAAATTTAAATCTACTCAAGACCTTTTGTTCGTGCAAAGGGCCGAATTCATGCCTCTTTCGGAAATAGCCTAAACATCCAAAATTTGACGTGGAATTACCATCCTCGTCTGGTGACAGCAACTGCCATTAATGAATTCAAAAAGCCAACTGCCAAACGTTTCAACGAAAATAATAACCTTGTGCCATTATTACAACAAGTGACGTGCGGAGGGATGGTTGTCTGTTTTGATTCTTTTTTGTGGACACGAGGTTCATGTAAAGCGAAGGAAAATATAAGGAAGTTCATACAGAATAACAATAACTCTCGCAGCCGTTACATCTGGTGATCTAGCGTTGGGATTATGTTTGCTAAAGTGTGAACTAGTTGAGAAATGTTGATAAGCAAGTGTAAATGTTAAAATATTACAAAAATTATTCCCTTTCAGCAATTACCACACTAGTAACAGAGCGGTGGGATTGTAAATTGTAAAGTTGTCTATTCTGTAAACATAAACTGATACAGATAGGTTGAAAGTAAAACAACAATCACAAACCCTACCATTCGTTACACAAGACTCTCTCCCAAGAGTCTTGGTCTCGAAAGAGAAATAATGAGCTCAAATTTACTCGATATAAAGAAAAATCCGATGGAAATGTTATGGAATCTATTTCAGCTACTTATTTTTCACATGTTAGTTCTTTAATTTTTGTTAACAAAAATCAAAAATACATTTTTCAAATTCAGTGTTGTAGTTCTATAGTTTACAACAAATAGGTGCATGTTGTAAGTTCGTAGTGGTCCATGCCTCCTACTATTGAAGAAAGAAAAACATTTAATGCAAAAGTTATTTGGTGAATTTGAAATGTTTGGAAATATTTTTGATACCGCGTTGTTGTGACCCTATACATGGGTTATATCTATATTTTAAAATGCCGCATATAATGTAGAAAACATATTTATTTTTTGAAAAACATAGATAAAGATTAGTATAAGTTGCACCCACCAGTTCGACACTAAATAAAAATAATAAATTATGACCAATAGATTTGGTCAACTTTGTGATATTTTCCCACTTCCACATAGCTGCGTTAGTTTTCTTCTGGAACTCGGGGCGATTTCGGTCCCATTGTTTTCAATGGAATTAAAAGCCCGGCTAAGGCACTGAATGTCCTGCTCGTTCGATCGGGCTTCAACTCTAACGTAGCCCATAATATAATAAGTATTGCAATTTTCTCGGAATTCCGATTCAAACTCTGTGCTGCAATTGCATCTTACTGCTCATCACACAATCCATTGTAAAATGCCCAAGTAGCACAAATTACTTTTTGAAAACTCTAACAATAGTTATACAGCAATCTAATATAACTTAATACTGTATAAATTAGAGTTGACAACACTGTTTCAGCATCAAAGAAGTATCTATACATCCAAAATAGGCACAAGTTATACAGCCTCGACAAGATTTGTAAGGGGTATATTGATGCTTATGTAGTAATATGAAAACCTCTCCGCTTTGTTCTATCAGTTCTTATAAATCACATTACAAAACTTCTTAGCAGCTGCCGTATACCGCCTGTTAGTAAGCATTTATAAAGTTGTTTTATGAATGGGTTAGGAGTTGCAGTTGTGAAGCAACCGTATTAAGGTGTTCGCAATTGACTCAATATAGTATCTTTTCAGTTGATTGAAAACAGAGGTATATTTGAGTTTGAAAGGCTATATAAACATTTAAAGAGTTAGACATTTTTGTGACAGATGAAAATTACTGGATGATAGTTTCCAACAATTACATTTATGAATACTTTTTGCGCTATTATGGTGTTGTTAGATGTGTTGTGAAGAGAGATTGAATTATCAAACGATCGGGAATGATATTGTTATGGCGTACATATAAAACTCACTGGAAGTTATTTGCTAACTTATTATGTACTTGCTGCCGTCCATGTTGAACCAAATTTACCATGGGAAGAAAATTTTTCTGTTGAAACATGCTCTTCTACTTCGAAATAATTCAACGCGCTTTCAAAATATCTACATTTCCTTAATTGAAAAATAATAATTTCAAAAAATTATTATTATTTTTTTCATAAAATGGGCTTGAAATGATGCACTTACGCTATTACAATGCCTCATGAGTGATGTTTCAACAAAATATCTTTTTTTATTCAGAAAAAGTTATCAAATACACCCCAAACATTTGAAATGGTAACAATGGCCGCTCTATCACGATTTTTTTTTGAGTTTTCAACATGGTGGCCCGAATGAATTCACAGAAGGTGTCCACAAAAGCTTTTAAACAGCGTTTCGGCTGTATTAAAGTGATTTCGGCTGTATTAAAGTGTTACCTAGACATTTCTCGATTAAGCTCAGTTATAAAACGAGGATAAAGTATCAAAACAGCAATCTTTGAAAAGGGTACAAATGACTGACCTCTAACGGGCCTTTCTGGCATCTCAAATCGAATTCACTTCGCCACCACATTTTTACACATATTTTTGGCGCTTGCCTATTCCTATGTAGAAGAAAGCTGTAGTTGAAATTATTAGATCGACTGATTCGCATATTCGCCGTCCGAGTCGCCATTCGAACGTTAATGAATTCGACAAATAGAAGCTCTCTCCTCTCTCTATCTCTGCGACTCTTTCGTTGCTGTATTAGTGCTGTATAAGTAGCTATTTGACAGGAGTTGTTTGATGTTAGCCCAGTTGCCTGGCCATCAGATAGAACAACAGTTTCAAATTAACTTTCCTTCTGAAATTCCCACTTCGCTTCACTTTCTTCCAGTTCGTATCCATATTTTAGAGTAACACAATTTGCACAATGAATATTAATATGAACAAATTTAGTAGTACAATTTTAGAGAGGTTATGGAACTCTGACGTTTAGTGTCCTTCAACCACAAGAAAGTTCTATTGAGGCAGAAGGCTCCTGCCTTTATATAGCTTCAAAATATAACTTTTGTTGTATTAATGCTGTATGAATGATGCCTCATTCACAAGCATAAAACCTTAATACGCTTACTATATAAGGTCTGGCTTGGATGGTATTGGGCTTAAAATTGCAAAAAGCTGTGGAATTTTGCTTTTAAAGTAGTTAAAACTCAATATTTTATAGCCTCTATAGAGAATTACCGATATTGTGAAACAGTTGGGTAATGGTTATATGAATGCTTAAACAACACTTATGAAGGTGCATAATTTGTTTCTGTGTGAATTTTGCTTATAAAGTAGTTAAAACTCAATATTTTATAGCCTCTATAGAGAATTACCGATGTTGTGAAACAGTTGCGTGATGGTTATATGAAAGCTTAAACAACACTTATGAAGGTGCATAATTTGTTTCTGTGCAATGCATCTCACTGAACCTTTTATAAAGTAATGAACAAGATATATAAGATGCTTTAATAAAGCATAGTCATATTTAAGCGCTAAGAACGTTTAATCAGCCATTTTATTCCACCAAATATCTTTATTAGCAATTTAGTGTCGAACAAAGCATCAATGTAGTCATTTAGCTTGATAAGTTGCAAGAATATATCGTTTATAAAGCTTTAGGCGAAATAAG
>JAVJAQ010001650.1:296754-578525 GCA_032362365.1 Zygogramma bicolorata
AAACACATATTTCATCTATAACGATCAAAGATACAGGCAAATTGAGGGGGCACCAATGGGCTCACCACTGTCACCCATTATTGCTAATCTCTTCATGGAAGAGATCGAAACCAAAGCAATAGCAATGTCAGACGTGAAACCAAAACTCTGGCTGAGATATGTTGATGACATTTTCGTGATTTGGTCACACGGACATCAGGAACTCGAAAGGTTTTTCAATCACTTGAATGAACTCCACCCACGGATCAAGTTCACCAAAGAAATTGAAGAAGACAACAAGCTCGCTTTTCTCGATGTTCTAATCATGAAAAAGCCCGACGGTACGCTAGGCCACACGGTATATCGCAAAGCAACACATACCAACAGATACCTGAACGCAGATTCACATCACCACCCAAAACATATTCACGCTGTGGCAAAAACACTAATTACACGTTCAATCAGATTGGCAGACAACGAACATCAAAAACAAGAGCGGAACACGATCGAGGAAACTCTTCGAATGAATAGCTACTCGGAGAGAATTATAAAAACGGCTTCCAAGAACAAGCCGAAACAGCAAAAAACCCCCGAAACACCGGTCATAACAACCAGACTACCATACATAAAAGGAACCACAGATAAAATCAGCAGAATTCTCCGCAAACACGACATAGCTACTTCGTTCGTACCAGAACGTACAATAAGATCGATACTCCGTAATCCGAAGGACCAGATACCACTGGAGTCCCAGGGAGTTTACGAAGTACCATGTCGAGACTGCAACAAGTCCTACATCGGCCAGACCAATAGACGGATCAACGTACGCAAGGATGAACATGAGCTATCAGTGAAAGGAAAAGTTACCACATCCTCCATCTTCAATCACGTATTGGAGACAGGACATACCATCAATTTCAAAAACACCAAAACATTAGCAAGCGATGAAAACTTCTACTCTCGAACAATCAGAGAGGCTATCGAAATTGAGAAACGACCGAGTAGCATGAACAAGAGAGACGACGCCCAAAGATTACCTAGAACGTGGAAATCCATTATATCACTAAACAAAGACAAGCCGATTACACCAGAGGAACAATATCGGACCTTACCACGTAATTACCCAGACACGATGACAAATGCAGGCGGACCAACGAAGAAAGTGGGAGGGGCCCAGATCAAAGATACCATCAATGATCACCCCTATATATTGAGAAGTAGAACTCGAATTAATTAGTCGAGTTCGGAGATCGAAACTCAAGACATCACCTAGAAGATGGCAAATGAGACTTTGCCGAAACGTTGTGAGAATTATCCTTCAGAGGATCAAAACCACAGAACACGGAATGAAACCCGAAAAAAACAACGCATCATATATATATATATATATATATATATATATATATATATATATATATATATATATATATATATATATATATATATAAATATATATGAAATATATGAAAAATAGTTGAAAAACCCGTCCTTTTGTAACTTAAAGTTAATAAACTCCGACCCTGAGAATGGATCACATGCTCTGGTTTGGACACGGAATAGTGGAGCTATCGACAGGTGACAAGACGTTGTCAACCATCATTTGGTTCTGTTGTGTGCTGTTTTCCCTGCAGTTCCATGCTCTGTGCTCACACTGGGCCATGTGCTCTGTTCACTCAACAAGTCGCTAGTGTTGAAATGTGAAATGAAGATTTTTTTCCAAATTGTTCTGTTAATCATTTGCACATGTATAAATTCGTGCACTTTAATGTAATATGGATGAATGGTTCCATTTCCTCCTAGTGATATTTTCGGAGACATGTCTTCCAATTTTTGTGAATGTTTCTGATAAGAAATGTTTTTTCTGTTTGTGATGGACAAAGATTCTTCATCTGCTGTTTTATATCTAATCTCACATTAGTAAGTTAAATTTTTTACATGTTTGAGTGCTATATGTAACAATAAACACTGTTTTTTCAGATGTCTTGAAAAAGAAAATAAAGATTTTCGAAAGCTCGACAATTTAATAAAGAGTTTCACTATATCAGGCCAAACTCAATTTATGACTGCAACCCCAAGGTTAATTTTCATTGCATGAGGATTTTCCAAATTCAGACGGTTTTATATATATATATATATATATATATATATATATATATATATATATATATATATATATATATATTTCTTACTAATTATCCTGATATTTATCAGATCAAAATTCACTTCCCCTTGCATGTCGTGTCTGTTATTTTTTTTTCTCTTGTGGAAGTCGGCTAACCTGTCCTCCACTGACAGGCCTCCGAAAAGCACTTCAGCCTCTAGGGCTCATTGCGCTTTGCTTCCATATACTTTACGACACCCATTTCAACAACCTTGCCCCTTCACAAGTTTGTGCAGGTTGATTGCTGGGTGTTTGTCATATTCTTCTGGATCCGAAATTGGTTTACCATATATTTGTTGCCTTTTATGATCCAGAGCATCACATTCGCAGAGTATGTGTCGAGCTGTCTCTATTCTTTTGTTACATTGTCTGCAGCCGTGTTGTAAGGTCGCCGTTGTAAAGCCCTATCTTATTCAGGTCTCCTTTGAGTGAACAATGTCCAGTCAACAGCCCTGTTGTAGCCCTTATCTGATTTCTGTTTCACTGAACAGGTCTTCAGTCTTTTTCCTCAACGGTCCTTTCATGAAAGATTTCCCGTTTTGTTCTCACCCAATTCCTTATGTTACTCCGTACCGTTGTTTCGGGTACCCCCTCGGCAAACTCGGGTCCGGTGTATGGTGTTGATGATCCTTGTTTTGCAAACTCATCGGCTTTCTCATTGACTGCGATACCTGAATGACCTGGGACCCACTGTAGAGTCAGTCTATTATGGTCTACCAGATGTTTCAGTTCCTCGCGGCATTCCCATACCAGTCTAGATGTCACTCTGGGATTCTTCAGTGCCCTGAGTGAAGCTTGGTTGTCCGTGAAAATATGGATCCTCCCATTTATTTGGACTTCAGGTTTATTGTTCTCGCACATTGGAGTATAGCATAAATTTCTGCTTGAAAAACAGATGTGTGTTTTCCGATCGGGTAACTGTACCCTAGGTTTCTTCCCGCACAGCATACACCAGCTCCCCTGTTCCATATTCCGTCTTGGATCTATCTGTAAACCAGGTGCTCCAGCTGGCTTGTTCTCTGAGAGATTGTCTCTTTGCCACTTCATGTTGAGTACATGTCCCTCCACACGTCCCTCGATATCTGTTTTCACCGATCTTTTGTATCCCGGTGAATTTTCCAGTCTAAAATGGGCCATTTTTGCCTCTTCCCCATATCACAAGAGGTAAGGGGGGAAGATTGTCTCTTTGCCACTTCATGTTGAGTACATGTCCCTCCACATGTCCCTCGATATCTGTTTTCACCGATCTTTTGTATCCCGGTGAATTTTCCAGTCTAAAATGGGCCATTTTTGCCTCTTCCCCATATCACAAGAGGTAAGGGGGGAAGATCCAAGAGCACCTCGATTGCTGCTGTTGGTGTTGTTTTCATTGCACCTGTCAATGCCCAGACAGGCAAGTCTTTGGACCGTGCTCAGTTTGTTCATAGCAGATATTTGTTTCGTCTTCGACCATCATGCCCAAGATGCATGAATGCCACTATAACCGATTTGAAAGAAATTGATCAGGAAGTGATCATTTCTGATGAGGAACATGTCCCAAAAAAGAAGAGACGAAAACTAGGTGCTCCAAGTCACATCCAAATCAATTCAATAAATGCATACAGAAAGCCTATAACAGCTAACAAATATCAGTAATAGCTTGAAAGTGATTAGCCATGTTGCATCATCTACGTTTTGGAAGTTTCTCTCCGTTTCATTTTTAATTATAGTGTTAATCCAGATGGGGGAGTCATGGGTTTGCTTCGGCATGCCTGGCTTTCACAGCGAGAATTTTTGATTATAGGCACATATCTGCAAGAAAGTATACTGTATAAAAAGTCATATCATGGAAATGAGAAAAAATATGAATTGCTGAAATGATGAACATGTATATGTTATCACTTACAGTTCGCAAATCAGAATGTTCTGAAAAAGCTGCTCTAGTGAGAACAGATATCGGAGATAGAGATACCTGAATAGACTTCTATTATTTCAATAGTGACATATTTGATTTTCTATCATCCCATCAAAATCCCAATACAAATACATTTGGTTTCCGAAACGTGCAAGATAACTATTTTGATGAATATTAGTGTTTGTATTTTTTGACAGGTAAATTTGAGATATGCGACAAGTTGCTGACTGATAGGACGTGTTCCATTCAGAAGGAACTGTTTTCCAGTTAACGCAGCCACTTTTCGGGGTAGATTGAAAATCTACCCTTCCACACTTTTATATCATTCCAGTTGGGTCAGTTTCCATGTCGCTCAAAAATTTCATCGGTTTCTCCCATCTATAAAAAAGACGACAGGTCATCAGTTATGAATTATAGGCCAATTGCGTTACCGAGCATATTCTCTAAAATATTTGAGAAAGCCCTCACAATAAGAATGAACAAATACTTGGAAAAATACAATATATTGAACTCCAACCAACACGGCTTTAGAAATAGACACTCCACTGAAACAGCCACTACAGAATTCATACAATTCATAATTGAGAGAATGTAAAAACGAGAATATATTGTAGGGTTGTTCTTCGACCTATCACGAGCGTTCGACAGCCTCAATTCCGACTTCATCTTAGTAAAATTAGAAGCGATAGGGTTCCGAGGCAACATATTGAATTGGATCGGCTCGTTCCTGAAGGACCGCAAAATGGTAGTAAAGGTTAAGAACCAAACATCTGAAGAATTTTTGGTTGACTCAGGGGTTCCCCAGGGTAGTGTCCTAGGCCCTTTACTGTTCCTCCTATTTATAAACGACCTTCCTGACTACATTAATGATGGTAAAGTTTATATGTTTGCTGATGACACTTCCATCACAGTTTCTAGTGCGGATGCCGATCAAACGCGAACGAAGATAGCTAATGTACTTCTTCAATTTGATACCTGGTGTCGGAAAAACCACTTAATTATCAATTACAATGAGACAGTGGCCATCCAATTTCATAAACCATCTATTGTAAAATTAAATATCGATAACCTGAAAATTAATAATAATACAGTTGCATTCAGTAACAGCTGCAAATTCGTAGGTACCATTGTAGATGAAAATCTTGACTGGACAGAACACGATTTGCTCACAGTTAAACAAACAGTACTTTGCACTGAGAAATTTGAAGAGCTGCCTTAATGGTGAAGGAATGATGACGCTCTAGTATATTCAACTTTGAGTTACAATATCATAGTTTATGGTCCCGCGAAGGATAATAACAGAGTTTTTATGGCGCAAAAAAGAATTATACGCCTTATATTTTCCCTCGGCTATCGTGAGTCTTGCAGAGATACTTTCAAACAAAAAAAAAATCCTTACATTCATAGGTATATATTTGTATAAACTTCTGAGCCATACTTTTACTCATAAAAATAGCTTTACGCTAAACGCAGACATTCACCACTATTCAACACGAACGAAAAATGAGTTTCGCTTAGGAGCAATTAAATATGAAAGTCACAAAAAATCACCAAGGTATGCTGCGCCCTACCTGTTCAATATGTTACCAGATCATTCAAAAAAACAAACTAATATCTCAAAATTCAAGTCCCAATTGGGAACTTTTCTTACCTCGAACTCATTCTATCAATTCATATCCCACTGTCAACACTCCTAGATGGATTATAATAACTGTCATAACTGTGACTAACGATCATTTTGTATTTATACTCATACTTGTATATACACTTTGCAATGCCTTTTGATTCTTGCATTGGCATAGTGAATCCAATTTAAATTTGTGATGTTGCTGATGATTTTAATATGTCTACAAAATGTATTTTAATATGTTTTTTCCTTTTCTGTGCTTTATGTGAATTCGAATATTTACGCTCACCAATTGGGCTATTTCTACACTTTTTGACTTATCAATCCGATGAACATGTTGGAAAAATGATGAATAAATGTCTATCTATCTATCTATCTATAGATTCCAATATTAATTCGTATTTTTTCAGATTGTGGTTGGTTAGTAAACCAAAAAAAAAAGAAAGAATCCATCCACCACAAAAAAATGACTCAAAACAGTTTATCAATAGTCTAAGAAAGGTTTGTGAAAATGATATATTGTAAATTAGTACTTAATTTTTGGTTGGTGCGATAAACACAAATAAAAATATTGCTATAACGATGTCAGAAGATTCCATATGTATTTCCTTACTTTTAATTGCTATAAAATAAGAGTAGTAGCATATCTGCATATCTTACATCCTAGTATATTACGTAACGAGAAGGATCAGTAGATTATTACATACGAGCGGAAATTTGTGAGCACGTGGTTAATTATCCGAGTGCGGTAATTCGCAAGTGCATGTAATTGGCCTTATTCCCGAGTTGCGTACTGAACTTTTTCTACTCCCACTTCGCTTGTGCGATAATTTCTGGTGGTGTAGCACCAATTTCTTCTTTATTGCCCATTTCCAAAGATCATCGAGGCACTGGATGACAGCAAGTATGTAAAAAAATTGCTTATCGTTTCATGGATATAACTAGATTCACTACCAATCCAGGAACTGTTGAACAATAAACTTCCTAAAAATATGATTTAAAAATATGTTTTTCAATCACACAAAGAAGTTTGGAGCAAAAATTCACTGAATTTTGCTTTTGGATAATTGAATGATGTCATGAGATCAAGTTGAATGTTACATATCCCACCATTTGACAAAAAAACTTCCGGATGCGGCCACCATTAATCAGGAATACAAGTGTATTCTAAATTAGCCACTACCTTACAGCTCTCATTACGTAATGAACGGTTCAAAATAGGGGAAGTAGAAAAACTGAATTTCCCTACATTCATAAACCTTTCTATTCTCCAAATGTCCCTCAAATCAACTTTTGAATATTGCAGTTATATCAATTTTCTGGCTCTGAAATTGATTAAAAGCTGATTTGTACATTCCGAAAGCTAATTATTTTTATATTTTTTCTGCAGCGCCGCATATTTTAAGGATTAGCAATTACTTTATCATTCAATGTAACATGATATAACATATAACATCATGTGGCAAATTTTTCCACAGAAATGTCATTTTATTTTCACACAATATGAAAATCGAAGTTTCAACGAAGTTAAACATCTATGGTAATTTTGGAAACACAGATTTTTCACGATGGAAATTTTCAGTTGGAAAGTGGGTCTTTTTTTAGGTTAGAAATCAAAACTGGAGATTTCATTACAAAATAATTTTCAGATCATGAATAATTTTTCACATAATTTCATAAAAAACAAATCAATTTTATTAGAGAAAAAAGTAAAAAACCAAAAAACCGGTTTTTCGAATTTTTCTCGAAAAATTTCAAGTTTCATGAAAGAATAGTCATTTCGAAAATTGTAGAGCTTTCTATTATATACATATAACTTCTAGATTTAACTTTTTTCGATAAAAGGTCTATTTTTGCTAGAAATTGTGAAAAACCATACTTACCCTAAAACTTCACCCCCTGTACCTTGTTTTTCGAAATCAGCACATTATATAATTCACATGCTGTTATTATATTTTATCCAGTTTCAGTCCTTTCAAAAAGCTTCTGCGCTGGTCTATGAGTAAAATATGTATCTTTACCAATACCTTCGATAGCAGACGTGCTGAAATATCATTCTGCTCTTTGGCAGCGGACTGACATATATGGTAGAAATAGATTAAGGATTCAGCTCTAGGGAAGGAGGCTGTCAATAAGTCGGAGGAATATGCAGTACGGTTTTTAATTTTTTCATCGTCTGGAGCTTCGAAAGAAGTACTAGCCAATGAGACGAATTCACCTCTTATGAGCATGCATACTTTATTATCATCAAAAATCAACACCAGTCTCGAAAAAATGTATTTTGTATCAGAAAAAAATCATTTGGAAGTTTGAAATCTTGTCATTTCGAATATACAGGAGGCATAGCTCTAACTCCTGTATGTGTTTTACTTGAAGTAGCAGTTTTTTTATAAAAAATTTTTCATTGTAAAGAGTTACTAGACTTTAAAACGAATGTTTTTCTTTCGAACACATCGTAATTTACTTAGATCAAAAATAAACACAATTTTGCAAAAATACATAAGGTACGAGAGAATGGCCACGTCGCTGACATTTCCCATACGAGGTTTGTCCAACTACCTGGAGGAGGGCTGTCGGCGAAGCTAATCGTCCGCCGTCCGTACGGGAGGCTATCGAAGAACATGAGACGTGCCGTCTGCGTCTGGTCGAATGGCTGTTATTCTCGATGATCAAGGCTGTAGTTTGTGTTCTAAAAATGCAGTCCAAAACTAATGTCACCTAAATAATCGATTTTGTAATTGGTGTGACCAGTTGATTACTCAATAATCTTCTTAGTCATAGCTTAACACATGGACAGTAAGGCAATATGCGTACTGATGCCTGAGTGTGGTGGAGCTAAAGAAGCTTCACTTACAGATAGAGATGAGTAGGGGAGACCGAGGCTAATTACTCATGGGACTTGAATGAACCAGGGCTTTCAACTTCGCCTGAAAATTTCGGATTGCTTCCCTCTTCACGTTAAATATTAAACATGTAGCAAATTTGATATTCTTTGGCTTACATCGTACTTTTTTGTCAGTTTACAATTTTTATATTTGGCATTTGGTAAAGTTTTTCGTTTATTTTATAGTTATACAAGAAGATGCGCCTCTTGAACTAATTATGATATAATATGGAAAGTCAGAAATTAGTTGAGCTAGAATTGCTTTTTTGTAGCTAGCTCACTTTGCCGCCTATGTTGAGCATAATAAGAATGTTCACTAATTTTCAGTACTAATGAAAATCGATAGAGTTGAGACTTGATGGAGGCATGGCATAACTACCATTGAATTGTTCGAAGTTCTTTTTTGGCGACAATAATTTAGATATGAAATTTCAGTTCCACACGAGGCCAGAAAAAGGCTCCCTGCGCGAGGCTACAGTTTTTGACATCACCCCATTTATTGATGCTCATCTGTCATATGTTAACGGTGTTTACACAGTTCTGTTATGTTTATAGTATATTACGTAACAAGGAGGAAAAGTAGCGTATTACATACGAGCGAAAATTGTGAGCACCAGGCGTTAGCAGAGTGCGGCAATTCGCGAGTGCACGTAACTAGCCCTATCTTCGAGTTGGGCACTGAACTTTTTCCACTCTCACCATGCTTGTGGGGTAATTTCGGCTGGTGTAGCACAAATTTCTTTGTTATCCCTCATTTTCAATGATCAATGTGACACTGGATAACAGAGCAAGTAGGAAAAACAATGGCTTGCTTCATGGATGTATAATCTAGTTCCTGAATTGTAGATAGTGACTCATCGTACATATTCAGGTTTTTGGGGTATTTGAGGGAGCGGAGAGGTTGTGAGGAAGTGGCAAAGTAAAACTTGATTTGAAACCTAAGAACCTGGCTAATTTATGTTCTATTTCTTGACCTGCTTCATATCAACTGTGAAACGTACAACCTATGAGTCACTATCTACAATTTAGGAACTAGAATACTTAACTAGATATAGTACCAATCCACAAAATGTTAAATATTAGAAATAAATTTCTTGAAAATATCGATTTCAATTCAATTTTATAAAGAATTTGAAACGAAAATACGCTGAAATCTTGGGAAACGAATGTATTCATGAAATCTATTTTATCAGGTCAAAAAACGATTCCGGAAGCGGCAGCTATTAATTCAGAATACAGGCGTGAATTTGAAATGAGCTATCATCTAACAGCTGTCATATACGTAATGAACGGTGTGAAAAAGTTTTCCCTTAGCTGCGGATATAAATTTCAGAAATAGTATTACTACTTTTCTTCGGATTTGAGGACCGTCGTTCTTTGGAATTTTTTCCTGACGTTTCGCTTGCGCGAGTGGCTAGCTTCTTCAGAGGCTCACTCATCTTGACTATTATTCCGATGATTGGAATAATAGGTTAGTTAGTATCCTGTTAGCGAAACGCGCGTCGAGTGCAAAAAATATCAGTTTGGTGTTAGGGTAATTGATCTCTTAGAAAAGTTTCACCAAATATTCCAATCTCAACGTTTATACATATAAATCATGTTCCAAAGCACGAAAGAAGCTTCATTTTTGCATGATTAAATAGGATATGAACCTATCAAATGCTCAAGACTCTACGATCTAGTCGATTTTAACAGAATAAGAGGTTCAATTCTCAAGAAACATGCATGAAACTTGAAATTGAATAGAGATTAGAAACATTCTCTTCATTTCAGAAAGTGAAATTTGGACCGATTTTTTTTAATTTTGAAGGCTTTTTAGGTATTTCGAGGTAGTCGATTTTTAATTCAACATCGATTTTTACTTTCAACAGATTTTTGACAACACTGATCAATTTTCAAAAATGAACGTTCCTAAATTATTTGCAGTTCAATCAATCAATCAATAAAATTTATTGTATATAAAGAAGATAATTCTTATTACAAGAGTGTTTGATTACAGTCTAGCAGAATTAAATGTAGAGAAAAAAAAAGTATTCCAATTCGATAGGAAAATCACAATCTAGATTACAGGATTCAATGTATGTAGTTGTATTCCGTGAATAAGATTGCAAACATGAAATGAAATGTATAACTCGGGAACAGTTGATTCCATTTACAAAACCATACCAGTCTTGGACTGAAAAATAAATGATATTTTCAAAGAAATCAGACCCTCCCCAACCTCTTTATGACGAGTGCAGTCACATTAGTATATTTTTAATCAAAGAGTACTCAAAATGATGTATTGTTATATGAACTTGGTCCGACTTTGAAATCTTGTCCCATTCTAAAGTTGAGAGAGAGTGACTTTTTACGACCGCATTGTATCTGTTTCATGTCTCATTTCATCGTCAAAGTCCTATGACAGAAATGGAATTTCGGGGTTTTCATATCAAGCGTTTACGTGTCTCCAATAAACCGGGTGTCCAAGAGCTTTTAGGCCAGCAGATATCTCAGTTATTAACAGAAAAAGCTCGTTAATGCAGCATAGCAAAATCCACCCCCAGAGAAACAAGCCCCGAAACACTACCTCTAATTTTTGTTTTTCAAATCGCACCTCCATGTTTGTTTCGGTTCAACTTACAGCTCGTTACATTCCCAATTCAACGATATATCATAACATGTAGTCGAGATAATTGAATTTGTTGTGGGTAGTATTAAATTAATTGGACGTTAACATATCTATCAGAGTTACACAATTTTCCTCAGTTCGCACAGGAGACAGGAGTAGGATGTACTTGATCCTGGAAATGATCCCGTTCGATTTGTATTTCCTACATACGAAAACGTATTGCGTGTCCTGGTTGTCGACGATCGGGAAAGTGCTGCTCATACAGCATCTCCGCAGCACGTTTATTCTTTCGGCATTCAACAAATATCACAAGCATATAAACGTGAGGTAAAAGGCATTTTGATATTCAACAATTATTATAGAACTGGGTAATATAAAAATGACTACACAAAACCCTCGAATACGTACTTGACAGGTGTATATCGAAAAGCTCTGAACTTTTGTCAAATAATACAGAGATATACGAAACGAAGTGTGGAGTATATGTGAAGGTCCAGTTGATACTACCCCATAATTATTTTAATTTTCTTCAATAACTGTCTTCACAACTTCATATTATGATATATCGTTGAATTAGTAATTAAACCTGATGAAGGTTGAACCAAAAGAAACATGGGGGTGCAATTTGAAAAAAAAAAAAGTAAGGGGTGGTTTCTCGGG
This sequence comes from Zygogramma bicolorata, assembly GCA_032362365.1. Classification (NCBI taxonomy): domain Eukaryota; kingdom Metazoa; phylum Arthropoda; class Insecta; order Coleoptera; family Chrysomelidae; genus Zygogramma; species Zygogramma bicolorata. Next base: position 308,571 of record JAVJAQ010001650.1, read on the forward strand.
GGTTGTTTGCTAGGGGTGAATTTTAACACTGCTGCATCAACGAGATTATGGTCTCCTACAACACGTATTTTTTTAATTTTTTCTTCTGCAAATAACAGATAAATTTCTGTTATTTGCTGGCCTGAAAGCTTTGAGGCACCCTTTATACAAGGAACGCTAATATCAACCTTCGTGGCTGTAGACAGGGGTTCCAAACAATTCCCCGAAATATTATTATGGCTAAAGCTATGTCAGCCCTTACATATTCGCCAAACAAGTTGTGGTTCTCGGTAGTGTAGGGGTAAGTACGTCCACCTATCAAGCGGAAGACAGGGGCTAAATTCCCCGCTTCGCAACCACCATGCTGGAATTCACACGTTGAAAGTTAAGGCCCCGTTAATACCTTGCTCGTTCAAGTTTCGATTTTCGAGGGCGTCAGCTGGTGACCGGGAAAGACCGTTTCAATCCATTCATTATATGTTTTATTTCAGTTAAGCAAATACAGCGTGACTCACGGTCAATGGTAGGTTAGACGATTCTGGAAAACGCAACGCATGATTTTTCTGAAAATCTAAAATATTTTTGGCAATGCGGCGTTGCCACTTCCATCAAAAAGTCCTAGTAACTTTATTTTTTTAAATGGAACACCCCATATATTAATACATTTTTGGAATCGCTCTAGTATTTCAATACTTTTTGTTGATAATGTCCAATAACTATCTCTATCTGTTTTCGAAACATAGCCTTAATTGAACTCAAGTACATCAGTACTCTCAATTCATGAAAAGTTGATATTTTGATGATAGTTTAGAACAAACTCGAGATATTCGAATAACACCAAGAAATCGACTCCATATCATACAGGGCGTGCTAAAATTACTATTATTTCCATTGTGCATAAAAGTGGTCAAAAGTTCATTTTTCCAAATAAAACCCCCTGTGTATTTCTCGATAAATTGAAAGATTGTGAAAAATGCTTGAAGATGATATATCATGTCCCTATACCTAAATCATCAGGTCTTAAGTCGCTTAGAAACACTATTTTTTTAGAATTTTAATTTAGGTAGCAGTGGAATTATCAAGCTTATAACAGTTCGGTTACTTTTATAAGTAATTTACAAATAGTTATCGACGGTGTTCTGTAAGGTTACAAAATAATTTCCTTAACTATGGCTCAAAGTTTCCAGGAAACAACTGTACCAAAAATCAGCCATTTCTAGGTAAAAAGTAAGATTTTGTGGGCTGAAACATGTGAAAGTACAGACAATAACAGAATAGGATGATTCAAAATAACAGAATTGTAAACAAAATATCACATTTTTACAATAAATGCTGGAAATGTTGCTCATTACATACTGAACACTTAAAAATGTTCTTTTGTAGGCGACTTGTGGTTGCTTTTTCAATTTCATGGGGATTCAGATCCTCAATATTCCGCACTATTCGCAGTTCTTCTTTGATAAGCACTGGAGTACTTTACACCCTTTCTTTTTAAACACCCCATAAAAAATCAAGTGGCGTGAGATTGGGTGATCTCGGTGGCCAATCCGACGGCCCTAAATGCCTAAGCCAACGATCGTCAAAGGGTTCATCAAGTTTCCTAGAAAGTTCCTGGGTGGAATGAGCTGGCGCTCCGTCCAGTTGAAACAACGAATCCCTTTATTCCTCTAAAGGTAAATTTTCGAAAAAATCGGTTACAGTCGTCCTTAATATTTGGAGATATCTCTTTGCATTCAGTGTGTCTTCTTAAATGAAAAGCTAATTTTATCTTTCTTCGAAATACAGAAAACATTCAGGTAAAATTTTTGCCTTCTATTGAAAATACCATCACCCGTAAATTTTTATTTGTCGCTCCGAATTATTTTTGACAAAAAATCCCGATCTTCCTGTGTATGAATCAAAAGAGATTCGTAAAAATGCACTCTACGTTCGAAATCTTCTGCTTTTAGATCTTGAACTTTGATAAATTTGTACGGATGCATTCCGTGATTTTCCAAAATTTGTTGAACTGAAGCATGTGATATACCTAAATCTTTTTCTGCACTGCGAATGGAAGCTTCTGGGATATGCATAAAAATATGCCAAAACGTTAACAGTATTGTCCTCATTTGAAGTAACAGGTTTTGGTAATGTTGAAGGCGCTTCTAATATTGAGCCATGATTAGGGAAATTATTTGTAATCTTACAAACTTCCTCTCGTTCATTGGTGTTAATTCAGGATACATTTGGTTGAATTTTCTACAAGTTCTGGCAATGATTTGATCACACTGTCCGTGTATAATAAATCATTTCATAGGAACTTCGTTTGAATGATTAATATTTTCATTAATTTTTGTTGATTTTTTGAAACATCGTCAATAACCATTTATCTGTCATAAGCTTGATATTTCCACGGCTACCTACAATCAAATTCTTTGAAATTTTTTTTTCAACTGTCATTGAAAATCTCTCTAATAGAAACACTTCAATCAGAACACCTACCAAAAAGTTCACACATGCAGTTTGTGCCATTGGTGAAGTTACTGACGATGACAAAGTAATATTCAGTCCAACTATAGAAAGTCCTTCATGATAATCATGTTTAAATTAACGTGAGTTGGCTTATGTATAGTTGGAACATATGCCCCGTAATCCAAAGATCGTGTGATCAAATCCCATGGATTCACTTATATATTTTTTTTCATTGTCAGCAGTAACGTTATACAAAAAATGTGTATGATGCATTTGTTAAAAGTGATTTTATTTTGCTCGTGAGCTCCACTTGCTAACGCCCGTTTTGCAATTATCTCCACTTACAGAATAAAATGCCACTTTCAACACTTGCAGGTGAAACATGGATAACTATTTTTCCACAAAATCGGCTTTATCAAGAAAACTTGACGATTTAGGTATTGGGACATGATATATCATCTCGAAGCATTTTTCACCATCTTTCAATTCATCGAGTAATATACAGGGAGTTCCATTTGAAAAAATGAACATTTTACCACTTTTATGCACAATGGAAATAATAGTAATTTCAACACGCCCTGTATGATAAGGAGTCGATTTTTTGGTTTCATTTGAATATTTCGAGTTTGAACCATCATCAAAATATGAACTTCTCATGAATTGAGAGTACTGATGTACTTAGGACCAGTTGCACCGCTTCAACCCAGCAGAGATTCAACTAAGCTTGGCTCAATCGTTAAGGAACAAGGAAGCTGATTGGCAAATCCTGGCTTAGATAAGCCACAACTTAAGAAAAGCGGTGCAACTGGCCCCTAATAAGTTCAATTAAGGCTATGTAATTGACCATATTTGGCACAATTTATTTTTTATCTCGAAAACAGATAGAGATAGGTATAGGACATCATTAACAAAAACTTATTAACATAATAGAGCAATTCCAAATTTCAATATACTGGGTGTTTCATTTAAAAAAAAAAAATTTTTGATGGAAGTGGCAACGCCACAATGCTGAAATATTTCAGATCGATAGAACATGTAAGAAAATGTGAGAGGTGAATTAGAAAAATCATGCGTTGCGTTTTCCAGAAACGTCTAACCTACCATCGACCGTGAGTCACGCTGTATATTTTGAACTTTATATGTAACGATTTGGGTGCATTTATAACGTTTCGCCTCAATGGGAAACTCTTTTAATTAAAAAACGTGTTTTGGCTGCATCTTCCAGAACGACGACAACTACTTCAACGTGACCGTCACAGCAACCATGAATGACATAGCCAGCATTTTTCCTGGACTGGACGAATCGAAGTGCAGCACCAACTGTAAACTGAAATCTCTCGCCCATCTGGTAGGACTAGTCCACAAAAACGAGGCAATTGTAAAAAAGCTGCCAGGTAGTATATTATCATCATGTTGAACGTTTTGTAAATTATCATTGATATATTTGGTTGTTTCAGTTATTTCACAAATCAATCCCCATATAGAATTTCTGACGAACGTCTCTTTCGCTGGCGGCAAAACTGAGACATCCAAACCACCGAAGATTATCACGACCTGTGCTGGTGGTTTTGGAATAGAGAAATTCAAACAGAGAATATGCGGTGAGTATGTGTTTTCAATTTTAGACAATATACGCCTCAATGAAATTTTATTCGATGACATAATATATAGACAAAACGTTCAGAAAAATCTATCGCCAATTCAACTTTTAATGATAATCTACAAGGATTTCTCATATTTTCATTAGCTTCGGACATATTCGTCCATTGGTATTGATTCGATAAAGGTCCATCGTCTTGATCATTGAGTTACAGTATGTGTCACATCTAAAATACATCAAAATTTTGAGAGAGTGGTGATATTATCGAGAAATATTTCCTATAAAAGTATTAGACATCATAATCAGTCAGATTTTTTAAATTATTATAGCAATATAGTGGGTAGCGTATCGAAGTTATTAATTTTCCAATGGAACAACACGTATTGTTTTATATTCTGATCACTCTCAAAAAGAACTTGCAGATAATATAGTATTTTATGAGTTTATATACCGAGCGATTTATAAGTTATGTCCAAGAGAATGTTGAAGAGCAATCCTATTCAATAGTACGGAGAGGCCCGTTCGTCACGACGAAATTAAAAAAATGTAGTTGATCCCAAAAACAGTTTTTTCTCATATCATTCCATGTTTCAACTATGCAGTAAGATTTCCTTTTAAAAAGTATAAGGTTATATTGGCATGTCTCAAGCGGTTCGATATTTATATCAAAATTACTTCCTTCAGCAAAACCAACATTTAACTCCCCAAGAAAATCTTCAACCGACATTCCTGAAGTCGTATTTTTTATATCTCCAAGCTCCGTATGCCCTCAACTGAAATAACCATTTTGAAGCACAAAATACATTGAAGGGACATGAGCTTGGAAAATGCTTCTCTGTGTTTGGTTAGAAATCATTTTCCCGGTGAGCAGTAGCGGTAATTGTGTTAAAAGTACTTCTTGGGCTCTCAATGTTACTCTCCAGGTAGATAATATTACAGTACTTTTTGTACCAATAATGTAAGATTTTTTCACAGAAAAATTTGTTGATTTTTCTATGGCTCATATGCCATCAAACTGCTTCATTTCGTGACATATAAAATCAGTTCTATGTTCCTTTAAGTTTTTGTGTGACCTAGTACCCAATTTCATTAAGTGGCCTACACATGAGGAACAAAGTGATGGTGTAACTTGTTTCTTGGCAAAGAAAGGATTTCCAAACATTGTGGGCTGTATATAGATGAGCCCACAACAGTTTCATTAATAGAAAATAGGCTACTATTCTGTACACCTACAAGCTATTTGTGACCATAAGAGAAGGATAATAGATATTTTCTTGGGTCATCCAGGGTCCGTGCACGATGATACAGTGTTTGCTGCTTCAGAAGCAATCAAATTAGCTATGGATTCAACTGAAAACTCCATATATTTTCTGGGTGATTCAACCTACCTCTGCACGGATTTTTTGTTAACACCATTTGGGGGTGATGGTTTCTTGACAGAACAACGAAAAAAACTCAACAAACAATTAAGTTCTTGTAGGGTCTTCTTTGAACATACCCTTGGAATGTTGAAGCAAAGATTTAGACAGCTGTACCATATTAAAACAAGAAATATGTCCCTTCTCCTCCTTCAAATAGAGGTATGCTGTGCACTACACAATCTTGCGTTACATGATGATCCCCTCTTCCATGATGAATATTCTGGAGTATAAAGAGAAACATCTGTTCCAACAATTTCCTACGGTTACTAAGACTACATAGATGGAGACCGTCCTGAGATCTAATCAAAACTGCCTGTTTTGTTGGGTTATCCATCATAACTTTTATATTGATATATGAAAGTAATAAATATTGACGGAAACACATTTTTAACACAAACCTTAGCTCCAATACCCATTTGCACTACACTTCTTACACCTCCTCGAGATCAAGGGTAACACCTGGTTTTGCTGGTAAATTCATTTGAAATTATTGTGCTACAACATTTTAGCAATGAACACGGTGTAGTGTTCACCAGAAATCACCGAACGCTGTCAGTGTTACACTATCTACTCTGGTGTACAATATTGTAGTTGAGACATCGAACAGACCTATTATGTTGTTGCATTCTTTATCATAATTATTTCTGCTGTGAAAATTTTTCATTTCAAATAACGGTAGACATCTCAGGTTGGATGTCGTCTAACAAACGTGCATTTTTATCAAAAATAGTTGCTCCGCTCGATTTTTCTCACGAGTACTTTCATTCAGAAAGTTGTCTGAATAGCCTGATTTTGTTGAAGAATATCTGCCATTTCAAAGTTGTGGGGTTTGGACCATCGGAGGTAATCCGTTCCTGACTTTGTAGAAAAACAACTAACTCCTGCATGAAAGGTCATCGAAGCAATGCATTTGTTTAGTCAATCACCAAAATTTGGTTGATTTTGAATATTCACTCGAAAAGTTATGAAAGAAAAATATTTTTCATTTTGTAGCTTTGGGGGCCCATTGTAACGAAGGCTTTTATGAACAATAGGTATATGTTATTAATGAAATGATAGCGGCATTCAGACAAATTAGAATTTGAGAAAAATAAACTTCTTCAAGCGGGATTCAACTAATGCTAATACCTAGTTCGAAATTTCAAAACTTTTTTATAATCTGGGGTTACGCTTTTACCTACATTACGCGGTGTAACGATACACCGCGCGTAAAGCGTATCGTATATTTGGAATTTATTGCACATGCGTACTTCGTCACAATTTACATTACGACGTGTTACGTGTCAAGGCTTATAACCTCCTAATGAAAGAATATCGTTTCCTTTCTAACACCTCCGTCTGTCGAAAACCACGAAAGGTTCTTGATTGAGTTATAACAACAAACACTAGAATATGAAATAAATGACTTCCGAATACGCGATGGGTTCAAATTCTGCTTGAAGAAGTTTATTTTTCTCAAATTCTAATATGTGTGAATGACACTATCATTTCATTAATTTGTTAATTATACTGGCACGAATAAATCTATCGTTATATGTTATACTGGTAATATTTTGAACCAATTTATACATTCCCGAAAGGAAAAGAGGACGTCCAGGAACACCCTGTATATCGATACCATGAAATGGATATGGACAAACATATACGTTATACGTTAGAAGAATTTCTAACTGCTAACTGTGCCTGCCTTATTTTGACAACCCTTCTGGCTTCACGATTTCATCTTATCTTTTCAGTCTCATGCAGTAGGGGCCGTGTAGCTAGTAGTACACAACAATAACATTTCCAAAGAATATTTGCCTGAGGTTGGGAATATTTCTCACATTCCTTGATAATATCTGGAAAAAAGTGTATTTGAACACTGCCAGAATATTTATAGAATGTTATGTGCTGTCTGGAATCCTAGAACTATATTTCAACCTGACCTTTGTCAGACATATGGATTTGTCATTTGAAGAAAAGTGGAAAGCTGTGGGAGAATTTACAAATGTGGCTTGATTGTATAAATGTATCCTCGCAAACATTTCTCAGCAATTAGTATTAGGACTGAATTTTGTATCTAGAAGTTTATGGAATATCTTATCATCCAGATATTTTAACGTTTATTATTTCTTGAAAGATTGTTATTTGATATTTTTAAAATAATCACATATTTTCCAGTTGTATGTCCCAAACATACATTTAGCGGTGATGATGAAGCATTCTGTAAAATCTGCCCAGCGGGCCAGTACCAGCCTCAAGCAGGATCAAAAGCTTGCATGCCCTGTTCCTCTCCTGTGGATGATTCTATGTGCCTTCGCATGCTTGTAAGTTCAATGCACCTTGTATACAAACAAATTATTTATAATTTATTCTATTTTTGAATATTGAGGCAGATCCCGAGGCAAATATTCGATCTATAAACAGATTCAGATTATAAGGCAAAAAGTACTATCTATATGCAAATTTGTATAGATATAGCATAGAAATCCTGAGAAATAAATTACTTTGTTTCACCGATTTAAAAAAACATCGAGGCAACACAAGCCGAGTTATACTACCTCAAAGTAACAACCCTTCTCCAAGGACTTCACCAACTTTCCAAACAGGCATTATTGGGACCGTGCGAAGTACATGGTAGAGGTAATGAAATCGACTGCGGCGCGATCAAGCATTTTTGTGGGACTGTCATTTTGGGCAACGCTTCAGGCATGAAAGTTAGAATTGATACGGCCACGTGTACCGTGACATTTTGACTTTACTGACGTTGTTTGACATTTTTCTATCGGTGCTAATACATTAGAAAAAAGGGACATATTGTACTAAAGCAAGAAAGATGAGGTCGTTATTTGAGTTTGCTTGCAGTATTCAGTTGATAAAAAAACAAGACACGTGAACAACGAACCGTTTGCCACAATTTATATTCTGTTTATCATTTTTATCAAATATTTGTTCACTTTAATGAAAAAACTGTATCACAAGTGTTTTTAATCATTAACAATTTTTCTCTGTTTGTAGTTTTTTTGAGTTACTTTTTTGGGTTGCGAGGCAGGAATGGTCCAGGATTTTGCTAAACGTCCAAGTTGACAATGGTGCACTCTCAACGTCGAATTTTAGCGGGAAGAGTGTCCCTCCTGATACCGCGGAAATACACGATTTTCAACTGCTTTGCGTAATGGCAAAGTTCGTGATAGAAACATCGCTCTATCGGGTAGCTTTATTGGGAGTTTTTTTTTGTTTCTTCAAGAATAGACCGTATCCACCTTTGGCAGTCTTTCTCAAGTACAATCCTATGCCATTGATGGCTTCCGTGACCTTGTTGTGACGTTTCTCCTCGAGATTCTTCTGGGCGTTTTTGGCATCCAGGACCGTCTTGGCGATTGGCAAACAGCGGTATGAGCACTTGTTGTATTCCTACGTCAATAACCTCTATGAGTGGCCTCAATTCTTCTCAAGATTTCAACAAAGTGTCTGGAGTTATTCACAAAGGACGAGGAGTTTCCTTGCAGCGGCTTTAGGATAGGAGGTAAAAATTTCGCGAGTCTGGGGGGTTGCCGAGTTCCGGGAGCTGAAGATCGGCCTAAGAGGTACATTCGTCTTGTGGATTTTTGGAGCCCGGTGCTTTTGAGCAAATTGAAATCTATTTTAAGAGGGGTGGAATTCTCCCAGAGGGGGAAGGAGGGGAGACTGCACAGAGGAGTGGGTGACAACTGCTCAAAAAATGACCTGAACGGTCCATAGAACATCCGTACCAAGTGTCGTTCCCCAAGTATTTTCTGCAAGGTTGAAGCTTTATACTATAAGATAATATGGAATGTCAAATTTGGCAGTGGAGTCCTGTACAACTGATATATATATATATATATATATATATATATATATATATATATATATATATATATATATATATATATCCATATAGTTGGATTAGAAAATAGACCACAGAAAAATCAGAAAGTCGCTCCGGAGCATTATGTCACTTGAAAATATTGACACACACGCACAAGGCTCCGCCTTCGGGGCGCAATCATGGGAGCTTTACAAGGCAAAATTTTGATTATCTTTTTTGTTTCACAAAATCTTTTGTTTTTTTCCAGTATACCGACACAAAACTCTTCAAAATCTACGTCGGCGTTGCTTTCGGGCTGGTCCTTTTGATGATTTTTATAATAATCTTCTGGAACAGTAGCACTCGCCGATACCCGAAGAGACAATTCGAAGGATCCCTGAAGCACCGTGCTATGAGAAGAAGGAACGTGACCGATGTTGAAAAGCAGGATCTTCAACCTCTCTTGAAAAAGGTCGACGAAGGCAGACGAAGGTCGCCACCCGAAGTGCCCCCTCCTGATTTCTAGTGTAATATTTACTTTGTAAGATCTACAAGGATTTTTTATTTTTAGTCTTATGTCGATAAATATACAGTCGATATTATTTATTGCAATTTCTGAAACACTGTGGTCCAAATAGTGCAAATAATTCTTGGAGAAACAAAAGTGGCATGAGAATTATCAGAAAATGAAACCCGATCCAAGTTATGCAGGGCTGGAATGGGTTGAGTTTTTAGGGATGAACATGAATATTTTTTTGGAGAGAAAAAAGTTCTGAGTAAGTAATTTGTGACTTTTTTTTCTTCAAGTCAATGCAAAAAAATATCAAACTTCTATGAAAGGGGTAACATAAAATATTTACCAAACACCCTCTATAATTATGTGTATATCATTCACAGACGTTCACATCATTCACAAAAATATGTAACCACCTGCCTAAATGGGGCGACAGGCGCTGAATCACATAAAAGTCTTTTTTTTGTACAATTTTTATACCAAGCACTCGAAATTTGAATGAAATATATAGACGTTCAGTGTATCTCGTGAGAAAGTTCAATAATTTATTCTCAGCCCACTGATGAATTCGCTCAATGGATATTTTTTCTTGGCGAAACAAGCTTGTCTGATTGTGAGAATGAAATAGAACCCAATGAAGTTTCTGGCAAACTACTCTCTATTCGTGTAAAAATCTACTTGACATGATATTTGTTTGATTCAAGTTTCGAGTACAAAAAAAAGTGATTTGAATGATTTGAACTCTATGAACAGATAATACAATCAACAATTCAAAACTTCAAGAGAAAATTTATAGTCAAAAATTTTGTGAAATACTCTCTTAGTCAAGTGAATGGGAGGCAAAAAATGCCTTTGCCCTACAAAAGGTGGATTTTGGAATATGTTATTCGGTTAGAGGCCCTGGTGAAAAAAGCAAGTTTTCGACCTTGGAGGGGGTGCGCTCGATTCACTATCTGGGGTTGAAGGTAAGCAAAGTAGTAGAGTGACTGCCGCGGCTGATAGTTCATAGTCGAGCAAAGCAAGGATAGAAATTCAGCATAGGCAGTCGATCTATTCTGCTGCCGAGTTGAACATATAATTTTCTCTCCGATTGTTTATAATGATATATGTAGGATATTGTATTTGCAAATTATTACAATTCTCACAATCTTTTTATTTTTCCTGTAGTGAGAAATTAAAACAAAATTAGATAGAAATTGCAAGTGTTGAACAGGTTGGTTGCTATGGAAATGTATATGTTCATAGTAATTATAGTTTGACAACATTATGGACAGTGTTAGCGACTTAGAAGTGATTACTCCTCCAGACACATTTCAATCAGAAAAGTAACACTTTTGTTGCCAAGACAGGAGAGTCCTTACTTTGACAAAATTTCTCACAATTTTCGTATCAATATTTTTTTCCTAAGTCTAACGGGTGGAAAGTAACAACGGACGAAACGTGAACATTCCTCCAGATAATCGTGAAAGCTCTCGTTTATCTCATTTTGATACATTTTTTTTAGCTAGTCGTTTCCATAATTATTGACTTGTTGCTATTCGGTTAGCGGTTGTTGTTTCGTTAAAACATTATTCGTTAAAAAATTATTAACTTGTGTAGTTGTGTATACCCAAAGCTCACTCATTTGCACACCACCACGAGGTGAAGCTTACGGCACCACATCCTTTCCACAATTGCAAAAGATGACGTTCAATGAGGCGTCAGAAGCTGGTTATTCCATTGTTGTTAAAGGAGTGAGCCGAAAGAAACAGAAAACCATATACCAGTGTCTTCGAGATCTTGTGCTTTGACATTTAGATCTTTGAAGAGGCCAATGATTTCATTCAGTTCTCAGTTTTTCTGAAAAAGCTGAAGAAATTTGGTTTCTCCTTGGTTGACAGGGAATGACGTCGTGTCGCAGCTACTGAATGCGTGTAGAAACAAGATGTTTTCGGCTGCTTCTTTCAACTTCAAACTTGTCGTCGAATACACCCTTTCAGCAGTGTTTCCTCTCCCCAGTTTGTGTAGGTAGATGTAATTCTTCGACAATCGAATCGCAGTCAACAGCACAGAAGGTATATGTCTTAACCCATGACGCAAACAGCGTCAAATGAAGAGGCGGAAATCAATGTCTACACAATCAGTACATCGTAGGGCTTCGCGAGACTAGTCATCTTGATCTTGTCTTGGACTTGATGCAAGACCAAGACCTAGACCAAGACTAAGACTTAAATCTTCTCAGAACCTGACTCTCGAGACCAAGACCAACGACTCTCGAGACCAAGTGTAATACCTAGCAAAGCCAGGTATCTAGCTAGTTTGTAGAAGATAGAATCAATGCATTAAGCCACGAATTTCTCCGGCAAAGCTCGTAGAAAGTTATAGCATCGAAACGATGGATTTCAGTCATATAGAAAATAACATTTAAATTATCGGTTAAGCTGGCGAGAGAAAAATGTTTATGAAAGATCACTTGTGTCTCTAGTGGGTGCTACATTGTTGCTCCAAACATGGGGCCTCAGACAGAGTTATCGGATAAAATAAATATATCAAGTTACGGAGCTTGTACCCAGGGTGTGTTATAACCCAAACAAAGGTTGACAAAGCGAGTTGACTTTTGGGGAAAAAGTCGCGACGCCGCGTACCGAGCGAATTAGAATGGGAACGACGCGCGGTCGAATATTTTATTTGAGCGATAATAATAATTCTTTTTTTTTTAAGATTGGAGAAATAGCGCGATTTATACGGGTTCATAAGGGAAATAAAGAAGTGTTAGTTTGAACGTATATCTAGTGGATTTATAGTGCAAAATTTTGAATAATAATTTTGCCTACCGTGGCCGGTAAAGCGAGCGACTTGTTCTCCGTGAAGTGAGGTTTTCCACCACATTGAATAACGGATTACTACGACTACCTGAGAACGCAAACCTGTGGATTAGCCGAGGAGAATTTGGAATTTATTCGTTGGTGAGATTTATGTACTTGTCTGAATAACATTCAGGTGAATTTTGGGAAGGATGTTAGCCAAAAAGTAGTATACAGAGTGGATCAAATGTTTTCGTTGGTTTTGATTCTTTTGAATTTTACGCCAGTATCGAAATGGCATAGGCTGGTCAAGCTGAGTATTACAATCACTCTCCGTATACGCTAGCATAGTCGGCGAAGGCACGCAAAAATAGATGTTGTTGTTTGATAGTAAAACTATTAGTACCTTCAGTACACTGTTTAGTTTTTATTCGTTTATTGTCTTGTCTTACATTTACTTTTTTGTTGTTTTAATTTTTTTTATTCAATATAATATTTTATTTACGAAGTCGGGTTTTCTTCAAGTTTTCTTCAAGTTCAAATTTAAATCTACTCAAGACCTTTTGTTCGTGCAAAGGGCCGAATTCATGCCTCTTTCGGAAATAGCCTAAACATCCAAAATTTGACGTGAAATTATCATCCTCGTCTGGTGGCCATTAATGAATTCAAAAAGCCAACTGCCAAACGTTTTAACGAAAATAATAACCTTGTGCCATTATTACAACAAGTGACGTGCGGAGGGGTGGTTATCTGTTTTGATTCGTTTTTGTGGACACGAGGTTCATGTAAAGCGAAGGAAAATATAAGGAAGTTCATACAGAATAACAATAACTCTCGCAGCCGTTACATCTGGTGATCTAGCGTTGGAATTATGTTTGCTAAAGTGTGAACTAGTTGAGAAATGTTGATAAGCAAGTGTAAATGTTAAAATAACACAGAAATCATTCCCTTTCAGCAATTACCACACTAGTAACAGAGCGGTGGGATTGTAAATTGTAAAGTTGTTTATTCTGTAAACATAAACTGATAAGGATAGGTTGAAATAGAGGTACAGTGTTAGAAAGAAAATATTGAGGGATTATTGTGGGTACCTAGAATAGCAATGAAAGTAAAACAACAATCACAAACCCTACCATTCTTTCTTGGTCTCGAAAGAGAAATAATGAGCTCAAATTTACTCGATATAAAGGGAAATCCGATGGAAATGTTATGGAATTTATTTCAACTACTTATTTTTCATATGTTAGATTTTTAATTTTTGTTCACAAAAATCAAAAATACATTTTTCAAATTCAGTGTTGTAGTTCTATAGTTTACAACAAATAGGTGCATGTTGTAAGTTCGTAGTGGTCCATGCCTCCTACTATTGAAGAAAGAAAAAAATTTAATCCAAAAGTTATTTGGTTAATTTGAAATGTTTGAAAATATTTTTGATACCGCGTTGTTGTGACCCTATACATGGGTTATATCTATATTTCAAAAAACCGCATATAACGTAGATAACATATTTATTTCTTGAAAAACATAGATAAAGAGTAGTATAAGTTGCACCCACCAGTTCGACACTAAATAAAAATAATAAATTATGACCAATAGATTTGGTCAACTTTGTGATATTTTCCCACTCCCACATAGCTGCGTTAGTTTTCTTCTGGAACTCGGGGCGATTTCGGTCCCATTGTTTTCAATGGAATTAAAAGCCCGGCTAAGGCACTGAATGCCCTGCTCGTTCGATCGGGCTTCAACTCTAACGTAGCCCATAATATAAGTATAGCAGTTTTCTCGGAATTCCGATTTAAACCCTGTGCTGCAATTGCATCTTACTGCTCATCACACAATCCATTGTAAAATGGCCCACAAAGACCTAATTAACATTCCGACCCTTATGAACCTTTCTTCTGGCCTAGCGGCCTGTGCGCTGTGAGGTCTAATTAAATATACATGTAAGATTTTTCAGAAATTATATTCTCATGGTGAAATGATAAATATATTTTGCTTACTTTACCCGTAGAAATTGACAATTACTGAAGACTAAGAAATACAAATAAAGTGTTGGACAATTGAATTGAATAATTCAAATTTCTAGACCAAGTCCACGACTGAGTCAGTCTCTTTTTGGTCTTGAAACATCAAGACCAATACCAAAGACCAAGACTACGTTTATGTTTCGAGACCAAGACCAAGATTGATCAGTTTTGGTCTCAGTCTCGCGAAGCCCTAACATCGGCATCCACTTCCGCAGTGTGTCTAACCATTGAAGTAGCCCTTTGGAATTTTTTGGCATAGAATAAAACCAGGCAAACTTGAACCGTCATTGTTATTTGTTGCATCATAGCATGGCTTTTGTCAAAAATGACTAATATCTGCTGTGTCTCAGGATGCAATACTAATCAAAGATGAGGGAAAACTAAGAATGTATGTCCTTTCCCAAAGGAAACTCACCGACACGGCTTAGGGAGATGCCAAAAATTCACAGTTATTAATATGTCTATAGCTGCTGTCTCAGTTTCATTTACTTATAGCATCATCAGATTAAGTTGGAAGATTTTCTGAAAAATAGTATGCGTTTCATCCCCTGTAACTCGCCACTTGTTAGACTTATATCACAAAATTATAATAAAAAATTTGTGAAGAATTTTGTCCTCTTTGGATTTGAATTGATATCACTGTCGTGGGATCTACCAACCGTAAAGGAGTTGAATCGGAAAAAACAATTTTTCTTGCCTTCAATCTGAGATAGCGGATCTCGCGCAGCCTCTCCCAGAAAATTTGGATTTTTCATCAGAGCCCCTAACCCAATAGCATACTCCAAAATCAGAACTACACCACCTTTTGTAGGGCAAAGGCCTTTTTTGCTCCCTATTGAATTGACTGAGAGAGTATTTGACAAATATTTGATGTTACTTTTCTAGGAGTTTTCAATAATTTTTACATTGACTTGGAGAAATGAAAGACAACACTAACTTCGTCAACGTTGTAGGTAATGAAAACATCTACAACTTCTGTATGTATATCATTTTTCCATATTACTTCAAGAAAAATAGAAAAAAACTGGTGTTTTGGCTTTCAATTTTTTCCATTTTCGAACAAAATTCGTTTTTTCAAAATAAGAATCCTCCCTTTTGATAAAATGTCTTTTTTAGATAGTGAAAGAAAAATTAAACATTACTATTTGCAGAAATATGCAATAAATGGAAATTGATTTTTTTAATTATTGTCGAAAGTTTTCAATTGTTTACTAAAACTCATAGTTTAAATACTAGATAATGATGAATTTCACGTTACATTATGAAATGAGGTTATTTCTGTTCATCGGAGTTTGATGTTGCAGAATATTTCCCTCATGTATAAAATGTCCCATAAAAGCAATGCAATTATCGAAAACTTAAGCGGTAATTGCATTGTATCAAGTCACCTTAACAACACATTTGAAACCGTATCGCTAGACGTCAGTAAACAACACAAATAAATGTCAGATAGACTTCAAAAATAGAAAAACATTTCGCGTTTTGGTGAGTGCTCCATGCAATCTGTAGAGGAAAGTATAAATGAACGAAAAATAACATTTCCTTGAGAATTTCTTTATTCTTGAAATATTCCAATTAATGACATTCGTGCATAAAAATGACCAGATAATTTTGCATTCAAGCGTGATATCTTATACAAATTGCATTCGGATATTTTCATATTTTGGCGAAAGTGCCCGAGTCCGAAGATATCACGCTTTCTTGCAAAATTATCGGTAATTTTTATGCACTCTTGCAATTATAACCGAAAATAGACTAAATATGTAATAAATTTTCTGAGTGATGAGTGTAGTGTTTTAAATGAATCCAGCTAAACAAAAATTGTCAGTGTAAACTGCAATATTATTTATTTCCAAAACTTTCACCAATTCAAGACGCAGTAGAACATCAATATAACAGGGCATAATATCAGCATCTTAGCATATCAGCAAACTTTTTACTGGTTCCCGAAGTTCCTGAAAACTATTTCTTGCAGCTGTGAAATCCTGTGTAAATCTAAGAAATGCAATTGTCGAAAACAACTCTTAAAATGCATCAATTTTCTAACTATGATAGTTCCGAAAAATGTAAGTGATTTCGTAGAAATAATAGAAATCAATAAATAGTGATAGTGAAAAAGAGGCAGAAATGGAAGTTGTGCTTACTAAGTTCCATACACCTCATTCAGAATGGGTTTGGGGGTTTATTTTGCCAAGTTTCTGAGATGAAGTCTGGAAAGAATTGACTTCATGATCGTCTTGGGGATTTGGTATACACGTCTGGGAACCGTTAAGGTAGCCTGATAATAATTTGTCATACCTATATCATATGTTCTCCAACTGAGTAGCAATTGGGGTTAATTCCACGAAATGAATGAATTCATGTTTGATTTTGATAATTCGGGATGTCCCAAGATGGAATGGCAATAAACAAGTGTTATTTTTATTTCTCGCTAGTCACTGTTTTTGTTTTGTTTGATAGTAGGAGTATGACTACAGGAAACAACGGGACCGTCATGTTCATTGTCCTGCAGAAGAGAAGCCATTTCGGCGATCGATAACATATTGATTCATTATAATTTCGTCCGACGCGACGTGTCGAATGGGTCTTACGCATAGAGTCCATTGATAATATCTAAAATTGTCTGCCTTATAACGCTGTAAACCGAAGAATTGTAACCGACAATGGCGTATTATATCATTGTTTTGTGAAAAGGTTTCTGGTCTTTCATTTTGAGAGCTCAGAGCAATTCAATTAGGGTCGACAGTTTTTCTACCGATTTATTTCTTCCAGAAGTTGCGCAATGAAGGTTAATATTATGGAGATCGACTAACTTTTGAGCTGCTCGCCAACTCGACATAAGATTCACATCACCTATTGAAGGGTGGTGTAGGAAGGCCCAATCCGAAAATGGTTTGGGGTTAAAGCTTCGGAAGAGTCTAAATCTAACGAAACATGAGTCAACGGTCGTGAATTCAGGATATTTTCTCGATGAAGAATGTACTTGAAACATGTTCCGGCGGATATCTTGATTTGAGAACATCATTCGAAATCTTCTTTGTACTTTGAATGAGTCGTTCCCAGTTACCTTCTATAGGGGGAGCCAATGAGGGGATTGAAATTCCATTTAATCTCCTTCAAGGTGCAAAACTTCATTATTTCCTTCTGCTGTAAATTTTGAAGATTTTTAGTGAGTTCTCTTTCAACTCCTCGAAAATTCTGTTACTGAAGAGTTCTTCAGGAAATCCTCTTCTGCATCCAAATTATCTTAGAATATTGATAAACTCGTTTGTACTCAAATAATGAGCAATTTCAAAATGTATTGCCCTTGTTACCATGCATATAAAAATTACATCATATCTTTTCTCTCTGCTCCTTTTCACCGGCACTTCCAGAGGTCCGAAGTAATCCATACCGGTTTTAACGATTAGTCTCACAGTGGGTTCAAGTCGGCAAGGTGGTACCTGTCCCATTATTGGTACCTGAGAAATTGCTTTTCGATTCTTACATTTCTGGCAGTTGTTCCAAATACTTTTCACAGCTTGTCGCGACGGATTTATCCAGTACTTTTGTCGATTATTGAAGACTGTCTCTTGGCTGTTGTAATAAAATAATAGATACCATCCTCCTTTATTTGGCTATATTTAACCTCCCAACTAACAGATGTCTTGCCATGCCCTTAAATGGAATATTTTTTTCGAAGTAGCTGAGCGGTTTTTGTATATTTTCGTGAAAACGTGGTATTCCAATTCATTTTTTGGGTCAGATACATAACTTGTGGTGCGTTACCATTGATTTATTGAATTTTGTCAGTTTTGATGATGATTACCTGTTTTGCAGGTCAGTTCATTTTAAATAGTCCCCAAGTTTTGGTCTTCCGTCATGACTGTTTATTTTTTGTAGGCCATTCAAATAAACCTCGTCTTCCACTGTCGCCTGTTTTACTCTCACTCGAACTGCTTTTCTACCCTGAATAACCGGCGCTGAAATTACTTCGTTGCATCTTGGCTACCCAAATAAGGGCGAGTGTAGAAATTAAAGCAATAGAGATGAAGAAAACACCGGTTTCGAATATAAACAGTCCACCTGTGTCGAGAAATAGACGTAACATAGAAGTAACATTGGAAAATATTAGAAACTCTGGAAAATTCCGATGGCTCACTGCCAGTAGAAAACACGGGGTCGATCCCTAAAACACGTGAACCAGCTGGAAATTATACTTTTGGAGACTCCAGTTTCTTCATTTACCACAACACATTCCAATTTCTATTGCGAACTACCAACAACATTCCATCAATGTCGGTTTTGGGATGAAACTAGGCAATTACATATCGAATTGAATAAAGAATCGGGTCTTTATGAAAGGGGATCCCATTTACTGAACGCATACTTGTAGGGTTGATATCAAGACACTTTCCACCAAATATATCTGCTATGCTGGTGGGAGTGGAATCTTTCGAGGGAGCTCTAGCACGTTTACAACAAGCCGATAACTGTAACAAAAATAATTATAGGGAAACTACCAGTGGCGGATCCACGAGGGGGGCGGGACCCCCCCCGAAGACCCCAAAAGAACAAAAAATACCACCAAAAAAAATAAATAAAAATTTCAAATTAAAGAACTATAATTATTATTACATCCCATTAAAACTAAAGATCAGACTACATTTAATATTAGTAATTTTCGTTTTTCAACAACCAATTTCATCAATTTTTTCAATTCAATAATCCTCCAACAAAAAAAATAATTCTCAAAATTAAAAATAGTACAAACACATCTGATTAATACCAAACAAACAAACCAAATTGACCACCACCACACAACAAAAATAAAAATAATCATCCAACAAAAAAAACCAACACAAACAACCAACCAAACTTTTCAGCATCGAGGAAACGTTGCGCGAAATTCGAGTGCTCCATTGGATCCTTTTTGGCGCAGAGTATTAAAAATTAGACTTGTTATATTTGTGATGAGTATTGTGTATGCCGGTAACAATTTGATATACTATGTTTGAGTAGAATACAAAAAACCGATTCGATTTAAAAAAAAAATTAATTTCGAACCACTTACCTCTTGCACACCTTCAAATTTTCTCATTATCTCTTTCACCTTTTTTGATCTCGACTAGTCAACGGTAGCACATAATATATATATTTATATATATATAATTGTTTTCGGTTCACATCAAGATAAAAACCAAATCTCACCATCTCAGTGATGATTAGTTCACCCCAACCACACACCAAAAAATAACCAAATACAATACCCAAAAACACCACAAACACAATAAACCAAAACACAAAAAAAACAAACAAAAAAAAAATACAACACAATACGAACAACAAAAAACATATAATATTTCCGCTGTTCAGCTCTCAGAAATAAATCTTGCTCCAGACACGGGAAACGAATTGACACACGAACTTTGTGGCCTGGAGTAAGTGTGAAAAATAAGTACAGGTCCGCTGTCATACAAAATAACACGATGGATGATTTGTTGGAATGTGATTATGAACATACATTAAACGGTAGTCGATCGCCGGTCATAACAAGTCATATTTCCAATTTCAGTTTTTCGGCTATTATAGATACAGGATCTGAATGTACTTGTATTTCAGGAGACGTTTATTTATAACCAGCTTTCACAATTTTATAATCAAATTCCCATATTTTCTGTAACAGAGGTGTTAGAATTACGGGTGCATTTAAAACGAAAGAAAGACGTATCACCCACCATCTGTTCTTATGTTTCACCTTGGAGGACAGAGTTCTGTAATGAATTCTTGTTCTGATTTAATTCTTCCACTTATCATGGGGGCGGATTTTCTGGAAAACGTTAATGCTGAAATACATTTGGGAAATCGTTTTCTAACTGTTTTCAACGATGAAGGGTTACCCATTCGTGTGCAAGAAATCAATACCTATCATGAGCTCAAGGTCCCGAAAGATAAGCTAAACTTGCGGACTGTGGCTAAAACAAGGAACTTTTTTTGTCGACTCTTGGGACTTCGATAAAAACGCTGGATTCGAAAAAGAATTCATGGACGAACTTTATCATTTGTCCAATGAACAAGAGGTACTCGAAAAAGTTTTAGTCATCTATAGAAATATTTTTTCAGATATTCCAGGCAGGACTTGTATTTACGAACATAGAATAAAATTTATAAATACCGGGCCTCTTCATGTGAAACCGTACCCAATTCCAGTGGCGAACCGGGATAGTGTTTTCAAAGAAATAGAAAAAATGGAATCTTGGGGTGTGATTGAGAGAGCAGCCACACCATATATCATAAACCTGAGGGTTATGACCTTGAAAAAAAAATGGAAAAGTTAGAGTTTGTTTAGACGCGAGATTTCTCAACAGTCGTATATGGAACCTGAACATGATTTTCCGCATCCTATTGATGATATATTCAGGTTATTATCAGGTGCACAATTCAAAAGTTGCATCGACCTTTCATCGGGATACTGATAGATCCCTCTCCGGGAAAAGTATAGAAACTACACTGGGTTTATAGTTGGAAATGAAAGTTACCGCTTCACGGTACTACAATGGTACTACCGATCGGATTTCTACCGCAGTATCGTTAACCCGGTCAAGTTAGACATAAGAACAGTGATCGAATAAAAATTCAGACATAGCCAAATTTTGGTGAAAACCTTAGGTTCACCATAAAGAATGAAACTTCAAAAGTCCCTGAATATCCCATGTGTACTAAAAAAGTTATTCGGGGTCAAATGTCAAATTTTCAGGTTTTTTAAATTTTTTTCGAAATCGGTGAGTTGAAACAGAAAAATACCTCAGAACCACGTTGTAGATCTCGAAATTCTCTAGAAAAATAATCTCAATGGGTTTTTTTAAAGTATCTTCGTTCCTGAGATATCGCAATTGTAAATGTCACATTTGTGTCTATGTACAAACTATATACTATTAAAAAGAAACGAAAAAAAAAAAAAAAGAGAGAGGAAGCAACAATCATAAGTAAAAAAAATAAAAAATAATAACAGAAAATAATCAGAAAAATCGGGGCATATATTATATATACAATAATTCTACGAAACAAAAAAAAAAAACACCCACACAAACATAATACAAATTATAAATAATGAATAAATTAGCCACACCTAATATAAACTCCAATAAAAAAAAAACAACAACAAACAAAAAAAAAAAAACCCAATCCAACAAAACCACACAAACCAACAACAACAACCAACAAACCCAAAACACACAAACACAAACAAACAACCACAAAAAACCAACAACACAACCAAACCAACCAACCAAAACAACACCACACACAACACAACAACACACACCAACAAACAACACACACCCCAACCCAAAAACAATCAAACACACCAACACAACAAAACAACCAAAAAAAACCAAAACACAACACAACAACCAAAAAAAACAAAAAAAAAAAAAAAAAAAAAAAAAAAAAAAAAAAAAAAAAAAAAAAAAAAAAAAAAAAAACAAAACACACCAACAACAAACAAAAACAACCAAAAAAAACAAAAAACAACCCAAAAAAAACAAAGGAACAACTCGAATTCAAAATGTGGCATGGACTTTTTCCGTCTACATAATATATTGAGAAAATATATATTTTAAAGATAGTCAGTCCCTTCGAGAATCCTCTCTACCCGCATGGCCTTGAATAACATCTGGCTATTTATTGCCCTTCTGATGTCGTTCGGGTACCAGTCAGCGTGGCCATATTTAGTAGAAATCTATTTTCTTGGTAGCTTTCCGACTCAAATCAGTAAATTTCAGTAGAAACAAATCGTCTATTAGATTTAGAGGAATATCTCGGTTTACCTGTATATTTTTTTATATGCAGAATCACACGAAAAGAAAGCCCTGTAATGTTCAAAGAACACCGCGTGAATCAAGGAACAGGAGATACGAACTAACATTCACTTTGAATTTTTAAAGTCTGTAAACCTCAGGAAAGACCTCTTTCGGCACGGAGCTCCAAAGCTCAGGTGTTCTATTGAAAAAAGATCCCTGAGAAAGAGAAGTTCGACAGGTCTCCAAAGTCATAACAAAGGGGTGGGAATTCTGTACTCGCCGAGTCATCCGTGTAGATATAGCCAAGGGTGGAACAATTGATAACAATTCAGAAGAGCACCAACCGTGAGAATATCTATGGAAGAGAGACAACAATTAGTTCAAGTAGTGAAACAAAGAAATCTGGAGTTACATTCCTTTGTAGTTTTTCGTGTTTTCAAGCTACCACATTTTGGAAAATTAATTACAAGTTACTTTGAGAAAAACGGGCGTACACTACCTCACAGGTGGTGTGGAAACGTGTGCATATTATGTAGAACGTGCCTCTTACAATTGCGATATCTCAGGAAAGATTTTCTAGAGAATTTCGAGATCTACAAAGTTGGTCTGAGGTATTTTTCTGATTCAACTTTTTTCACCGTTTTCGAAAAAAAAAACCAAAAAATTTGACATTTGAACCCGAATAACTTTTTTAGCACAGATGGGATTTTTGGGGACTTTTGAATTTTCATCCTTTATAGTGAACCCTAGGTCTTCACCAAAATTTGGCTCTGTCGGAATTTTTGTTGATTCAATTGTATAACTTGACCGGATTACGTCGTTCACTAGGGCCGTATCGTTAATACTCAGACCCGAATGTGATGACTACGTAATCACCTATTCAGATGACATTCTTATATTCTCCAAAAGTTTTGAGGATCATATTGAACATTTCAGCAGGGTTTTTCATGTCTTATCGAAAGTGGGGTTGACAGTAAATTTTACAAAGTGCAGGTTTTTGCCGCAAGTTTTGCCGTTTTTAGGATATCATGTAAGCGAGCAGGGGATCACCGCAGATGCGTCTCGAGTGGAGGCTATTGCTTTAATTTCTACACTCGCCCTTATTTGGGTAGCCAATAAGATGTAACGAAGTTATTACAGCGCCGGTTACTCAGGGTAGAAAAGCAGTTCGAGTGAGAATAAAAATAGGCGACAGTGGGAGACGAAGTTTATTCCAATGGCCTACAGAAAATAAACAGTCATGACGAAAGGCAACTCACTTACAAAACAGGTAATCACCAATAAAAATGACAAAATGCAATGAATTGATGGTACTGCACCACAGGTTATGTAACTGACCCATACAATGAATTGAAATACCACGTTTTTTCGAAAATATACAAATAATAAATATGATTATATCAACAAAGAAGTGAGGAAGTCTGTCTTGACTGCAAAGAACGAATTTAACAATAATCAATTTGCTACTCCGAAATCTATGTGGAATATCTTGAATGGAATTTTGCGTAATCGAATCAGAGTAAATAAACAGACAATCAAATATGTCAAAATTAATGACCAAACAACTGAAAATGAACAAGAATATGTTAGGCGTTCAACACATATTCCACAGGTATTGAAGAAGAATTGGCTACACATATTCAATCAGGCACTATCGGGTACCCCGAAGATAGAAAACCAGCATCCATGTTCCTGGAACCTTCAATAGAAGACATCATATCATCATTAGACCTGAGAAAATCTCCTGGTCATGACTCTATATCAGTTAAAATCATAGAATCCCTGAAATCAGAATTGGTCCCCATTTTGAGAATATTTCCCAATGAGTGCAAAATTGCTAAAGTGTCTCCAATTTTCGAAAATGGAAAGAGAGATGAAATGAATAATTACCGTCCAATTTCAGTTTTGCCAGTGCTTTCAAAAATAATTGAGAAAGTAATGAATGTTAGATTAATGAAATATTTAGATTCTCTCAAATACTTATTTGGTGGACAATATGAGGCAGCAATTTTGGATACAATTTCTTATATTCAGCTCTAACTAGATACAAAAAATATATTTGGACTGCTATCACTTGATTTACGTAAAGCTTTCGATAGTCAAAACTTGAAACTATTGGTAGCAGAGATATGTCTTCTTGTGGTTCGAATGCTATCTCTCTTACAGACAGCAGTAAGTATGTTTGTCTAGGAGATGAAAAAAGTTCTTCGATAAACATTAATCGTGGAGTTCCACAAGGCTCTGTGTTAGGACCAATTTTATTTCTTATCTATATCAATTCAATTTCAAAACTGAATCTTATGGGATCCATCAAACTCTTTGCTGACGATACAACTTTAATTTACAATTCAAAAGTTACAAAATCAATACAATTATCTATGACACATGACTTGGAACAAATATCATCCTGGTTACAGTATCACAAATTGAGTCTCAATTATGAAAAATCGACTTATATGTTTTTAACAAATATTTCAAAATTAACCACTGTGACTGTAACCACTTGAATTAAAAATAATTCGGTAAAATTTTCTAAAAATACGAAACTTCTGGGACTTCACATAGATCAAAATCTTTGATGGGCAACTTACATCGAAAAATTACGCAAGGAAATTCCACCTTTACTTGGAGTCCTATTCAGAATCAGAAACGAAATTTCATTCAAATATTTGAGATTAATATATTTCTGTTTGGTATATTCTAATATACAACATCTCACGCATCTATATGGGCAACGGCAACCGCTTCATTATTGAATCCGCTGAAATATTTGTATAATAAAATCATTGAATGTATTTATAAATAACTGTGAATCTTTATAAACCACATAATCTTCTTGACATCAATTCTATACACCACTTGAAGACATGTACTTTTATTCACTGTGTGACACATAAGATGAAACACTCTGTAATACTTTTCAATGAAATCAATACTACACATTCTCACGGCACTAGACAGGCTAACATGTACATGTACATTCCATACATACAGATTCGGGGAGAAATCAATTTTTCACGAAGAAACAAACCTCTGCAATAAACTACCAAATTCATTTAAATCAATTAAAAAAACACAATCTAAAAAAATATATTTTGTCATCAAAATGGTATATTGGATCAATCAATCAATCATATTGATCATTGATCATTTTAACAGTCTTTTTTCCATATATTTCTTCTACATAATCAATTTTTTTTTTCTATTTCACTTTTATATATTCAATCTCCCTATATATAAACTGTAAATGTTTCTTGGGATGAATAAATGTTATTATTATTATATAAGGGGGGTGATACTGATATTGCCGCACATTGAAAAACTCAGAAGAAAATTGGCATTTCGCAGTAAGGACCATTTCATGGGAACTCGGTGAAGAGATGGCAAGAAATGTGTATTATGCTTTCATCGACTCACACCTGAGATATGGAATATGTTTTTGGGGATCATGTAGACAATATTTTTCCACTATGATTTTGTCTTGCAAAAACGAGCAATAAGGTATATGGCTAAATTCCAGAATTCTTGCAAGCCACACAAAATTTTACCACCACCTTGTTTTTTTATTTTAGAAGCAGTATGTCTCATGTATAGCAAATATAAAAACGAAATACATAAGATGTCTAAACATAACATTACCAATTCCAACGTCAACACAAATAAAAAATTCTATATTTTATAATGCTAGTAGAAAATTATTCAATCACCTGCCGAACGAGATTAAGATTTTAAAAGATAAAAAACAATTCAAACAGTGTGAAAAATCTTCTACTGTCAGAACTTTCAATGCTGTGGAGTTCAACCTTGTCTTACAGTTCTAGTAATACATTATTGGTCAATTTGATGTTTCAGTGATATTCATTCATTATTTATATTTTTATTCAACTTGTGTTTTATACTTACACATGTTGTTGTCTATAATAATTTTATTATTCTCTATGTACAAGTGTTTTATTGTATTCAAATTATGATTATTATTAGTTTTTTTTGCAGACTATCATATCAGCAGATATTTAATGATGATCATTGTTTTCTTGTTTTTTATTGTAAAAGACTTTGTCAATGAGAACTACGTTCTTCAGACAATAAAGTATATTTGATTTGTATAGTCATACTCATACACATGTTGTTGTCTATGATGATTTTATTATTCTCTATGTATTAATGTTTTATTGTATTCTAATTATGATTATTATTAGTTTTTTTTAACAGACTGTCATATCGACAAATATTTAATGATGATCATCGTTTTCTTGTTTTTCATTGTAAAAGACTTTGTAAATGAGAACCACGTTCTTCAGACAATAAAGTATATATGATCTATATAGTCTCTATATGTCTATACGAACTACGAAGTCACTTGAGACATCATAAAAACTGAAATTCCATTTACAGTCTGTGTATCTTCGATGAAACACTGGCGGCGAATTATTACTAATCCTATAAGCTGGTATAGGGTGGTTCTGTGCTCAACTGAGTTCGTAAAGACTACACTCAGTAGTAGGAAAATGGATAATTATCTTTTTCAAGATGATAGCGCAGTAGATGGCTCATATCTAGCATCGAAAGATCTCATATATGATACTACTTGAAGCGGGATTTTTCATATAAAATTGATATCTTGAATTAGTAATTTTAATGTCGGACTGGGGATGTTTCTCGAAAATTCACTGCGGCATAAAATCAACAATGTTGCCACGTATATAAAAACATTTTGAATAAATATATAAGTCGAAGATGTATGTTATATTCGAAGAATACAGTCTCACGACAATATCTCACGTATATCAAATTAAAAGTGATAACAACTTCTCGTGAAAATGCTGATAGTGCAGAGTCAGTAGTTAGTGAGTATTCTTAAAACACAGACGTTCTTTGTTAATTATTTTCTTGAATAGATCAGTCCAAGTTTACGGTATTCCACGGTGGTAGTAACCACCTTTGTATCCAGACATAACATATAACCTAACCTAACCCTGTATATTTGAAATTCTTCCGGTTACCATAATGATAGTAATGATAATAATATTTCATTAATAGCAAATAATATGCTAAATTACATTACATTGAGCAAATACACAATTCACTTGAAAAATATACATATAATAATACAAATAGATATATGCTTGAGAACATAATAGTAACAATTTCTTATGCAAATATTTATATTTCTACTATGTTTCGTGTCTCTTGGAAGATTATTATCAATTCTAATACTTTTGCGGAATATACTATTCTGTTGAAAATTCACAAATTCTAGTAGAATAGGTATGAATATCATTAACGAAAGAAGATATAACATATATCATATAACCTACCACCCTTTCTTCCTATCAGTCCTTCCGCCCATTAACGAAAGATATTCTGTTTGAAAAATGAGTTGGATATAAATTGTTGAGAATGTTGTAAATTATCATCATTGCATTCATTATTATAGTTTGTTTGACACTGATAATTTGAATTTTCGCTAGCATCTGTTTGATGGGAGTATATCCATCACAACTGAAACTTATTCTCAGTGCACGATTTTGTTTTTTTTTGAAGAATTTCGATTTGTGTCCCATTGAGTAAAAATAAAATATAGGAACAATAATGAAAATGGCAATGAATCATGGTTTTATATAACAATAATTTTGTCCAGTACGAGATATTACTTTGGTATTTTTGAATCGCTGTCAAATGCACTTTTTTTATTTTTTAATAACATAAATTTCGTTTCAACAATATTTATGCATACCTTATATAAAGTTATTCAAGAAAAAATGTTTTGGTCATTTCAAAGCATTTTCCTCGTACATCCAACCAAAACTTTTTTTAAACGCTCAAACTAAAATGAATATCGGTTGTAGAATCCATACCTCTCAAGATGTTGAGAGAATCATTATATATATATATAGTAGAAAATTGGTGTCATTTGACCTGAGGAATTTCAGAGTATGGGGAAATAGCCTGTATAAGATATTATGTGCAGGATGCAATATTTTCCCGTCAACATACTATATCGGGGAGCACCTTACACAAATGTGTTTTTCTGACGTCACAGTGAAATAGTGAAAATTTGCAAAAAAATATCTTCATATATTTGGGAATATAACATTTTAATTCATACATATTCACTGATTCATTACCAGAAAATGTAGTTAACGCCTACATGAAACAGAAATCCAATCTAACTTTCAATTCAAAAAAAAATTGTATCCGAAAAAGTGGACAATTTTCAACTTCAACCTTTCGTATCTACTAAAAACTTTCGTTACTAGGTCGAGTATAACAATAGGCGTTTTCTGACGCACTTGTATTCAAAACGTATTCGACTCTTCTTCTCTCTCTCTCACTATTTGGCTGGTCGTAAGTGAGAGAGAAGGAGACCGACGAATACGTTTTGAATACATAAGCGCCAAAAAACGCCTAATATATCTACCAAACTTTCCGAAAATTTTAGTTGACATTAGATAAATGCAGGGTACTTTAGGAATTAATGCGTTAAGAACATCAAGATGGGGATTGACGAATGACCATTGGAAATACAATTTTAGAGTTCCAAAGATCGCCGCCCTCAGCGCTACCAGTCCGTTTTTCAAATGGCGAATAATTGTCGGAATCTATATTGGAAGGTAATTCCTCCGTTCACGAGAGGTCGCTGATAGCTGATCATATACATACGAGCCAAACAAATAATAAACTCGATTTCAGAAGCAGTAAACAAACAACAAAAAATATAAGGAATACATTGGGTGAAACGTGAAACCCTTGCGTGAACGGTAGAAGGTAGACGGCATGTTAAACAGTGGCTACAATCAGTATAGCTGATAAAAAACATTTATCATTTCGTTTCTTTTTTGTTTTCAGATATAACGTGAACTGTAGATCGACTGTTAGTATATGAACATGAACCGTATAGAAGGGAACGATAACTCCCGGACTCCCGGTCGGCGTCTTTGACGAAACAGGTACAAATTATATTTTCTGCTGGCGTGTAGGGTGTCGGCTGAAACTATTCTGCTATCACTCGGCTCTCGCGGAGAGTGAATTTGTGTTCACGTTTTCTTTACGGTGGTATAGGTAATATTCGTGCAGGCTGATGATAGATGATAACATTGTACTTTTTTCTTTATAGGTATAATAAAATGTTTATTAATTAAATCGTTTATATTAATTAGTATGACTTGAACCAACAATGTAATTAAATTTTTGACATCAATTCTAACCCACTAAATAATTTAGCAGGTGTTCTTAATTCCGGTGACAATGCATTATGAAATTTTCGTGGGAGAAAGAACAAAATTGCGGCTCCAATAAGGCGATATTCAATTATGATCCGAATCGAATCAAAATTGGTATCTAAGAGTTTTCTGGGTCGGAAGTTAAGATTATTTCGTCAAAATTCAAAATGGCGGCTCCAATATGGCGGACGAGTTCCGTAATCATCAACCGAATCTAATCCAAATTGGTATTTGGGGATTTTCTGGGTCGAAGATTATGATTCTTCAGTTCAAATTGAAAAATTCGAATGGCGGTTTGGAGAATTTTGTAAAGTTTCCAAAATACATTTGAAATCGATTACGAGATATGTCAAGACTAAACTATAGAAAATGAATATTATAAAAAACTTTTTTTTAAAAGCTTATATCTAAGTGTCGTAAAAAGAATAGAGCGCGATAACAAGGTGAGCATCTTCAGGAGAAGTAAATTGATACTCGAATCAAGTTACTTCTCCTGAAGATGCTAACCTTGTTAGCGTCGAGTGCAAGCAAAATCAGTTTGGTGTTAGGGTAATTGATATCTAAAAAAGTTTGTAGTAGAAAGGAAAAAATCATTCTGATCCTGGTTATTAAAAAATGAAGAGCGTAGAGCGCTCAACAATCATTGCGAAAATGTATAGGTCCCTAGCGCTCTACGGCTTTCACTCATACTCTTCGTTTTCGAATAACCAGGAATAACATTATTTTCCCTTTTTAGTGTTTTCAAATATGAGAATGTTTTTTGAAAAGTTTTGTTCATAATATTTATTTTCGTGTTATTTGCACAATATCTGGTACATTTTTCGGTTGAAGATGGGGGTCAAGTTTTGTGATTTATGAACCGATGCTATTTTAGTGGCTAAAAGTCCAATTTCTTGTCATAATTTAAAATGGCGGCTCTAAGATGGCAAGCGTATTTTATGATTAATAATTCAGTTCTGTTTAAAATTGGTAGGTATGCAGTGTTTTTTGGGGTCGAGGATCACAATTTCTCTTTCAAAATGATATAATTAAACGAGATGTGTTAGATAGAAATACAGTGTGTAACAACGAAAACTCAACAGAGCTGTTGTTGAATATAAAAAGTAAGATTTTTAAAAAAGCTCGGACACGTCGATTTCTGATTAAAGGGGAACACTTTTCAAACTACTCAGATTTTTTGCAGTACGCACCCCCTCAGAGGGGAGCGTCTGACGACCCTTATTTAGATAGGAAAAGTAGGTCGAGTGGCACCTCGTGTTTTAAAGGTCTTTCGAATACCAAATGTCTATCTCGTCCATGTGATGAGAAATTTTTCCTCAGTGGTCTTTCATGATATACTAACAGTGGTGTCATCAGCGAAAATGACAACTCTGCCACTACTAATATGACAGGGCAAGTCATTTACGTATAATAAACAAAAAAGTGGACCTATTACTGATCCCTGATGAACTCCTAAGGGAACAATGTATTTGCTAGACGAGTTACTGCACATCTTCACGAGAGATTGTATCTAATCCACTTCCTGTCGTCCTGTCGGAAACACAATATCTACTAACAGTGGTAATGCCGCAGTTGGCGATTAAAAAAGGGTATCCCAAATTCGCGAGTGCGACAGACGCAGACGGTATCAACGTTTTTGATCGAATGCTAGGGCGACGCCTACCTGACTGAGGGGGACAAGCGCGCTCCCAGGCCTGTTTTTATGAACGAGTTCGTTCCTTACATTTACGGTTAGATTATTGAAAAAGGTAATTTTTCAAGAAAACACACTTTAATCAAAATAAGAACACTTCCTCTAAGGCTGAATTCAGACAGATCCGAAATCCGATCGTACGACGGTCAGAAAGCTATATTATCGTCGTACGATCGTATTTCGGATCTGTCTGAATCCAGCTTAATGCTCATCAAGTAATAAAGTTCATCTTTCACAACGGCCAAATCTATACTGTCGAATGCTTATGACAGATCAAACATTGAGACGACAAATGTATTCTGATCAAGTTCAGAATACACAAAATTAAGGAGATGATTTGTAGCTGTTTCCACAGATTTGTTCTTGCAAAAACCGTGTTGGGAAGAAGAAATCCGATACTTTTCTGAGAAGTATATTAATATATCATAAAAGCTCTCTCAAGTATTTTTGAGACAATAAGGGAATTTGTCTGTAGTTATCCGTTATGAGAGGATTGCCTTTTTTGAACAATGATGATGAGAATACAGTAGCAACTTTCATTAAATTCGTAAACTTTCCTTACGGCAGTGATAAATTGATTGTTGATATGTGTAAGGGGAGATGAAACAAGTTCACAAATAGTTTTGAAAAGTACTGGAGAAATTTCATCTGTACTAGAACTAGTTTTGTTTTTCATAGAGACAATTATTATTTTAATAATATCATTTTCGGATGATTATGGTACAAATACACTATTAATTTGTCTGATTACATAGGTAACCGTTTTCGATTTTATCATTACCGAGCGCATTTACAATCATAGCAGCGCCAGCTTTCGCGAAAATTTTAGCAAAAGAAGTACCTAGGTAGGAAGATATCTGCTATCAACATTTTATCAGTAATTACCGAGAGTTTCGACCTCCGAGTCGAGTTCGGAGGTCGAAACTCTAGACATCACCTAGAAGATGGCAAATGAGACTTGTGACAAATTATCCTTCAGAGGATCAAAACCACAGAACACGGAATGAAACCCGGAAAAAACAACTCATCATACTTTGTCCGTGAGAATCTTCATGCTAACATATATATATTTATATATATATATATATATATATATATATATATATTTCACTAAGCCCCTTAACTATAATTGATTCATGAATATTCAAAATAATGCTTTATGAGTTAGTGCCTTCTGCTTGTAAGTCCACGAAATTTTATGGATAATGAAAAAAAGTATCGAATTTTGACAAAAAATTCATAATCTCCAATCCTTATTACAAGTCATTTGCATCTATTTTTAGATATTTTCAATGTTAGACTATAAAAAACAAATAAGTTCCCAGATGACATGGATATGGATAATTACTTTTTATCACATTCACCAGTGAATAATAATTTTTTTTCACATTAAATGCCACTATATATTAGGTTTCTATTGAAAAAAAAGGCCAAAGACAAAACTGAATACACACAATTACGTTTTATATATTATTTGGCTCACCCAATACAATACGAACTACGACTGCTCGTGTTCGAAATGGTCCCCTAGCGCCACCTATGAGAAAATAGCCACATTACGTATGGAGCGATTTTCGGCTAAATTTCCAGGTGTTTATGGCTGACATGTTGAATGTTTCTAATCATGCATGAACGAAATAAAGTTAAGTAGGTACAAAAGACTCATTTATTATGGACTTTTCGGAGCCTGCAGGGTGATTCTTCTTAAGGTGATGACGGTGCTGAGAATTTTTGGTTCCATTCTGAAACAAAAACTTGAAAAGATTACAAATGTTTGAAAATCAATATTTTTTCTTTTGTAGAAATGATTCGAGCCTCAAATTCTGTCATTACCTATTCCAATCCTTTATCTTTTGGTATACCAAATCCGGTTTCAGCCAGTTGTCATTTAAACGAGTCTTTTTTGCTTAAAGTTGATGCTGGTCTGAGCATTATTGTCAATCCCCCTCTTAATCCAATAATTTTGGTATTGATGAAAAAAAACAAATAAGTTCTGGGTATTACGAATCAAATTGACAATAAGTGGTAGGTTTCAATGTTATTAATAGTGCTTCCTACAAAAAAGTGAACAAAGTGTTGAATTGATTTATTGAAACGTGTTACTTCAATAAAGTTTGAAAATATGATCCATTTGCCTTCATACAATATTAGATTTTGATGGAATTCATTTCTAAAATTTTGTTTTGATGGGGTTCTGCAGTTGGTACGTGTTTCACATTACAGCGATCAGAACCAGGTATAGACAAAGTTCCTAACTAAATTGGCAACATACGATTTATTTCATCGGGATGAATGTCCTCAAACAAGCGATGAGTGAGTCTAGCAAAACAATTTTTTCGAAATTTGGAATCAATGATTTAACTCGTTCTGGAATAAAACAAACCATGTTCTATGGTGAATTTGAAATAATTTTTAAAGAAACCCAACTGAACAAATTATCCCTTACTATGGTACAAAATTTCAGAAGGTGATTCGTTAGGTCGTTTTAATAAAAAAGTTCCTATGAACATATGTCCGGAGTTGCTTCACAGCCAACAATATTGGGAAAACAAAAGGAAGGGAGGTTTTTATATTTTCAGCTAAATTAACTGAAAATATAACTTTTTGTCGCTTTTTTTTCTTCATATCTAGCTTCGTTTTCAAGAAAAAAATGGAAGCCAGTTTGCACATTATGAACACCTGCTTTGGATACCAGCTGACAGTGATATAGTCTGATAATTTGAATCTAGTTACGGCTAAATGTTATGCGCCTTATTACTTCAAATAAATGTCACCAATCCATCAGAGAACATTTTTCTCGATACAATATCCCCATATGAAGTTTAGATTATAATTGATAAAACCATAGTTGAACCGTCGGCTGGAGTAGATGGAATCAGTGGCAAAGTCATGAGATGTGAAAAATTCTTATAAGTGTACCATTAGCATATATGATTAATGAATCTTTTACATCAGGTAAATATATCGAGGTACTCAAAATATCTAAATCAGAATAAAGGACCAAGAGAAGACCCCAACAATTATAGAAATATTTGTATACAAAGTCAGATTGCAAAAATAATAGATATGGCGTTCAACATAATAATAATAACATGTATTCATCCCAAGAAACATTTACAGTTTATAAATATAGGGATATTGAACATAAAAGACTAACCAATTTCATCGAATCGCAAAAATCCTTGGCACTTTTCAACATGGCTTTCCCCAAGGTAAGTCCACTGGTTCGGCTATCGCAGACCTGTGTTCCCACGTTTACGATTCCTTGAACGCGAGGAAACAAATTAAAAACTTCTTTTTTTTTTCGATCTAAGTAAGGCATTTGATATCATAACCTTCTTTTTCGAAAATTGTACCATTTTGTTGTGAGGGAAATACCCCTGAACTGGATAAAATCTTATCTAAAAGACCGTAAACAGGTAGAAATGGTCAACTAAATCAATTCTGACCAGAGAGTCGTGAACGTGGGAGTTCCGCAGGGATCAATACTGGGTCCACTTTTGTTCATACTTTTTGTGAACGACATTGGTGTATCGTGTGAGGAAGCTCACAAGATCGTGGAAATGTGTCCCCCTTGGAAAGCAAGCTCCACGTGTCCGAGCCTTTTTGTTTTAAAATCCAAATGAAAGAGAAAAGTTAGGTGCGTACTTCTCGTTGGATACTCTGTAGGGTCACACTGGGTGCGGTAGCCATTCAGTAGAAGCATACACTTTTGAATTCGATGGATTCTCAGCATAGGCCGATCACTGGGTTTGTATCCTGGTCATGGCAGAAGTAATTCTGCAAGAGATTGCCTTGATATCAATCCTGGTAGGTGTTTTTTTTAGCTGGAGGGAAACCCAGATCATGGGCACCACCGCTTATGTACTCCCTGAAAAAGAATCAGTGGATTATGTGTTGCATTGAAAAATTATAATAAGGATTATTTTCACACTCTAGAGATATCTGTGATTTCCACTGCCTGTCAGTAAGATAAAGATGTAACCAAAACATGCATGCCAACTGATGGGACAGAATCCTTTCAACTACTTATGTTTTCATGCCTGAGGAGCTCTGATGATATTCTTACAGATATTTGTATTTTCAAAAAGACATAAATAAGAGATAGGGATCCCAGGTTCACCACAAGTTGTTCTCAGAACTCTGGGGGTATAATATAACTGATACCACAAAAAAAACAAATAATATACTACTTGCGAATATGTTTCTCACCTTGAGTATACTACCAATTTCAGTTTCATCTCATGAACATTTAAAAGACAGGTATCACAAGGCATTTGTAGAATTATATTTTGAGATTCTGAGAAAAAATAATGAACCACCCTCAGAAATACTACTACTTCATATTGTTAAGAAGGGAAAGTGAGTCATGCATCGTAACAAATATAGTTCTGATTTTCCTCTCTCACTACATCGTTACTCGAGACGATCAGGCATTCAGAACTAGAGGAAATATAAAAGGGAAGCGAAGTTCAAGTTTTTTTTTCAAAGATAGGACAGGGAGAGGAGGTAAGTTGATTCTGTATTCAACTGAAAAAAAAGTGTTCAGTTTGACTTATTAAACTTTTTTTTATTCCAAAATTTATTGCTGATTCTAAGAAACTGAATCATCTACATCTTCAAAACTATATCTAATCAGAAAGAGCCACCAGTCGAAGATTTTTGGTGTTGATACTGGCTATTGCTGACTCATTGTACCAACAATACTAGAGTCATACTGCGAATATCATACTCATGCAACAATCTGTTACACAAATCAAAAATTCAAGCTTTAGTTCTAGCCCAAAGACAAAGGATACTGCATACACCTACCACAGTTTATCTTCAACTTACCTAACCTAACCTACCTAAATGGGCAGCACAGTCTTCCCATTTGACGAAGTTAGCAGATGCGTCTTTCAATATTTTGTTTCAGTTGAAGAATTTTTTTTGTAACAATGAACATTGGTAATCAGGCGCGTATACAAGGGGGGGGTAAAGGGGGTAATTACCCCCCCCCATGATCAGTCAGTCACATAACATATTACAATATATATTAGAAAATACTGGGAGATATCAAAAAATAAAATAAATGAATGAAAAACCAATTACGATGATTTTATTTAACCTTTACTCCCTGTAACCCTGTAAAATCGCAGAATCCAGTAATTAAATTCAAAATTGTGTTCAATAAGTATATATTTTTCATTCTACTCATATTTATATGTAGTATGATAAATACGTGAACGAATATCATTATAACGGTTTATCTTTACTTACGTTGACAAGGCAAATGTTAGTCATCTCTAAAGTCTGAAGTTTATTTTCATCGAGAATTATTGTTTTCTCTACTTTCCAATTTTATTTGTGAAAAAAATGAAGATTAAACAAATCTGACGTTTTTATTCAACAGTTTCGTAACAATTTGAGTCATTGTGAAAGGTAAGTTTGTAAAAAGGCCAATATGCATTTGTGTTTTGATAAAATGGTGGAACGCATAATTTTCTCAGTGATTACCCCCCTATAAACTTGGGCTGTATACGCGCCTGTTGGCAATAGACATTAGTCAGTACCATATGAAAAAAAAATATATTCCAATATAGGTATCATTCAATTGGGGCAATATTTCACCACATATTGATTTATTTCCTTTCATAATCATACAACTAGTTAACAATATCAACAGACATCAAAGCTTCAGAACACTACGACCCATACAAATTATTGTATGTAACCTTAGTCCTCAAAGCGTTTAATTCTGGGATAGATACCCAATAAAATTATCATTTTATTTTTACACCTAGTGAAAATCACAAGTTGAAGTTACAATAAAATATTCCTCCAATCAATATGCTTGAAATATGCATATAACTACCTATATTAAAATATTGTCGAGGGGTTTCAGATTCGGTGATACCTATATAACGATAACAGATTCTAAGAATTGTTATCACCTAGTCGAAATATTGAGATTAATTGATAATAATAATAATATAATAATAATAATAATGTTTATTCATAAGCATACAATTTCTTTCTCAGAAAGATACATGTGAACAAAAGGGGGGTGTGAATAAACAGGTAGGAACCACAGAAACTGATTCATTTCAGCTTGTGCGTGGTATGACGAATGGGGTTTGTGACTGATTAGTAAGTTAAAAAATATGTATAAAATAGTATGTTAGTAATAACTCTTATATCTAGCTTTGGGTAAAACCACAAATAATATTCAATATTAACATAAGAAAAAAAGTCAAGTCTATTTATTAAAATTTTTAAATGAGTTCATGAAATATTAATTTTGAATTTTTCATCTGGGTAACCAGTCGATTAAATTGATTTATAGTCCATTATTAATGATGTTATGAAAAAATGTGTTTTTTTCCAAAATTTAGTTTTTTTATTTCATTTTGAATCTGGTGAAAGTTTTACAAGTTTTTATATTTATAGGTAGCATATTGAAGAGTTTGCTTCCGAGGTAAGCACAACTACGTTGGCCTATAGTTTCATTACCTAATATAGGACAAAATGTGTTCTCTTTCTGCCTTGTCTCATAATTGTGGGAGGGTGGGCAGACAACTATTTTTTTCTTGAAAACGTTATTTAAAATTTTTTGACTATAAAGCTGTCTAATGTCACATACATTGGCTTCATCAAACAACCTATCGGTGGAATAGTCTTTAGGTTTTCCCGAAATGATTTTCAGTATCCACCTCTGTACTACATCGAGATTTTCTAAGTGTATGTCACTTACTCCGCCCCAACTCATAATACCGTAAGAAAGGATGGACTGGACCAAGGAGTAGTACACTGTTTTTAGGTGAGTAATGTACAAGAATTTCTTCTTATACCCAAATCTTGATAGAAGTCCCCTTATTTTACTTACATTATGTTCTATCTGTAGGTCCCAGCGGAAGTGTCTATCTACTACTATTCCAAGGTATTTTATGGACTCGACTTCGGGAATCTCGGATACTTCATCAATTTTCAGGGGTCCTAAATTTGGTAAGCTGTTTGCATACGAGACAAAGGGTATAAGTATTTAGTTTTCTCTATATTCATAGTGAGTTTATTATATTGAAACCATTTCTTTATTATATTCAAATTTTTTTCAGCTTTGATTTTTAATTCATGCCACTTTTGGGCTTTATACAGTATAGCAGTATCATCGGCGAAACTAATAATTGTTCCTTCACTTTTGAGTGTCACTAAGTCATTCAAATGGATGGTGAAGAGGAGAGGACCCAGAACTGTTCCCTGTGGTACCCCGTATGTTATGGTTCGAGTTTCGCTGACGACACCATCTCTGCTTACCTGTTGTTTTCGGTCAGATAGGTAACTTTTTAACAGATTGTATGTGTTACCCCTTATTCCGCATGCTTTAAGCTTCTTCAGTAATTTTTCATGATAAACGCAGTATCGAATGCTTTAGAAAGGTCGATGAAGATGCATAGTGTGGGTATTTTTTTATCTAGTACTTCATATATTAGTGTCGCAAAAGGCAAAAGCGTGTAATGTATCCTCAGTTGACCTCTCCTCCCTAAATCTGAACTGTCTGTCAGATAATTTTTATTTTTTCTACGATTTTGGCTATGTTCGAAATCAACGTGATTAGTCTATGACTTATAGTTTCAAATTTCGATCCTTTTTTGTAAAGTGGTTTGATTATACCCATTTTCAGCACTGTTGGGAAATATCCTGATTCGATCAATTTATTTATTATAAAGACGAGAGGTGGTGTGATTTCTTGAGATATTTCTTTTAATGTTTCTGCTCGGATACCATCATGACCGGGAGATTTTTTGTTTTTTAGTTCATTGATGACCGACACCACTTCTGATAAGTTGGTTGGAAATGTAGGTATACATACTATGTTCCAATGTTTCGACGTGATCTGTATAGTCTTCTGGATCTTCTATTATTTCCGCATAATTTTTACCTAGGTCGATGTGGTATTCATTGAAGATATTACATATTTTTTCTTTATTTGTTATTTCATTTTGGCCTACTATAATCTTTTCAATTTTTGTTTCAGGTTTTTGTATATTGCAAATGGAGTTTACACACTTCCAGAGGTTCGAGAAACTATATATGCTTAGTTTTATCAATGTAGTTTCTAGCATATTCTTTCCGGGATTTATCGATCAATTTATTTAATTTTTTATAATTCTTATATGTTGCCAATAAATATTGATTATTCCTATCATTGCTTATACCCCGGGAGCCAGCTGCCATTTTGAGTGAACTATTTCAAGAAATCTGAAATTTTTGGCTAGTGTTCATTTCGTATTGCTAATAAACGAAGTGAACGTCAGGTGCGGTCCCGCCCCCCCCCGTATGATTATAAAAAAAAAAACACCTTTTTTTTTGTTTTGCGGTTTAAAAAAACACCTTTGTGGGGGGTTGTCTCCTCTCCGACTCTCCTTTTGGGGTGTGGTCGTTCTTTCCTTCCTTTTTTCCGTGGAGTGTCCTGACGCTGAAGTCCCCCGCTTGCGTGCGGGCCGTGGCTCCTTCCTTTCCCTCCTTCCCTCGCTCCGGTTTTTTTTTTCTTTTCTTTTTTCTTTTTTCGTTCCCGGGGCTTTCCGTCCTCCTCTCTCCTGGCTGTCGCGCCGTCCCGTCGCGTCCTCTTTTTTTCGCCCGCTCTCTCTTCTCTTTCTCTTCTCCCCCCCCTTCTTTCCTCTCCCCCCCCTGGCCCCCCTTTTTTTTCCCCCCCCCCCCCCCCCCCCCTGGTTCTGGGTCCGGGCGCCTCCCTCGTGGCCTCCTCCTTCTTTTTTTTTTGGTGGTCGTGGTGTGTTTGCGCGGGGGTTGGGGGGGGGGGGCCCATAATAACTCGTGAGAGAGAAGCAGCTGATTCCGTGATATTAGTCTCCCGCACGCATATACGCATTGTTTTATTAATAAAAATCAATATAATCGGAAATCAAGGAAGCTATAACTTCGTAAACTAATAGTTATGTGTAAGAGTTACACGAAAAAAATTGTCCGCTGAGCTTTTCGCACTGGAAAAGTGCTCCGCTGATACAGTGAAGGATGCCACGCGCCCGCACGCATAGCGGTGCGCTGTATCTTTCAGTCGTCAGCTGACCACTTTTCCACCGCGAAAAACTCAGCGAACTATTTTTTTCGTGAAACTGTTCAAGTCGACCATCACTTCCCCAAATTACAGCTTTCTTAGTATTATTTTACTCGTCGCATATTTTTCGCATGTTTCGGCGAGAAGCTGACGTACAACCCCCCACCATAAAATCAGCTGACTACTTTTTTCCGTTTTTTTTAGACCGTCATAAACCTACAAACAAAGTCTCAGCTTTCTTGATATTTGTTTTTTTTTTATTATAATTATACGTGTGTGGGTGGCTGCCGCGGCTACACCCACCGCAAATGCGCAAGCTGAGGGTCACTTCGTTTACTAGCAATACTGAATGAACCATGCTGCAAAATATTAGCTTTCTTGATTTTGGTCATAAAAAATGGCAGCTGGCTCCCGGGCTATTACTTGTTTACATGAATCATTTTTTCTTTTTATAGATAAAGTAAACCTTGAGTGATCCAGGGTTTTTTAGGGAACTGCATTTTGTTGGAGATTTTAATTCTTTTTGTATTTTTGTCAATGTAATGTTTCAGTTTGTTAATAAAATTTTCAGTCATCGAATCTAAAATATTTTCATCATATACATTACCCTTATATAGTTACTATAGTATTTATAAAATTGGTTTTGTTGGGTAGCAGTAGCTACATTAGAGGTTTCGTTTAATGTTATTCTGATAGCAATCGGAAGATGATCCGTTATTTCATATTTCATTATATAAGACTCGATATCTTCGTTTTTTTGGAGATTATGTTTGACAAAGAAGTGGTCAATACAAGTTTGACTTTCCGGTCTCGTGTATTTATTAATATATGAAGTGTATCCAAATAAATTGAGTATATTTTTATAATCTTCTGTGATTTCGGAGTCATTTAGAAGATCAATATTCATGTCACCAGTTATAAAATGAAATTTATATTGATTGAATTTTAATATATAATCATTGAGATCTTGATGGAATTTTTTTGGGCATGTACTTGGGAGTCTATAAATAGCTGTAACAGGATAGGTCTCTCCAGATATTGTGAGATAAATCTCGATCATTTTTATTAAACATCATACCTTTGTATACCGATTGATATATACGAAACAATGCTTCGCAAAAAAAATGTTTTTTAATGTAACCTCTAGTGGCAAGAATAATTATATATTGTATTTTCAGAGGGAGGATGGAAACTGTTTCGCATGTGAAATTAAAAAGGTGGGTTTGGTGAAGGCATAATGCATAATTTATTGCATAATGCATAACTCAAATAACCGAATATTACATTTTACAGTTGAAAAAATGCAATTTAGTCAGCTAAATAATTTTCATTCGATATATGGAAGCAATAATAAAGTAAAAAAAGTGGTAGTTTTCAGCTGATAGATGTGACTTACCTTAATTTGGGTTATGCATTATCAACCAAAATTCTGCATTATCCCTCCACAATCTGCCTCAACTGATCATTTAGGAAAGGAAAACTTACCTCATAATTATGTAGCCCTTGATTCAGAGACCCACAAAATCAGATTTCGGGAAATAAATGCAATGGAAATATTGTAAGGGCGTCAATCTGTGAAATACAATCAGATTGTGCTCCAAGGAATCCCTCCTCAATATTCACGCACTGGAAACGAGTCTTTCCATACACACACACACACCAATCGTTTACTAATAGTATTAGTAATGCACTAGGAACAAATTTCACTAGTAAATAACACGATAGCATAGTGAACAACTCAAATGCATTTATGACTTATAAATATACAAATCAACTAAGGAAATCAAATCCAAACAGGTTGAAATCGATTTTTTGGTCGATAATAAAATTAAGGTTTGACTGATCAAAAAAAAATGTTACAAAAAAATCGATATATCAAATATCAGTAAAAAGAAATTAAATAAAGAAATAATATTGTGACGATCCTCTGCATCAGATGACCAATCTCCTTGTATGTAACTGTTGAGTTATTGACAGAAAAAGAAGAAACTTGAGATATTGTATGTGAAATATGATTTGAATAATTCAAATGAAGAAATAAATGAAATAGTATGAATAAATGTTGAAACCAAGCTTCAAGTTGAGTGCACTCACGACGTTTCGATTGCAGATACCAGCAATAGAAACGTCGTAAGTACACTCAACTTGAAACGTATCGTGGCAAATATACCAATTTGCCCAAAGAAATTATATTAAAAGAACTCGAAACTTTTTCCTTTTCATTTCTAGGAAAAAACCCAAAAAATGGATTCCATATCAATTACTGCATACTGCGTTTTGTGCTACTATGGAGTTCTTTAATCTTGTAGTATGTCCGGAGGATTTCTTACCTCTGTGACGAGCATCCTAAAATAGAATGATTTTTTTTCTGCTTTTTTACTGTTGAACATTCCTCAGCCGTAGTAGAAGTGCAAAATCTGTACTTCCCACCTGCGTCGCGACGCACTGGGTCGTGACATTGTTGCAAGGGGGTCGTGTGTCGATGCGACGATTTAGACCAATCAGAAAGCTATCGGATCGTCGTACGATCGGATTTCGGATCTGTCTGAATCCAGCCTGAGTCGAATGAGCGCCGTGCGCATACTGAATTTCTGACATCAGAAAACGAGGTGAAGACTCAGGTGAGGGCAGAATTGATTTACCTGCAGCGGTTGATATGATATTAGTGAGGATTGGGGAATCAACAGCTTCTCATTAGCCAGCAACACATATGAACTAACTACAGTATAACTGTTTCAAAATTGTCAGCTTCACATTGGGTTTTTTTTTTGTACCTGTAGATCCTGATTTAGAAATTTAATGGCATAATAGGCGTATTTGGGTTCGCAATAAATACTGTTCTAGGACAGTCAAAAATAGTCACCCACCCAATTAATGTAGATATATTCGCGACAAACCCTTCACGCCTCAACAGTCCAACTATTTCGAACCGTTCCTGAACTGTTTTTGTTGTGAACCCGAATACAACCAATGAATCCCAACTTTTACAAATGATGACAATAAGTAATCTATTGGAAAGTCTTGACAAGGCTTACAAAAATCTATTTTTGAAAGACAATCCTCAATATTTTTTCCAATACCTTCTTTAGTATCCAAATTTTCGAGAAGTTCACAAAAACAGTTTTCAAGGGATTGCATGTATTGTAAAAAAATGATATTGGGCATTTTTAAATTTCCAAATGTATTATTGTTGGCATTTGGATAAGCCCTGAAAAAACTGTAGATTATGGAATCATCGAAGTTAGTTAGTCGAGTATTCTTTGTTTTAAGATTACTTCGATGATTTTATTAAAAATACATATGAGGTATATCTACCATGTGGAAAAATTGTCATTGTCACAAATGAAATATGTCTTACCAACTCACACACCTAGCTCTTTCCTATTTGAAGAAATTACTTCTGTGATCCGATATAATGGAAATTACATTCAGTCCCACACCTATGATTATTCTTATAGTCTCAAATATGATATCATTCATATCCTCAATAGGACAAATACTAAATACTTGATACATTTGGTACATTCGGCAACTATGTCAGTTCAAGAGCAAATCTTATGTGCGACCTGACAGAACTGATTCCTTAGAGGTGTAAACTGTGTCAGAGAGTTGGTTATCTCTTTTTATATTATGCTTATGTTTCGTCTGAAGTGTTTTTCTGATAACATACTAGCCTAGTACTATCAAAAGTGGTAAGTATTTTAGGGGAGAGGGGCAAGGGCGTCACAGTAGAAATAAGTTTGGGAAGCCCTGCTCGATGTAGCAATATTGTATTCTTCTGAGTATTGTTTCATGCTGGGTTATTTGACCCCTAGAGAAAAAGATATATGCTTGTATTAGATTATTCAATCATAGTACTTCTGCCTTTTCAAATCATTTTATACTGATTTGGAGATAATATTAAGTCACTGAAAACTTAAGTTTGCTCTAAAAGCTCATCTAGAACAGAGCTCTTCCAAAGGAAGTGTGCAGTTGAAAAATTCACAATGAAATAAAAAAAAATTATTTATATCACTCATTATTTTTAATAAAAAGAGTAATAAACATAATGATCAAATCAATGTAAAAACGGATATCTATAAGTTATTTAAAAATAAATTACTTTCATTGGTTCTTATTGTGATACTGATAATTATGAGTAACTGAGTAGATAAAAAAATTATATCAAATCAGCAACATTCATTGGCATTTCATCAATTTGTGTTGAATAGTACTGCTCAATGTCTCTCAAAATCCTTATGTCATCAG
The DNA here is from genome assembly GCA_032362365.1 of Zygogramma bicolorata. Taxonomy (NCBI): domain Eukaryota; kingdom Metazoa; phylum Arthropoda; class Insecta; order Coleoptera; family Chrysomelidae; genus Zygogramma; species Zygogramma bicolorata. The sequence goes on from JAVJAQ010001650.1 coordinate 353,151, forward strand.
ACTTGACAAAATTGATTGCAACACCCTTACGTCCAAAACGACCAGATCTTCCTATGCGATGGATGTACAACTCACGGTTATTGGGTAAATCATAGTTTATGACCAAACTGACTTGCTGGACATCTATGCCTCTGGCCCAAACATCAGTGGTGATGAGAACTCTGCTCTGACCAGACCTAAACTCTTTCATTATATTGTCTCTCTCTTTTTGAGGCATATCCCCATGCATAGCGCTGACAGTGAAGTTGTTTTCTCTCATTTTCTCTGTCAACCAATCTACCTTCCTTTTGGTGTTACAGAAGATTACAGCTTGTGTTATGGTAAGGGTATCATAAAGATCACACAGAGTGTCAAATTTCCATTCTTCTCGTTCTACAGCGACGAAAAACTGTTTTATGCCTTCAAGGGTCAACTCATCACTAAAATTAATGAAATGTAAATACAAGTTCAAAAAAACAATAATTGCTTTTGTAGAACTGAAACTTACCGTTTCACCAAAATACGAATTGGATCTGTCATGAATTTGGAGGTTATCTCCAAAATTTCATGAGGTAAAGTCGCAGAAATCAGAACAACCTGTGTAGAAGGTGGAAGAAATCTATAAACATCATAGATTTGTTCTTTGAATCCTTTGTTCAACATTTCATCAGCTTCATCTAGAACCAACATCTTGACTGACCTTGTACGTAAGGCCCGCCTACGTATCATATCTGAAAACATTATATCAAATAACTCATGTCAACTATTCCGTGATAAATACTAACCATAGACTCTTCCTGGTGTTCCACTAACAACATGCTGTCCATAATCCAACTTTCTTATGTCTTCACCTAAATTTGTGCCACCTATGCAGGCATGACACTGTACATTCATAAAATCACCCAGAGCTAGAATAACCTTTTGAATTTGAACTGCTAATTCCCTGGTTGGCGACAAACATAAAACTTGAGTCTCTCTCATTGTGAGATCAATTGACTGTAAGATGGAGATTGAGAATGTTGCAGTTTTACCAGTACCAGATTGAGCTTGTGCAATCACATCTCTTCCTTTCATAATAGGTTTGATAGCTCTCTGTTGAATGGCAGACGGTTTATCGAATCCTTGTAAAAAAAATGTTAGTAAAAGAACTGACCTCAATATGTTTTCTTACCATATGCGAATATTCCTCTGAGAAGTTCTTCTTTGAGATTCATATTCTTGAACTTATCAATAACTTCGACATCTTCGCTGGTCTCGAATTCCACATTCGAAAGATCTTCAAAAACCGAAGCAGCTCTTTTAGTAGCACCAGCCATTTCTTGATAACTTCCTTGAAAAATAAATTGATATCTGGATAATGAGAAAACTGGAGCGTACTGATACGAACTTTTCTCTATATTTTCCACAAAATGAAATATCAAATCGGTGAACGTCGTTTATTTATAAATTCAACAACTTCTCATATCAACTGGACCCCTCCATCCACTAGGCACTAAGCAAAAGCAAGGCAAGTGCCACTAATCAAATCAAGAAATATGAAATGGAAATGGGAGATGAATCTGAAGCTGAAGGATGAAGCGAAGCTGACAGACAGATGACAGATAGTGGAGAGCAGTGTTGCCGCTCCAGGTTTTTTTGTACTAGAAAGTCTTTCAAAATTGTACTAAATCACGAATGTTGGGTTATATCATAGAAATCATATTATATATAAAAGTATAGATATCTATGGGTTATATCCTGTTAGGCTGGATTCAGACAGATCTGAAATCCGAACGTACGACGATCAGATAGCTTTCTGATTGGTCAAAATTGGTCTGAATTTGAATTTAAACCAATCAGAAAGCTATCTGATCGTCGTACGATCGAATTTCGGATCTGTCTGAATCCAGCCTAAGAAGGACTTGACTAATGTTCCGAAGACAGAATGAGGCTGAATTCAGAAAGATCCGAAATCCGATCTTAAGACGATCCGAGAGCTCTCTGATTGGTCTGAATTCAAATAGATAAATATGCTTCTTTGTCTAAAATACATTCATTCGACATTTTACGTTGATGCACAGCACAGAAAACACTGACCTTGAAATGGAACGTATTCCTACATTTAACATCCGATCTCGCATCATTAGAGAGATATTGGTAACCCAAATAGCGTCAGGCAGTATCAGCGCATATGTTATTTTGACATTTAACATATGTGCGATTCGATTCTTAACACAACAACCTTAAATAACGATACCGCCAGCCCTAATTTACGGAGCATGAAGGCGCGTATTCATCTGAGCACGAACGGGATCGAGCCGAGGTGAGCCTGAACGAATGCCTCGTTCGTAATTTTTGTTGATTGTGAACGAAGCATGCCAAGGCAAAAAATGTGTTTTCATCTGAGCACGAACGGGAACGAGGCGAAGCGAAGCCGAACGAGCCTGCGTAGTGTATACGTCACAACGAGGCACAGAATACTCTGCGGTCCAAAGCAGTTCGAATGGCATCCGATCGGTGTCGGTATTGATGAAAAAGAAGCTGGAATAATATTATAATATTAGAATTCGTTACAGATACACTTTTTTTCAACTTCTGATGATATTCGCATGCCGCGACGCACGGGGTGGATCGATGCCTCGGTATGCTTCGTTCGCATTCAACCAAAATTACGAACGAGGCATTCGTTTTGGCTCACCTTGCCTCGTTCCCTTTCGTGCTCAGATGAATATGCGCCCTAACACGATGTGGAATACATCAGAGAGAGAAAGGGTATGCACATTGGAGTGATATTGTGAAAAACAGAATGATAATTCTATAGCACAGAATCATTAAACTACTGCACAGAAGCGATTCGGTAATCTAACACAATTGTCCCAAAAATATTTGACCTTGATTGAATCATGGCACTTTCATCGACACTGAGAAATCTGACAATATATGAAAACCATATATAAAAACTTCCCCAGATTCTATTACTCCGAAAATACTCAAGTGACATGAGTCAAATTAATTAGTTGTCATCATCTGACTCACTGAAGCAAAAGCAATAGTATATTTCACCTGAACGATGACAATATCCGGAGCAGTAGAAACACATGAATGCAAATTATTCCAAGAAATTATGGTCACCTATATGAAACAAATAATAAAAGTGTAACAAAAACTTGGCGCGTTTTGGTGTTTCAATAGGGAAGAATATCGACCGATGAGGGCGCTAGTGGTGGTCAAATGATATCCACCATTTTGAAATAGTTACCTTGTTTAGATTTATGAAATAACGCGCTAAACAGTCATCAGTTGCCCTCGCTAGACAAGATTTTGATGATTTTATTGCTATATTTTCATTGTACGAAATTTTTCCCGTGAAGGTTGATATAACTGTGTTCATGATGCTTTGAATAGCCGCACAATACTTGTATCGGACTCCGGTTACTTTTGGGTTTTAAAAGCCTTTGGATTCAAACTGAATTGGTTTTTTAATATTTGTCAGTGACAAGACAGTTTTTCGTTGACAATATCTTTATATATATTTTTATTCGCCAACTATTCAAAATTATCTTATAAATCACATTTCAACAAAAAGTAGTATAAGGGCAAACGCCAACAATAAAACTAATAAAATTTTTCTGCAGGAACGCTCCCTTCCGGTAAAGAACTCCGATTCTTTACCTTGCATCATTTGGTTCATCTACGTCGAGCATGCAGAGTTTTGTTACTGGTCTTCTATACGTGCCCATTGAGGTTTTCACATCTACCACACGAGTATGCCCGTCTTTTCCTGGGTATACCGCGGTTACGATACCTTTAGGCCACGTGTTTCGCAAGAACTGAGTGTCAACTACGATGACTATGTCCCCAATTTTAATTTTCCTTGGAGAAGATGTGAACCACTTGGTCCTTTTTGTCAGAACAGGTAAATACTCCTTTATCCACCTTCTCCAAAAATGATCAGATAGTAGCTGAGAAATCCGCCATTGTTTTCTGGTGAACAAATCACATTCTTCGAATTTACCAGGAATCTGAGTGGCACTCGAAGTGCCTAACAAAAAGTGATTTGGTGTTGATGCTTCACTATCTGCTTTGTCCAAAGACACGTGAACCAACGGTCGGCTGTTGACGATGCTTTCAGCTTCTATGAGTAAAGTCTGCAGGACTTCTTCTCGAGGAAATCTCTGTTTGAGAATGACACATAGTGTGGTTTTGACTGACCTGACGAGTCTCTCTCAACTGCCTCCCATGTGCGGAGGAGACGGAGGAATGAATTGAAATTCAATTCTGTTGACCGCTAGATTTGATATGATTTCATTTTTGTCCATATCATCTAAAGCTTGCTTCAGTTCTTTTGCTGCTCCCTATAGATTCGTGCCGTTGTCCGAAAATACTTTCTTCGGGCATCCCCTACGACCGATGAGTCTCCTGATAGCCATGCATTATCGCTGAATCAGTAGAGAGAGTGGGCCAATTCAAGATGAACCGCAGAGGGAGTCGATTTTTGAAAATGTGTGAATTGATTCCCATTAGAAAGTGACGTCATTTTCACATGGCAAATTGAAAGTGGTATTTTTGAACACTCGCAGACGAATATTTTCATAAATTTTTCTGTGAATAAATTCGTAATGGTATATTGCATGTGAATTGTAAATTCACATACGAAACCGGTAACCTAAAATCTAAGAAGTTATATCTAATATCGATTTAAAAATGAACAGAAATTTACTTTTAATGCGGGTATTACGAAACTTAGAAGAAGCTGAACCAGCTCATAATAGACGACCACAATTTATAAGAGATCGAGACCCATTTCACCCTATGAGTGATAACTTATTTTCAAATCATTTTCGACTAACGAAAGCAGTGGCCCTACATCTTATTGAAGAAATTGAAGATTTTTTGACTCCACCTTCCCGACCATCTGCTATGAGCGGAGAAATGAAGGTAGGTATCCTGATTGAAAATTAATCGGTACGTAGGTATTTACCGTTTTAGTTATCCGTTTTAAATCTTGCCAAGTCTGAAAGGGTATAAATGCTATATTTTTGCTATAATATGTATTATCTAATGATACACATGATAATTATATCGTAGCTCATAGAAGAGAGGTACCTACTCTTTTCCATTGTAGCCACGATTTATGGGCACCTGGAATACTATTGAGTTTAGTAAAGATATCTTGCCATTTAGCTTGAGCTGTCTTTGACGTGAAATTGGCTATTGAGGCTTGCTTTTGCTTTTCGCTTACGAACATTCGTTTATTTACCTCATCCATCTAAAACAATACTGAATTCAAATTCACAGTACGGAAAAAGCGTTATATTTACGTTTTTTTTTAAATCGATCTTACCACTCACTCCATCGATTACCGATATTTCATAGAAATCAAGAAATCAGATATCAGATATCTTTATGCAATCGAGCAACTTTAGGAAATAAAATTTTCATGAAATAATGTTTTCTGATTGGTTGGCTGTTAATTAAGTCATAGACATACGTTATCATTGCATTCGCATGTGTAATAATTCACACACTGATTCGCGGGTACGTCAAAAATACCAAATCGCCAAAAGTTCGATTCCCATGTGAATTTTTATGTGTGAATATTTTCACAAATGAATTAATTCACACCCATTCAAAAATTGAGCCCCAGCCTATATATGTGAAGCCCAAAAAATGAGCATCGATTTCAGTGTCGCTGGTGAATTAATGCGTTTGCGCCAAGAGTTTCTTTGCAGGACACGCGATTTTATTTTCTCATCTCTCCTCAGCTTGTATGGTTGGGTTTTTTATATAGAAGTATACTGTGGTTGGGCAGCAACAATTATGGAGGATATGAGAAGCATATATATCTCATGATGCCAATTCGGCAAATTCCAAAATAATCTAATAATTTGTGTGTGTTGTCGTTGTAGTTCCTTATATTTTCAAAGTTTTATTATTTCCTCTTTTCTTCTGAAGTGCATAGGTAGGTTCGTTCGAAAATTCGAAACATATTCCAGAAAACATATAGTCCAGGAGTCCGAGAGAGGCCAGCCTCCACCAAAATACACCCAAAATGGCTATTTTTTATGAAAATAATACTAATGAATGGTGTATTGCAGGTAATACCTACCATCACATTCATCATTAGTATTTTTGAAATGACTTCAACATCTAGTGCAATTTGAAGGAAATCATATAACATTCAAGTTCAATACTGGAATTCTTTTCAAATAATCATTGGTAGAACGAGAGCTTTTTTGATGTTCGTGGTGAGCATTCGCATTTTTTTTCGAATATCCATTTGGCAGTTTGGCACAATACATAAAGGTCCCCAAAAAGTTTCGAAAGTAGGTAGCGCTAGCGTCGCGGACGATCCATATACCTCAAAGATAATCATTTCCTTTTAAATTAAAATCAAGTACCTTCTTTCAATATACCTATAAACGTTGATATTAACAAACTTATCGTTTGTCAGTTGTGCATTTTTCATCGGTTGTTTCCGTTGTTTCAAGATTGTCCCAGATATCTGAGGTTACGTGATCATGAATCTCTCATTTCATAGATGTGATTTTCGAACTTACCTATTCAACGTTAAAAATTGGCTAGAAGCAAATTTGTAGTTTTAGGCGCGTAATTCAAAATCTTTTTTTTCTAATCACTAGAATTGAATGTTTAGAGAAAAATACGTAATTATACAGTTTTGCTTCGATAGATTGGTTAACAACTTCATCTCTACCAAGATAGCGATTTGGAATTCGTGGTGGGAGGCAAATTACACGCGATTAACAATCATCGAATGGAAATGTGAATGAACTTTTTATGAAACCGACAGAGCCGAGCCACCGTCAACATCATCAAAAATTGACAACGGAACGGAGAAGTGCTGGGTGCTTTAAAATTTCTCCAAAGCTATTTCATATATGTACAGTGTTCGAGTATCGAGCATGTTTGAAAAATGTAATCGTCTTTTTTTTGAAGATTTGTGAATACTAACGACAACTATGGAGTAGTGTAGTGGATGTTGATAACCGCGGCGGTGGAAGTGTCAGCAGGTGGATCGGAAGAAATAACCGTAGAGAGAAATTCTAAGATGATATCGTTCAGTGGATGGGCCTCGAATCGTGAAAAAATGTTATGAGATGCATATATCAGAGTTTCAGCTTTCCTCAAACACCATCTTAACAAAATGTTCCAAAATGACAGAAGAAGGGCACAGAGTACATGGAATGAATGGGAATGCTGACAGAAACATTAAGGAGGAGTGCCACAAAACTAATTATGGGCAAGGAGGACGTCTCAAATTCTTCAAAGGTCAGTCAAATGAAATTTAGGGATATGTAGAAGATTAAACCAAAAGGCAAGGATCTACCCAATGCATTGCATCCCTAATTTTCAAACTTGTGTTCATTAAAGTAGGTTTAGTTGTCTTTTCAAAACAATTCTTCACCTAGATTTTTTTGTTGTGAGTTTCGAACAACTCCTCAGAAGACTTACAGCTCTTGAATGTTCATCTCAAGTAGCATTGGTGGGTATGATTCTGTTCTGAATCAACTCATGTTGTAAATTAACCGCTAGAGATGAAACAAATATCTATCAATATAAAATTTTAACTTGAGGTTGCACCAGCAGTCAAACCTCACCCGATTATTCAGAAACAGGGTAAACACAAATACACCTCTTGAAACACTGAATGAATTCCTTCCAGTACACTCAATAATTCTAATCAAATCCTGATTGTGTTAATTCTGATTCGTATGGCTGCTTTCTTTTTGTCGAATGAAATTATAAGATTGTCAGATAGGTAGGTACCTACCTACTTGCTTGTTTGAGAAAAAAACCCATTCAATGATCTCTAAAGGAAAACAAATTCGCAATTATATGTATATTATAGTATCATCATTCTGATATATTCTCTTCAATATACAAGAATATTTTCAGATGCGAAGTGGCTTTGAAAATTCCTAGTGGTTGTGGATGAATACATAATTTATGAGTTATTCACAAACCCTTTGAATTACTTTGGATAATAAGCAGGTATATAAAAAGGCAAGGGAGTTGGTGCAAATGACTGCGTGCCTAGCCCATGACCAGGGGGTTTTTGAGTTCCATCCCCCCCAATGAGGTAGAGACTTTTCTCTTGACAATTTCATTTTATCATAATGCGAGTGACTGCCATATCTCATATCTCAAGATGATATTTATGCCCCGATACACTTCATATCTTTCGATATGAATAAAAAGTCACACAAATATATTATTTGAATTGTATTAATCATTGAAGTAGATTCAATCTCAAAATAATAAGCTCGATAGAAACTAAAGTAGTGTTAGGCATTAACAAACAGAAACGGAGATAAACACATCTGGCAACTCTTCTGACAATTTTCTGCAAGGTCAAAAAAATATGAATTTCTGAAACTTTCGAGATTTCCTGGAAATCATCACCCCCAATCCGCATATGCATTTAAAATACCTTGACAGAGTTTCATTCAGAGTTCCTCTACAGAGTCTTTTGAAAACGTAACGAATTTTTTTGATGTTTTAACCCCACTCGATCCTCACGCACGACAAATGATACATAGCTCATTTCATATGTTATTTGTCACCCTAAATACGAATCTGCATTCAAAATTCATTGACAGAGTCTTTTGAAAATGTTATGAAGTTTTTTGATCTTTCAACCCCACTCCACCCTCACCGACAAATGATCACATAGCTCATTTTATATGTTATTTGCCACCCTATATCTGAATCTACATTCAGAATCACTACTTTTATTCGGTACCCGAATAAAAGTAGTGATACTGAAAACCTCGGCCGCGAAAGCCTTAACTATTTTGTCTACATTCAGAGTTCCTCTTCAGAGTCTTTTGAAAATGCTATGAATTTTTTGATTTTTCAACCCCACTCCACCCTCACCGACGCACCGACAAATGATCACATATCCCATTTCATATGTTATTTGTCACCCTGAATCCGAATCTGCATTCAAAATTCCTCGACGTAGTCTTTTGGAAACGATACGAACTTTTTTGATTTTTTTACCCCACTTAATAATCACTGATGCACCGACAAATGATAACATGGCTCATTTCATGTGTTATTTGTTACCCTCAATCTGAATCTGCATTCAGAGTTCCTCTACAGTCTTTTGAAAATGTTATAATTTTTTTTGTTCTTTCAACCCCACTCCACCCCCAATAACGCACCGACAAATGATCACGTAGATCATTTTATATGTTATTTGCCACCCTAAAGCCGAATCTGCATTCAGAGTTCCTCTACAGAGTTTTGAAATTATAATGATTTTTTTTGTTCTTTCAACCCCACTCCACCCCCAGTGACGCACCGACAAAAGATCACATAGCTCATTTCATATGTTATTTGTCACCCTAAATCCGAATCTGCATTCAGAGTTCCTCTACAGAGTCTTTTGAAAACCTTATGATTTTTTTTATATTTCAACCCCACTTCACCATCACTGACGCACCGATAAATGACCACATAGCTCATTTCATATGTTATTTTTCACACTCGATCGGAATCTGCATGCAAAATTCCTCTACAGAGTCTCTTGAAAACCTTATGAATTTTTTTATATTTCAATACCACTCCCCCCTCACTGACGCACCGACAAATGATCACATATCCCATTTCATATGTTATTTGTCACCCTCAATCCGAATCTGCATTCAAAATTCCTCGACGTAGTCTTTTGAAAACCTTACGAACTTTTTCGATTTTTTTACCCCACTTAATAATCACTGATGCACCGACAAATGATAACATGGCTCATTTCATGTGTTATTTGTCACCCTAAATCCGAATCTGCATTCAGAGTTCCTCTACAGTCTTTTGAAAATGTTATGATTTTTTTTTGTACTTTCAACCCCACTCCACCCCCAGTGACGTACCAACAAATGATCACATAGCTCATTTCATATGTTATTTGTCGCCCTCAATCCGAATCTGCATTCAAAATTCCTCGACGTCTTTTGAAAACCTTACGAACTTTTTTGATTTTTTTGCCCCACTTAATAATCACTGATGCACCGACAAATGATAACATGGCTCATTTCATGTGTTATTTGTCATCCTAAATCCGAATCTGCATTCAGAGTTCCTCTACAGAGTCTCTTGAAAGCCTTATGATTTTTTTTTATATTTCAACCCCAGTCCACCCTCACTGACGCACCGACAAATGATCACGTAGATCATTTTATATGTTATTTGTCACCCCCAATCCGAGAGACAACTCAATAACACGGTAAGAAATAATGTAATCAGTTTTTCTCAGTATATCTTGTGGCTTCAAACCCGTTGTTGCTCGTTATGTTGCTAACTTGACATTGAGTTGAAGAGGCACTACATATTTTTTCGAACAAAAAGAGAATTGATAATTTTCATCTGCAACTAATTAGTAGATAATCAGAAGAATCTGATAGTTTAGTCTAAACTATGAAAAAATCAATAATAGTAAAGTTGTATTGCTGACTTGACGTCAGGTTAGTATTTTTATGATATTTCCTTGGGTTCGTTGATTTATACTCCAAACAACACTAAAATACTTTCATTACAACTTTTTAACACAATACAATACAATCACTTAAACTGCTCCTCTAACTACCCAACGCTCTATACTACAACTCTCTGTACTAGAAATTCTGCCGTAGCGATGAATCGCTTCCGTATATATACTTGCTCACACATATGGAGAATCTTCCAGTCAAATCTCGATGATCGAATTTTCCATGCGAGACAAGACTTCGCAGGTCTTCCTTCGACAGCTCATATTATTTTGCATTTACGAGTGACAGGATCGGCGCTAGGAGATTCCGTAACATCATCTCCCTCAAAATTTTGATCGTCCCGATCAAACAATCAATCAATCAATCATTTATTCATCATCTGAAACTATTGTACATGTTACAAAATATAACGTATACAAAAGCTTATTGGACTAGTCAAAAAAAGATCAGATAAGGTTTGAGGTCCTTACACTATTCAATCTAAAATTACACTTATACATAGATATATACATATTCACATATGTATCGTTATAGGGTAAAATACTACATCACATAATACATTTACATGTTTAAAAATTCCTCGGTAGAGTAAAACGCCATTCTTAAAAGATATGCACTTAATGTTCTCTTTAATTTTGATTTATTTTCTATATATCCAAAGATATCCAAAAATTTATTATAAAATTTCACCTGTTGGTAGGTGTATGAATTCTGTCCTACTCCAAGTCTGGAAAAGGACTGTTGGAGCTTACTGCCACTTCTAGTGTCATAGTCATGACACATGTACAATATGTAATATCCCCATTGTAACGTTTGAGTATTTCTAGGTGAACGACCTTCAGTTTTGCTCTGGGGCTACGTTGAATCCTGAACACCACGCCATTTATTCTCTTGACTATCGAATAGGGTCCTTCCCAGCATGGTGTTAGTTTAAAAGAAATTCATTTTCTACGACGAGGGTTGTACACTCGATTTCCTTCTTTGAATCCACCTGTATTTGCCTTGAGATCGTCACTAGTAATCTTCAATCTTCTTCTTGCAATTTCGTGAATCCTTATCAAGCTTTCTCGCAGATCGACTGCATAATCCTGTACCTCTTTCTTATTATTTGGTGATCCGAACACCAAGTCACAGGGCAAACGAAGATCTCTCCCTAAGGTGATACTGGTTGTGAGCTTTGTGGAATCGTGCACAGCTGCCCGGTAGGCCATCAATAATAGTTGAAAATATCGATCCCTGTCATTTCGATACTCTTCCACTACTTTGGAAAGATCTTTTTCCATAGTCCTGTTGAACCTCTCGACCATGCCATCAGACTGTGGGTCTGGAGGGCAGTTGTTCTGGTTTTGCTAATTCCCATCAGTTCACAAACTTTCCTGAATATATTCGATTCGAAATTTCCTCCTTGATCGGAATGTGTTGCTCCTTTGGCACTCCGAACCTTGTGAACATGTTGTCCACCAGAACTCTTGCAACTGTGGATGCTTTTTGATTAGACAAGGCGTAAGCTTCAACCCATTTACTGAAATAATCCATGAGAACGAGGATGTATTTGTTGCCATCATTTGTGATCGGGAACGGTCCAGCTACATCGATTGCGATTCGTTCGAAGGGAGCACCAACATTGTATTGTTTTATCTTGCCCCTTGATCTTGTTCTAGGACCTTTGTTTGCTTCGCATTTTGGCACCATCCTTGACATCTTCTCGACATTGGACCCAGTGAAACCTTTGCCGTATTTTATCCAAGGTCTTGTTAACTCCTAGATGTTCACCTGATTTACCACCATGAATCTCTTTCAATACATCCTCTGTTCTCGACATAGGCACAGTTGTGAACTTACTTTCTTGCCATCACCTGATTCCCAAGCCCTCTTCAGTAGGCCATTCTCAACAACCAAAATATCCCATTGCGCCCACAATACCTCGAACATTGGTGATCGATCGGAGATGTCCTTCCAGGTGGGTCTTTCCGCTATTTTGGTTTTGCCTCATTTTTGATGTGATCCAATTGTCGTCTACCATCATTCTCACTTGGTTGATTCCTTCGCGACGTTCAAATCGCTCACAGTGCTTACAAGTATCCAAACAAGTTCTTCTTCGACGAGGCATCTGCGTTGTTATACATTTTGTCTGGTGGATGTTTTATCTTGAAGTGATACTGGTTCAACTTCTCAATCCATCTTGCTACTTGTCTTTCAGGAATCTTCATCTCGAGTAACCACTTCAGAGATGCATGATCTGTTCTGATGAGGAACTCTCTTCCGTAGAGATATTTGTGAAAGTGGTCTAGGGCCTTGATTATTGCCAGTAGCTCTTTTCTTGCTACGCAATAATTCCTTTCTGGCTTGATCAGTATTTTGCTGTAGAACTGAATTACCTACTATTTCCTGACCATCTTGTTCTTGTGATAGTACGGCTCCGATACCATTATTACTGGCATCTGTCTCCAAAACAAACAGGCCTTGTTGACGTGGGAAACTTGAAACAGGACTGGAGAGCAACTTTCAGTTTCCCAAATGATCGTTCACTTTCGTTGGACCAGACGATTTTGACTTGATTTTCTGTCAACTCTTGTAGGGGTGCCGGAATATCAGCAAATCCTTCCACGAAGCGACGGAACTAGGTGCAGAGAACATAGGAAGCTCCTCAATTCGTATTCGTCTTTTGGTCTCGGCCAGTCTCTTATTACCTGTATCTCCTTTTAGTCTGTTCCGATACCGTCTGATAACATTCTATGGCCCAGGAAATCCACTTCTTTCTGGAACAATGAGCATTTTTGGAGATTGAGTTCGATTTTGATATTCCTGAATCGTCTGCACTTCACTGTCTGCACTTCACTTTTGACATCTTTCTTTAGTTCTTCTTGCAGTTCTCCCATTAGTATTTCGGTTTTATGTTACACATTCTCGAAAGATGTTCTAGAACCATTTCGAAATCTGTTTTCTTTTGGTTTTCTATTTGTTCTGATTCATTCTTTCGTTTTTCTATAATTTTTTGTAGTGCTTCCTCCCGCTCTTCCTTCTCGTCTTCTCGCTCTTTTCTTTGTTCTTCGAGAATTTTCTGGAGTCCTTCTTCTTGTTCTTTCTTTTCATTTTCGAGAATTTTCTGGAGCACTTTTTCCGTTCTTGTTTTTCTTCCTGTCGTCGCTTTTCCTCTAGTTCTTTCTCCTGCCGTCGCTTTTCATCTTCCTGTAGTCCCCTAGTTCTTTCTCCTGTCGTCGCTTTTCATCGTCCTGTCGTTGTCTTTCAAAATCCGCAAATTGGTTCTGGATAAATTTCAACATGTCCTCCATCGTATCGTAAGATGCACTCCTCGTATTCACCATAAATAATTTCCAATTATCACCAAAATTCCCACTTCTGACACCACTGTTAAGACTTTATCCTTGGATTTGTTTATTAAAACGCCAAACAACACTAAACTACTTTTATTACAACTCTCTATCACAATACAATACAATCACTCAAAGTGCCCCGCTAACTATCCAACGCTCTGTACTAAAACTTTCTGTACTAGAAATTCTGCCGTAGCGATGAACCGCTTCCGTATATATACTTGCTCACGCATATGGAGAATCTTCCAGTCAAATCTCGATGATCGAATTTTCCATGCGAGACGAGATTTCGCAGGTAAACAATCTTCCTTCCAAAATTATATAATCTCAATAATGAAAAAGTTATATTGCCAAATCCGGATGAAGTAATTACGGCAATTAGAACTAATGAAAATTCATCGAATCCAGATAAAGTAATTAGTACTAAAAACTACCTGTGTCCATATAAATATGCTTTACGAAGTCGTAATTGTTGAAACTGGCTCAAACTTGAAGAAATCTTTTCAGACGGAATTGACAACGGCAAGAAGTTGATATATTTTTTATTACACAGAAAACATGACAACCACAACATACAGAGTACAATATATGAAAGGTAACATTGTATTCTCAACACTCTTCCTCAATGTGAACTCTTCATGAATCTTAAAGAGAGACGATTGAAAAATAACACTCTTCCTCAATGTGAACTCTTCATGAATTTGAAAGAAAGATGATTGAAAAGTTCTCTTCCTAGGGGTTTCGTAAACAAATCAGCATAATTTTCCTTGGATGGAATGTATGCAATATTCACATTTCCATTCAAAATTCTCTCTCTAGTATAATGATAATGAATATCAATGTGTTTGCTTCTCTGGTGTAGCACAGGATTTTCAGAGAGATGTATAGTCGACTGGTTATCACAATAAAGTAATGGTGTCAAGTGTTGATCCATATCACTTAATAACTGCGACATCCACATAGCTTGTCTACAGGTGATAGACAAAGCCATGTATTCAGCTTCTGTGGTAGAAACTGCTACACTTTGTTGCTTTTTAGTGGACCAACAAACAACACATCCACCGTAAAATGCAACATATCCACTATATGATCTTCTATCATCCAACGAATTCGCAAATGAGGCATCACTGTACAAAATTAGTGAAGGGGAAGGTTCTGAATTATATACTAGTTTTTTCTTTATTGTTCCCTTCAAGTAACGAAAAAGATGCTTTACTGCATTGTTATGAATATTTGATGGATCGACAGAAAATTGCGACAAGACATTGACGGAGTAAGAAATATCGGGCCGTGTTCCCATAGCTAAATAAAATAATAAAGAAGACTACCAATTTTCGACTGGTATAATTCTTTGTCAGTTCTTGAGTCTCCTTCTTGTGATTTTCGCAACTGTGTTCCACAATCCATAGGGGTTGAGGCAGGTTTACAATCCAAAAAATTATATTTATCCAGCAATTTATGAATGTACTGCTCCTGCGATAAAGTCAAATAATTATTCTGCCAAGTGATTTGGAGAGAAAGAAGAAATTTTGGTATTCCGAGAAAAGTTACTTCGAAATGTTGAACCAAAATAATTTCAACAGTTTTTATTTTCTCATTTGATGTAGCAAGAAGTAGGAGGTCATCCACATAAACTGCTGCGAGCTGTTGCTTATCAGGAGAGAAAAATAAGCAAGGATCTGCAGTGGACTGTTGAAGATTGATTTTGTTCAGAACTGTAATCAATTTCTGATTCCATTGACGAGGTGACTGCTTCAATCCATAAATACTTTTCTTCAATCGACAAACTCTCCTTGGTTGTTCATCAACCCCTTTCGGTATTTTCATGTAAACCTCAACGTCAATATCCCCATTCAAGAACGCTGTTTTGATGTCCAGTTGCCTTACTACCATTTTTCTATGTACAGCATGAGATAGAAGTAGTCGAATCGTTTCGTATCGCACCACAGGAGAGAAAGTCTCTTCAAAGTCAACTCCTGGAATTTGACTGAATCCCTGGGCAACAAGTCTGGCTTTATATTTACAAATTTCTCCCTTTTCGGACATTTTTTTCTTGAAAACCCATCGACATCCAATGACTCTTTGATCGTTTACTGATTCAACAATGTCCCAAACTCCATTTTTCTTCATTGATTCCAGTTCTTCAGTAATTGCTAGTCTCCATTCTCTTTCTTCTGGACCAGACACTGCTTCTTCAAAAGTTGATGGTTCATTTATAGCAAAATTGCAGAATTCTTGTTCATAACGTAGTGGTGGGTTACATTTTCGAGTACTACGTCGAATATTGAAATGATTTTCTTCTGAACTACTAGCTACAGGCTGTATTTCATCGTATGTTTCATTTGTTGAACATTTTGGAATATAACTCCCGTCTTCTTCAGAAATGTCATCATTTTTATTTCGGTTGTTGAATGGTTCATTTTGAATAGACTGTATCTGAAGTTCTTCAGTTTTATCCATTGGAGTGATATGGAAGAAGACATAATCCCTTGAAATTGTAACTTTCTTTCCTGTCCAAAATCGATACCATCCGATTTTCTCACCATATCCGACTAAAAATGCTTCTGAGGCTCTTTCATCAAACTTTCTACCCTTCACTCGAATTTCTTCGGGAATATAAGTATAAGCTCTCTCCCCGAATCCTTTAAGATGATTAATTGATGGTTTTTTACCAAGAAACAACTCGATCGGAGTTTTATTTGTGAAAGAGTGAGGTAAATGATTTTTTGTATATACTGCATGCGCCACAGCTTCAGCCCACAATATTTCGGGAAGTCCAGAGTCAATGAGACTTGTTCTAGCTATCGTTGTTATAGTTCTATTAAAACGTTCTACTAAGCCATTTGTTTCATGGACTCTTGGAATGGAATTTTCAATTTTAATTCCCGTATCTGCGAAAAAAGACTTCAATGAATTCGATGAATATTCGCCCCGTTATCGGACTTGAATATTTTAACTTTTCTTTCTGTTTGGCGCTCAATTCTCCTTATAAACTCTTTAGTAGCTTCTTCTACTTCACTTTTCTTGGAAATGAATTTCACCTCTGCATATCTTGAAAATTCGTCAATGTATGAAACGTAGTAGTTCTTTCCCCCTAATGATTTGATTGGAAAAGGTCCAGCAACATCGGAATGAATCTTTTCCAAAAGCTTAAAACATGGATTACCTTCCTTTTTGTTGATTTTTTGGGTCATCTTTGATTTTCGACATGCCGAACACTCTATTTCGAAGGTTTGTTTGGGTAATACATCAGGGTCTGCTACAAAGTTTTTTATATCAGAAAAGGACCTGATGGGAGCATGTCCTAATCGTCTATGCCAGGTCGAAATACTAATATTATTTGTAGCCGGTTCATTGTCCTCTTGGAAAACATTTTCTTCATTTTTCGAAACTATCCAGCCAACCATTCTGTCTTTTTTCCATAGGGTTATATCTTCTTCACCTTTCATGGTTATTTCCTTGGATTTCAATGTTTCCCATGATATAAGGGAACATTTAAGTTTGGGAGCATAAATAACATCGTGAAGTGTAACATTTATAGTGGAACCATGCGGCAAAAGAGCTTTCAGCTTAACATGACCAATGTGTGTTGCTTCAATTTTTTCATTATTTCCAAGTCTGATGGAACCTTTATGAGGATGAATATCGTCAAAGACATGAATATTTCCAGTCATATGGGAAGTCGCTCCAGTATCAAAAATCCATTTGGACGATGCATTGTTCGCAAATGATGCAGGATATGCAACCTCGTCAGA
Source organism: Zygogramma bicolorata (assembly GCA_032362365.1). Lineage (NCBI taxonomy): Eukaryota > Metazoa > Arthropoda > Insecta > Coleoptera > Chrysomelidae > Zygogramma > Zygogramma bicolorata. The sequence goes on from JAVJAQ010001650.1 coordinate 370,707, forward strand.
ATCATCGCTGTGGACTACGTGGACTTTCTCGTCGTAACGTTTTTTGTTTCTACAATTTTGAATAGTATCCTTGTACCACCTGTTATTATCCTTGCAGTATTGACATTCTCTGATAATTTGTTTCTTCTCTTTCTTCACCATGAAAGCAGTATTATCTTGTGATATAGATGTGGTACTTGATAGTTCTAATAACCGAGAACAAACATCGTCATAGGTCAGATCATCTTTGGTTTTGAGGTTATCAACTATATTATCCATTTCATCCGGTAGGGTGGTTAAGAATAATGAACCTTTTGCTTTTGCTGAATTAGCTAAGGGACGTAGAGCAGCTTCAAGGGAGTCATTTTTCTCAGATGGAGTTTTCGCTGTGCGTTCAATTAATCTCGCCCAAAGCTCATTATATTTAGCTATATGGTCTGCTAAACTATGCTTGGATTCACATTTGATTCCTAAGACTGATTTCACTAGAGCATGCAAAGAATATTCGTTTCTTTTATTGAACAGATCGTTCAGTTTCTTCCACATTTCGTTAGCTTCTGTGAAGCAAGTTATTTGAGGGGCGATGGCTGAGTCTACATTGAATAATAAAAACGCTCTAGCTAATGAATGTCGATAGCGCCAGTCTTCACATTCCACTTGAAATTCTTTCATTTTCTCCGAATACTTAGCATCAGATGGTTCTACTTGGAGTCCATTTCTTGCTGGGTCTTTCTCTTCGCCTGTTGCTATTTTAAAGAGGTTGTAAACATCCATGTATGCAAAAACCATGGTTTTCCACGAGTGGAAGTTAGAAATACCATGAAGTTTCTCAAATTTGGGAAACTTATCCATATTTGTGACTTCTGATATTTTTTTTTTTGACACTTCGATAGTCTTTCTGACAGCTCTACGAATTTCTCCCCGAATAACTGTTAAATTCGGGCTTACAACTTTGATAACAACTTCAGTTGATTCCTCCAGGCGGTTAGCGACGATCTGGGCCCATAACCTGTTGAAACTGGCTCAAACTTGAAGAAATCTTTTCAGACGGAATTGACAACGGCAAGAAGTTGATATATTTTTTATTACACAGAAAACATGACAACCACAACATACAGAGTACAATATATGAAAGGTAACATTGTATTCTCAACAGTAATACCCACTCATCGGAGTCAAACTCAAGATGTATAAGCCTTTGAAGAAGCCAGCCACTCGCGTCAGCGAAACGTCAGCAAGAAATTCCAAAAAACGACGGCCTTCAAACCCGAACCAAAGTAATGATACTGAAACATGATTATCGTCCGCCAGTTATTAGCGAATAATTAGAGGAATCTAATGGTCTCTAGTCAAAATTGTGAAACTTTCAATAATGAAAAAGTTGTATTGCCATCTTGACGTCAAGTTAGCAAGACATCATATTTTTTTAAAGGATGGTCCCAATTACTTTCAGTAGATATTGAATTTACTTAGTAGGTATGCAACAAATCCATATCCTCATGTACCCCGACTGAAACGAAATACAAAACATGAAAATAAAAAAAGTGAAAACAAAAACCTTACGAATGTCGAGTAAGCCTCATCCCTCTAAACGACCTGAAATTTTGTCTCCTATGAAAGTTTTAATTAACCGGGAATTTTTCAAAAGTGCTTGGAAGCCTAATAATAGTTGGGAGTTAACAACAACAACCTTGCAAAAATTGATCAAGAAACGTCACTTTGTACGAAGGTTCTATGGACTTCTAAGGTCCAGTTAGTCCAGTAGGTGCAGTTATCCCTCCAAGCCCCTTCGAAAATCTTTCATCCTTCAACTTGGAAACAGCTGTAACTCGACAACCAAGGCCGATAGAATGATGCGGTTTGTTTTAAAATGGTCAGAATCGATAATTTACCCGTCGTTGAGGCTTGCCCCTCTTCCCACAAGCAATAAATAAGGGTAAATTACTGAAAACTATTACTAAAATCTTCTTTCAATTCCGAAATATTCAATTCGTGAAAAGTCTGTCATCACTTTCAATTAACATTTCGGTGACATTCATTCATATAAGAACCAGCCATCGTTATATGATAATTAGGAACTTAAGTATTATCAAAGATAGAAAATACAACTTCTTTGAAAGAAGTAAGTAAATAAAAAAACACAAACATTCTCTGTTGATACGTACTTGTATATCATAAAAAAAAGTTCGACTCACTCACAAAAAGAAAAAAAGTCCATCTAAAACAGCTACACCCTGCCTATATGGCGACGACGGGCACTGGGTTACATAAAAATCGCTTTTTCTTGCTCAATTTGTATACAAAGCATATAAAAATTTAATCAATTAGATAGCAAACATAGGAATACCTACACTAAGCGAAATAGATGTGCTTAGTATAGGTAGAAAAAATCTCCCTCAATACGAACATATTTCATTCCAACCCATACAACATCTCGTTTCGCTCAGAAGAAAAAACAGATAATAATTCATCAAAGTTCTATTATTCTTGGAGTGCCGCAACCAGTTCTCTTTCGAAGTCAACAAACTAATGGACAACGACCAACATTGGACGCATTATTCTTCGATATGATCTCGTGGATCCATCCTTTTTGGAAACCAATACAACAGGTGCAGACCAAAGGCTCGACGATTCTTCAATCATGCCATCTCTCATAATCTTTTCAACAAGCTCCTCCATCTCTTGTTGTTTGTCAAATGGAACTCTCCTTGAGGATTCTCGGATTGGGTGGGCTTAGCCAGTATCAATTCTTTGTTTGTCCGAGTTAGTTCTCCCTGCTGTTGTCAAATCGAATATGTCACTTTCACTCCTGATAAATTGTTGGCAGCTTTCAGTTCCTCTCTTGATAAGTGTTCAAGTGATTTTTCAAGAGTTGTCATAACACTCCTAGAGGCTGTCTTTATTTCCTTGTGGCCATTCGAATCGCAGTTCACTACCCACGTAACTGGTAAACAGGTTCCAATGACTTCACCTTCTTTAATTGTTACTTCTTCAGAATACACGTTGGCAACTCTCACAGGGATGGTTTGCTTTGTATTTATTAGGGCTCGTGCGAAAACCAAGTTGCTGGGGGATTCATCACATGGCTATACTATTCCAACGGAATACCTAGGATCTTCATTTACTGTAGCGCAAAATACTATCTCCGAAAATCTAGGAATTCTTGCAGTTTTCATTATACGCAGTTTCACAGGCATTGCTCTTTCAGCTGGAGTGGTAAGAACGAATTCCTCTCCAAACTATAATAATCTTCTTTTCGTTGTTGAATGAGAACCCATAGTCACTGATCAAGTCTATTCCAACTATACATTCATCTTCAATATCTACGACGTATGCTTTATCTATGATGAGGTGCGTTTTCACCAGTGACTGTTCGAAGCACGAAGTTGGAAGAAATAGGCTTCACGCTGTAACCCTTCGTTAGTATAAACTACTATTTCCTGGGCTACAGCACCGGCAGCTCTTATTTTCACGGGAGCAAATGGGGTGTTTTCTGTGATTACACTGAGCGTCCTTTAAGAGGGCGCCACCCAGTTTTTTACCAAACGGGAAAGGTAGAAATTAAATTTAAAACGAACAAATAAAATTGACTATCAAAAAAAATATATTCAAGGGGTTTTATATTTATGATGAATGGTATAAATGGGACAAAACTATTCCATTCATGTTCAGGTACCTCAAATGACGTTATTTTTGGCTTACAAGGGGTTATTATAGATATGTAAAAGATTACTTCAATCTGCTTCAGGAAAATCAAATATTGGCTGCGACACAGGGATAAAAAGGAACGGTCTGACCTTGAGTTTCCTTTCCTGCAGAACGCCTTGAAGAAATTTCTTCTAGGACGGTTTGACTTGAAATCGATCGTCGGGACTGCTCTGCTTTTAGCTACTCCTTTAATTGATCTGTACTCAAAATTTTCCGAGGTTTCATTTCCCCGCAGGTAAAGGCTGAGGAAGTCCCTGCTCGAATGATGGGAATGAATATTTTTTTCTGATCTCTTATACAGGTTACAGAAGATTACATCAACTTCACTGGATGGTTTTCGACTGACAGGAATAATTTGTCCTACAGATCTGGAGAACAACTTTTTGCTTTTCCATAACACAAAAAAATGGTTCGCCCATGTTAAACAGCTTTTTGGGAAAATTTATTAGCTCCAGTACGTAGGATGCCCGCAAAATTTACTTTTAAGCAAACAGTTCGAGAGCTCTACCAACATCGACCATAAAATTGACAAAAATCCTCTGAAAGTGCGGGCTCTCTTATCGTCGCATATTTCAGTTTTTGTTTCACTTGCTCATTCCGTTTGAAATGAATACAGGGCGTTCCATGATTCATGATGGCAGGAAGGTATTTGAATATTAAATTCCATAGTGAAAGTTTTCCTTATATATAATATATAAATAGAATGCAAATATCGTAGGCCTAATTCAGATTAACTGTTACAACGCTTTCGGGACGAATGATGTCGCTGCGTACCAAGGAAACTACAGCACCGGTGTCTATGGTGTTAATAACTTCTATTTCATTCAGTTTTCCTGCTGTGGTTAGGCTATCTGTTGTTATTCTTAGTCTAGTAACCTGGATGACCTTGGGGGCTCTGTTATTGCTAGCCAGCGTGCGCCCCGATATGCTGGCTAAATCTTGTTTTCCTGCCGCCAATTTGATGACTCTTGTCCTCACAGGTGATTGTGTACGTGGTGGCACCCTTGCAGGTGAGTTGGATCTTGCAGGCATTCTCACCGTGCAATATTTGATAAGATGTCCCGATTTTCCACATCTAGCATGTTCTCTTCTTCTGGGTGCACATTCCACTTATCATTGATTTGATTTTCTCCAGAACATTCTCGAATGAACCATTCCCTGCGCCAGATATTTGTTTGGAAGGCCGTCTTCTGTTCTAGCAAACGTACCAAGGTATCGCTACTCCTTTTGAAATTTGTTAGTCGCAGATTCCTTCAAATTTCCAGGTCTCAGTCCGTCTATAAATTTCTGTACTGCTAGCTGTTCCTTGAAATCTCCGGGTGCTTCTGGGTAAGCTAGCTCGATTAGTCGTCTCACAGCGGCTTCGAATTCTTGCAGACTCTCACCTGATTTTTGTGTGCGAGTCTTCATTTGAACCTGGTACAGCTTTTCTCGGTGTTGACCTCCGTACCTCAAGTCTAATGCAGAAATCAGGGGCCTGTTCCGTAAAAGTACAAGTCTTGTAGCTACAAGAGAACGACAATGTAGGTACAGGTGAAAAACGAGTAAAAAACAATTATTTAGCATCGTGTTTCTTTTGTAGCTACAAGACTTGTACTTTCATGAAACAGGCCCCAGGTCCTAATATTTCTTTCGCGGTTCGATGGGTATCGTCTTCAATATAACCAAAGCTGGCCGTAGCTTTTTCTTCGACACTTCTATTAGTCTCTGTCACCGCCTAAAATTGTCGGCAATACATGGACCAAGTTGACTGTCCATCAAAAGTCGGTAGTTTTACGGAAATTCCTAATGTGGCAACCCTGTCTCGGTGATCTTGGTTGGTGAGAAGAGCTATCTGCTTTTCGACTCTCTTTTCGAGTTCTCTCATCTCTTATCGCACCGTCTGCACTTCACTTTCGACATCTTTTTTTAGTTCTCCTTTCACTTCTTCCTTAAGTTCTTCCATTCGTACTTCAGTTTTATGTTTGATGTTCTAGATATTCTAGAACCATCTCGAAGTCTGTTTTCCGTTGGTTTTCTACTTGTTCTAATTCATTCTTTTGTTTTTCTAGAATCGTCTGGAGTCCCTCTTCTCGTTCCTGTTTTTCCTCCTACCGTCGCTTTTCCTCCTGTCGTCGCCTTTCCTCTTCCTGTCATAGCTTCTTCTCTTCTTGTCTTCTTGTCATCGTCTTTCCAAATCCGCAAATTGGTTTTGGATAAATTTCAAAATATCCTCCATAGATCGTATGATGTCACCATAAATTGTTTTTATTCATCAGCAGAATTTCACTTCTAACACTACTGCTACGATTTTACTGGGTTCGTTTATCTAAATTATACTGCGAACAACACTAAACAACTTTAATTTACTCCTTATACAACTACTGCACTGGTCCATATTTCACTTGAACTACTCAGCTGACTAAAGACATCCAACGCCCTTTACTAAAACTCTTCTGTCTGCCGATGAAATACCTTCTTATATGGTCTGATGAGATTATCTAGGCATTCCATGTGCGCCAGGAAATTCCACAGCTCAGCGGCTTCGCCGTCGGTAATATTCGCATATTCGCGTGTCGAATTTCTGCCCTTAAGGGTGCTCACCATATTCGGCAAAACGCTTTTGCGAATTTCGAGATCATCTCTGGTCCGATTTCAATGAAACATGTACCAATCGATTCGAAATATTCTTCTCTAGCAAGGAAAGTTATCGTAATTTTACGTTTTCAACAAGTTTGCCCAAAACTAATTGAAATAGAGAATTATTTTCGACGAAGCCCACGTTCCGTAAAAATACATCTAAATACACCAACGCATATGAAGTGTGTAAGAAAATGACACAATACAAATACTTGAAAATGCAAAATGAAAAGTGCATAATAACATTGCCGGAACGTGGCGCCATCATATCAGTGCGAATCGTATACTTCGGGATGCAATTCAGTTGGCTCAGCAGTAACAGTGGCGGAGACTTAATTTACAAGTCGACTCTTTATAATCCAGCGGTTATCGCGAAATGCAATTTGTTCTTACAAACGGATGTAGGTGCTTTGCCAAAAATATGGGTTGGAACAATTTGACAAACAAAGTATAATGCAATAATAGTAGGAGAGCCCACGATGCTAAATCGGGATATACTCGAGCGCCATAGAGACCTATTGGGTTGCGAAGCTTAGATTATAAAAGAAAAAATGTTACATAATGTATACCTTTTCATCGGTGGGGGAGCGGCTATAGACTTTAAAAAATATAAAAAAACTGTTGCATGGACATACTCGAGCGCATAGGTATATCATCTATGTCCAACATATTGTTGAAAATGTACGTATGTTAATCTGATTGTTTCCATGATGGGGGTGGTCGTACGTGAGGGTTGAAAAAAAAAACTCGAGCGCGTCAGAATTTCTGTGGGGATGTTAAGTGAACCTAAAAAAAAGCTCATATATAATAATCTGACGGTTTGGATGTGACGCAGACTCGCGGCCGCTATTAGAATGTGAATAAAAAATTTCGTCACTTTGAAAAACACAAGCGCGTCAGATTAAGATATATATGGTTCATCTGGACGCCTAGATGTTGCAGTCTCATAATCTGACGATTATCTGGAGGGATTCGCCTATTCTGCCAATTTGTTTTTTTTTTAATTCAAATAATTGAACTTAATTGAAATTCTCAGGAAAAAGCATGCGAATATAAAAGTGTATGCTTTTTTAGTAGAATACTTGTATTTATAAGAGAATAATTATAAAAAATTTAATTTTTAAAATTTTAAAACGTTGAATATTCGTTGTAAAGAATATCACGCCACCAACGAGTCTGTGTGATCAACTGTCATGGCAACAGAAACCAGAGTGGGGACGGAGTGAGAGAGCAATAGATAGAGAAAGAGTGAGAGAGGAATAGAAACGTGGAGAGGGAAATAAAGGCATCACGTAGCTGCACGCATTAAACTTTATCGCGAGGGGTGTTTCACTTCTTTAAAATTTGTACACCAAATTTTCATTTGAGGGATTTCAATTGGATTTCAGAAATTTCTAACGGATTTCTGGATTTCATACGAGATTTCAAGATTTCCTTTGAGATTTCTGGATTTCAAACGAATTTCAAGATTTCATTGGGAATTCATATGGATTTCAAGATTTCATTGGGATTTCAAGATTTCATTTGGATTTCATTCGGATTTCAAAATTTCTTGTAGGATTTCTGGATTTCATAAGGGATTTCAGGATTTCATAAGGATTTCAAGATTTCATTCGGATTTCAAGATTTCTTGTAGGATTTCTGAATTCCACTTGAGATTTCTGGATTTCATAAGGATTTCAAGATTTCATGTAGGATTTCTGGATTTCATCAAAGATTTCAGAATTTCAGGTTGGATTTCTGGATTTCAACATGGATTTCAAGGATTTCAGGTCATTTTGTACACCGGATTTCCGAAGTGAGACACCCCTCGCTTTATCGATGAATTTTTAATATTTCGGCTTGTGGAAATCGTCAGATTATATATTTTTTGCAATTCTTGAATTATTCCCTTCAAAATAACAATAAAATTAGCCACGCTCGAGAATGTCGAGATGAAGTTTTTGTTTACAATTTTGTAGCCCTCCTACTTCTTTAGGTCACTCTCGAATTGTCAGATTAGTGGAATATAGACGTTTCAGGATGAAACTAACTCACCCTACCTCAATCTGACGCGGTCGAGAATTTCAGATGATCAATTTTTTTTTACTAATCTGATCCTTTATCCTCGAAACAGTCAGTTTAGGGCCAATTTATACATCTCTGTTTTAGTATTATTCCTTATTTCATTCGAAAACAAAGTAATTTTAGAGGTCTTTGTAGGAACATTTGAAGAATTACTTCTCTTTTAGTCTTCCTTTCAATCTTAAAAATGTAACTCAGGAAGCTTATGACATATAACCACCTAATTCCTTGAAACAGAGCGAGGAAATAACTGTCATTTTAGGACTAGAACTAAGATGCCTAGGAAACCATGGTGTATCTACTTATACCTGAATAATTTTGGGATAAACTTGGCGAAAACCGATTGCTTGATTTCTGAGATCGCAAAAGCTTCAGATCGCTATTGTAGATGGCGATCAGTCATATACCATATGAAGCTTAATTTTCAGTAGAGAGAAAAGTGCAACCGAATATTCTACCACTGTTTATTATTTGCCTACTGAGATTTTGACAGCCCTGACAGCCAATCAAATGCGTTTCAGAAAACGTGCATGTAACGTGGAAACCTACCGTTAACAATCTGTCAATACTGTCACTGTCACCAGTCACCTGCTACCTTAAGTGTTTTTATATCAGTTTGTAAGACTAGACTTCGATTCCGAGAAAATTTACTCTGCCCATTTACCTGAGAATGTACGACAAAGTTCATGCTAGTGTATTGAAAGTGATAGACTGTCTTGGAATTGGGGATACACACATCAGTTATGCAACGGTTCAAAATACGTATCACATCGATATTTCCTTTCCAAACAAAACTTTTCAATATCTCATTGATAAGAGCTACAGATGTTTCCTCCTCGATATAAGACGTTCGCTCAAGCTGAAACGAATAAAATTGGCTACAACGCTACATTCATGTTATTATTTTGGGGCGTTTTGTTTTGTACTTACCTCAGGTACTGAATGAAAAAGAATATTTGGATCCCCAGAATTTGACTGACCACACAAAATACGAAATCTTCTACACATCGTGAAAAAGTACTTGTAATAACTTCAAAACTTATTCTACTTATATAGACTTTTGAACACTGTTGAGTGCGAAGAAATAATTTCAGTTTTCATTGACAACAATAAACCTCAAAGTTACGTCAATCTGACAAAACCGACATTTGACAGATTTTCGAAAATGCTCATATAACGCCCCCTATACAAAAATTAGAAAGCTTTTGTAATCGTCGATTGTTTTTCGCCAAGAAATTCTAAACAATATCGAATCACTAGATACACCAGGGTTTCCTAGGCATCTTAACTAGAACTTAAATAGAGATGTATAAATCGGCTCTTATTTGACTAATTCACGATGGCGATATAGCTACGCCACATTGACAGCCGCCAGTCTCTGTCATAAGCTTTTTATGTTTCATTGCGACTTGGATTTTTCTTATATTTCATAGCTGCCACTGTGTTGGATTACGATAGCCTAATGTGGTTGGAAAATGAACTTAATCAACATAAATTGAATATTTTTCCTTGATTTCCCAAAACGCTTGTGAAATATTTTTGTGACAGTTGCAGAAATGACTCACCAGTGATCTGACTTACGATGAACATAGGTGGTTCAACAGCTGCTTGATTTCTCTGCCGAAAAAGGCCCTTTTTCTTGATCGGCGATGGTTCTTCCAACTTTCTCCCCGAAGAACAAACCACACCAATAGTCCCAAATAAAGTAATAATATATTTCAATTAACACACCAACTTTGTGCGAAAAACCGAACAAATAGCCGATACGGGCGAAATAGTAATTAGAAAATAATACTTGATTGCTGCCAACGAGCATAAAATGTTAAGCGAACGAATATATATCTCGACGGGTCGAGTCAATGAATTCAACTGCAATATACGGTCGATCCCTGCAACTTCTTTCGACATTTTTTATGTATTAAACGAAAATGAAAACCACATACGGCTTTCCCAAACACACTGAAAATTAAACAACCGTTTTTCATGTTTTATCGTATACGTTTTCGAAACTACCCATAATAATTTTGTTTTCGATTTACGAAATAATCTTGAAAAATCTACTTTTTCAGAATGTTAATGAAAATACCAATCAATTTTGAAATATAGTTTTTTGGAAAAATCACGAAGCGTCCTTCAAAAATTTACAAAAAAATCAGAAAGTCTTCGACCGTTTTGAAACTAGTCACCTCAACTTTCAGTTTCAATATTCCATTTGTGTTGAAAAGATTATGGCAACTCTTTGGGATAGAAAAACTTCAGTGATTATTTTGGTCATTTTCGAGTTCTGCTGACGGAACTAGCTCATATCACTCGTCAAATGTTGATTGCCATGGAAATAGTTATAATCTAATCTATCCTAATCGAACCCAACTTTCAACAACTAATCTTAAACAAAAAGAATTTCAAGAAGAATTTGAGTTGGCCCGTATTGTAAATCTAAACCATTCTCGGATCCACTTGAACGCAAACGAAAAATTAAAAATATATACCTATACCTTCCTCATGAATCACTCTATATATTGGTGGAGACTGTTGGAAACGGTATGGAATTCAGTGGGGTTGTTTTTGAGTCTTTCACGAACAAAAGACAGACGCGACAGATGACTTCAGTTTATATAAACAATACCACAAGAGGAAATGTAGGCAAGCGAATCAATAGTCAGGATATCACCCTGATGATATCGTAAGAAAACATATTTATGAAATTAAGAATAATTCAATAAATTTTGATACCCGAAAATAAAATAATTGCCCTCCAGCCATGATATTTAGATATGGTAACGAGTACCTGGCGTTTATCGAGCTGACTCACTAATAAACACTCGCCGTTCCTGCACATATCGAATGTAACCAAGAAAATAGACGGAGGCGTCCTTTGTTCAGTGTGTCTGTGATTGTTTCATTCGATTTCAATAAGACCCGCCCATCGAATTCTGAAATATTTGTAGGTTAATGCAACTCTATAAGATTCCACAGCTAAGGAACGCCCTTAACTCGATTCTTCGATGGAATTGAGAGGTAACATTCATGGATGGTTCACAAGTTATTTAGATAAGAGAAAGCAGTATGTATATATGGGAGATTGTTTTGGTTCTAGAAAAGAAATAAAATGTGGTGTACCACAAGGGTCAGTTCTTGGACCAACATTGTTTCTCAAATACATATAGTCAATATCAAAACTAGATCTATGTGGCCAAATTAAATTATTTGCAGATTATACGACAATTGTATATTTTTCTGAAAACGTTAATGATATCAAGTCAAAAATTGAAAGTGATTTTCAAATTATTGACCCGTGGTTGACCAAACATAAATTATCGTTGAATATTCAGAAATCTCCCGTCATGTTTGTTTCAAAAGGACCTCTAATAATTTATAATAGATTTTCAAGAATCAAGTTTAATAAGTATGACATACATTATACAAACTATTAAATTTTTAGGTTTACATTTAGATTCTACACTTTCATGGGCAATTCATATTGGTCATTTGAGAAAACAACTTTCACCACTAATTGGTGTATTGTATCGAATTAGAACCTATTCAGCACTGAAACATTTGAAAGAGATTCATTTCGGATTGATACATTTATAACTGCAATATTTAATTTCAGCTTGGGGAATAGAAAACAAATCAATATTGAGGCCCTTACAAAATAAAATAGTAAAATGTATTTTCAAATTAGATGTCTCGGGACCTACTGTGAATTTATGCAAGGAAGTTATTGAATTTGGATCAAAAATTCAGGATGAAAATATGCTCATTTGTTCATTTTGCCTTAAAAAATATCAAACTCCCTATTCCGAAATTTACACTTAATTCTGATATTCATAACTGTGGTACTAGACAAACTAATGAGCTCATTTTGATCAGTGTCAAAACAGAATTTGCAGAGAAATCCCTTCTTCATGATGGTGTTGAAATTTACAGAAATTTAAGTACCTCCCTATTTGAAAAAAGTTAAAGATGCTGCTAAATTCAAAAGATACCTCAAAGATTTTTCTCTTAACTGAAATAAAAATTACATTTGATGTGTGTGCCTGTTTTTTATTCTCTACTCTATATATATACATATATATATATATATATATATATATATATATATATATATATATATATATATATATATATATATATATATATATATATATTGTTACGATTTATCCTTGGTAAACCTCAATTCTGACACCGCTGTTACGATACTCCTTGGGTTCGTCGATTAAAACACCAAACAACACTAAACTACTTTTATTATAACTCTCTATCACAATACAATACAACACAATCACTTAAATCGCTCCGATAACTTTCCAATGCTCGCTCGCTACTAAAACTCTCTGTACTAACAAGTCTGCCGTCGGCGTAAACGAGTCCCGCTTATATATGCGCTCATAGAGTGGAGATTCATCTAGACAAATCTTCACAATCGAATCTTCTGGATGAGCCGCGATCACGCGAGTATAGTCGTTCCTGGAATCGTCGTCGCACCAATTCGCATCGATAGGCGGCAGGGCCGGCGCTAGCACATTTCGTTACATTATCCCCCTCTCAATTTTGATCGTCCCGATCAAACAATACGTCATTATCGCCATTGTAACGTTTAAGTCTTTCTAGGTGAACGACCTTCATTTTTGCTCTGGGGCTACGTTGAATCCTGTACACCACGTCATTTATTCTCTTGACTATCGAATAGGGTCCTTCCCAGCATGGTGTTAGTTTGGGAGAAATTCCTTTTCTACGACGAGGGTTGTACAGCCACACTCGATCTCCTTCTTTGAATCCACCAGTATTTGCCTTGTATCGAGCCTTCATCCTGTCACTAGTAATCTTCAATCTTCTTCTCGCAATTTCGTGAATCCTTATCAGGCTGTCTCGCAGTTCATCTGCATAATCCTGTACCTCTTTTTCCTCAGAACTTGGGGATCCGAACACCAAGTCACAGGGCAAACGAAGATCTCTTCCGAAGATGATACTGGCTGGGGCGAGCTTTTAGTCCGGCGGCGGACCGCTAATAACTCGTCGTTTTAGAGACGAACCCAATATTGGCGTATAACCAAATGAGAATACTATCACTATATTAACTAATGTTTCTACATAGAAAAATGAATATGGGGACTTTTTCTTTTGGTCGAGACCAAAATTATAGGTGGAAAACATTAAAGAAACGAAAAAAAATAATTTTAACTTTGAGTCTCCATATCTCGGGAAATAAAATAGCTATTGAACTTTTTTTTTTACTCAGGTAGAGCTAGAAATAAGCTCTTTCATATGGCACTTGAAGTTTTGTTTTATATTTCAAAAATATTTAGAAAACCGTTACTTTTGTGAAAAAACGAATCCTTTTTTTCATTCACTGTTTGATTCACCTCGACCCATCTCGCTTATATAAAACCCTTTTGAAATTATTTTTGAACCAGAAACTTCAGAATTTCATAAGCTCCATTTTTCACCAATTAATGTAAGATCCATTTTTGAAAATAAACTAGCTGGAGCCTTTTGAACGCAGCAATGCACACCGCTGCGGCTACCTAGATGCGTGCCATTTTGCATGATTAGCATTTAGCATCCCTCAGTCTGATGTCGATTTTTTATGACTTGTTACGTTTCGGTGCGTTTAATAACAGTTTTTTGTGTAACCTACAGTGAAAAATGCACATATCAAGTGATAATACTTACAAATAGGTATGCTACATTGTATTTTCTTCGTTTGCATGGAACTACAGTGTTTACGACTACTAAAGCTGCATATTCATCTGAGCACGAACGGAAACGAAGCAAGGTGAGCCCGAAAGAATGCTTCATTCGTGATTTTTGTTGATTGCGAACGAAGCATGCCGAGGCATCGATCCACAATACGCATGCTCGATCGTCCCCACTTTGCCTCGTTCTCGTTCGTGCTCAGATGAATACGTGCCTTTAGTCGTAGTTTATTCTGAAGTTGTTATACAAAGACAAGCGGTCTGGTGTACTTTTCGACAATTATTTATTGGTGAAACTCCCTAAGCAATTGGTTTTTGCAGCCAGACAGGTTAATTATTTTTTGTTTTAGTTCTTTCTTATTAGTAAATTATTTTTATTTGTAGGGCAGCAATGAATTTTAATGAAGACAATTGCATATTTTGTGGTGCAACATTAATAGGATGTGCAGATGTTATTCAAAAGCCTACTTCAAGAGGATTTTCCTCAATATTTTCCGCGGCACAATTAAAAAGAGACAGTATTTCTATCAATATTTTATCCCAACAAGCCGAGATAAATGAAAAACCTTCGGACTTTAGGTTTCATTCGGGCTGCAGAAAATCTTTCTGCAGAAAAATTAATATTGAGCAAAATATTGCAGAAACAACGGCGAGTACTAGTAGCGGACACAGGTGTAATAATAATTTTAACATTAAAACCGACTGTTTAATTTGTGGAAAGAGCGAAACTGTAAAAAAGAAGAGTCTAACTTCGATTAGTGCGGGTAATGGCAGCAGTACACGAGAAAAAATATTGAAAGCCGCAATAATAAGAAATGATAGCAATATACAGGGACGAATGGAATTCTACACAGACTTATTTGCTGCGGATGCGAAGTACCACAAATCCTGCTATACAAAATACATCAGTGAAAAAAATTTGACCAGTTCCACTAAAAAAGTTATTGTATTGCCTGAATGCGATGATTTCAAAGAAGAAGCCTTTCAAATATTTTTCACAAAAATAAAAAATGACATCTTGGAAGAAAAAAAATGTATAATGCTGAAAGATCTATGTAATCAACTGAGAGATACATTGGAAAACTTAGGTATTGATTCAGATATTACACATAACACTGGTAATATAAGAAAAAAAATTGAGAAGAAATTTGGTGAATCACTATCATTTCTAAGCCGTGTAGGAAAACCTACACTTGTGCTTTCAAAGGAATATGAATACGATATTATATATGGATCTATACCAAAAGAAAACTCGGGTTGTGAGGAAGAAATTGAATGTGATGAAAATGAAAATGTAGCGTTACATAGAGCAGCAGGTATATTACGAAAGGCAATATTGAGTCATCAAGGCTTTAATTCTATGGGAAATTATTCAACTCCACAAGATTTAAATGAAAGTACCTTCATGGCAGAGATTCCAGAACCATTATATAAAATAGTATGTTGGATTTTTGATGAAAAATATTTTGCAGACTGTTCTACCAGCACATTCGATACAAATGTTATCTCTACATGTTCAGCAGTTTTGAATAATTTTGATAAAAAAAGGGCAAAAACTAGTTATAATTTAGGACTTTCAATTTACATCTACCAGACTGTAAGAAGTCGGAAACTCATTGATATTTTGTACAACTTTGGCTATGGAGCTTCTTACGATGAAATAAGAAAATTTTTAACCTCCCTGGCATCTGAACAAATTGCAAACATGGAAAACGGCATATTTATTCCTCAGGGTGTTGTTCCGATAAACAATGATGAAGATAAATTTTTTCATGCAAGCATCGACAATTTTGATCTGAATGAAGAGACTCTTGATGGTAAGTCAACAACCCATTCTTTAGCTATGGTTCTATTCCAAAAGAAATCAAATCTTTTTCCAAGTTCAAAAATCCAACGTCATAAAAGGCGATCACTAAATGGAATAGAAAATTCCGAATTAGAACAACAGATATGTCATTATACAAAGCCACCAGCGCGACCAGAACCACCCAAGTTTAATGAAGACATTATTAGACAGTGCTTAGATATTGAGGAAGAATTATCTATAAACACAGATACTATATGGAGGATCTTAAGGTATAAATCGGATTCGTTTATCGGATGGCACAAATTCAATGAATTAATTTCAGAAAATAAATTAGCAGTGTCAAATATTCTTTATTACCCCTTTATCAATGCTCCACCTTCTTCTTACGACACAATATACACTTCACTTTTAAAATTAACGCAAATTGCAGAAAAATTAGGACAAAATCACGTTATTGTTACTGCTGACTTAGTCATCTACAGTAAGGCGCAAGAAATTTTATGGAGTAAGCCACCAGCTCTAACAAACAAAGTAACCATGCAGTTAGGAGGAATGCATTTGACAATGGCGTTTATTGCCAGCATTGGCAACATATTTGGAGATGGTGGTCTCGTAAATATGTTAGTGGAATCAGGTCTATATGCAGAAGCCTCTTGTAGGCAAATGTTGCAAGGAAAGCATTACTACCGAGCTATACGTGGTATTACCCTTGTTTTCGACACACTTAGTCGCCTTTTTTTCAAATCAATGGAATCCTGGGTACAAGAAGAACAACGAATAACTTTGTTTAGTAACACAATGCAAGAAAATATGGATCATTTGGAGAACCTTTGCACTAGTCTGCATCCTTTAGAAGAATACATAAGCACCCTGCAACATATTTTGACCAATTCCAATCAGTTTAAAGAATCAATGTCGCAGTTTATTGACCATGGTTGTAAATCTTCTCCAACATTCAAATATTGGTTTTTATTTCTTCAGGCAGCAGATATACTTTTGTCACTGTTAAGGTCGGAACGAAATGGAGATTTCGAATTACATCTTAGTGCAGTGAAAGAAACTCTTCCATTTCTTAAAGCAGGTGGACGAAACAATTACGCTAAAT
This sequence comes from Zygogramma bicolorata, assembly GCA_032362365.1. Lineage (NCBI taxonomy): Eukaryota > Metazoa > Arthropoda > Insecta > Coleoptera > Chrysomelidae > Zygogramma > Zygogramma bicolorata. The sequence continues at coordinate 387,688 of JAVJAQ010001650.1, forward strand.
TCACCCCAATATACTTACTAGATATGTCCAACCTGAAATGTCAATTCCCAGAGATGTATAATTATTTAAAAGAGGGAAATTTTGTAGTAAAACGAAGTGATTTGAACAAATTCAACGCGGTTGCGTCAGATATGGCTTTGGAACAAACTGTCAACAGGGACTGTAAAAGTTCTGGTGGCGTAATAGGGTTTACCAAAAGTGAGAAGACTTTGAGTAGGTGGCTTATAACAAGACATTCGATGGGTGAATATTCAAACAAATTAGTAGATATCATGGATAAATCAAGCAGAACGAATAATAACTCTCATGGACTATCAGAACAAATTCGAGACCAGCAGGATATAACAAAAATGCTTACTTTAATCGAGTCCACTTGGATCAATCCGTTTGACCCCATTAATTTTTCCAATGACCTAATTCATATTTCTACAGGAAAAATTGCATCAGAAACAGTTAGATTTTCTCTCGCATCTTTTAAAGAAAAAGCGTCTTATAGTAACAATCGCTTTGTACAAGAAAGGCTTACAAGCTGTAGTAACATTAGTTTTTGGAAACCCGTTCCTAGAGATCAATCCAAATCATTCAGTTTCGATAGCATTGCGTATAAAAAAGGTGACAAACGAAAATATATCAACCCCGACTTTATGTTTCGACGAATTATTAGTGCTGTGCAGTACAAAGATTTAAATTTTGCCGATATATTGACTTTTGAGTTAACCCCAGTTCCAATTTCCATTTTTCACGAGGATGGTACAATGAGAAAAAATGCTAAATCCGAATTAGCAAACAAGTTAGAAGATTTTAATGAAAATCTGTATGAACTACCTGCAGATATAGAGGCGTATTTCATTGATGGAATGGTACTACTTCAAGAACTGAATGAAAAAAGCTTCAAAACATTTGACAATCTGGGAGATTTAGTTTTGAGTAGGATATTGAATATATTCAAAAAAAATCCAACGTGTAGCAAACTATCCATAATTTTCGACAGGTATGATTATGAAAATTCTATTAAAGCTTCCGAAGCGCAAAGAAGAGGTGAACATGAAATTGGAACCTATTCCATAACTGGTTCCAGAAACGTTCCAAATTATAGAATTTTTCTTAAATCTTCGTCAAACAAGGGATCTTTGATTCGATTTTTGACTGAAAATTTGACAAAATCTTCTAAAAGCTTACCCAATGGAAAAGAATTAATAATTGCTGGTGGACTTCAAGATGGAAACTCCGCTATAAGAGTAAGTTGGGTTTTTATCGCTACAAATTAGTATCTTTATACCTTATATTTTTTCAGGTAAAAAATACAGCTATAATTAAAGATCAATTGCTTGAATGTAATCACGAAGAAGCAGATACGCGCATAATATTTCATATAACCAATGAAATTGCAACTAATAAAATAGTTGTGAAGTCTGATGATACTGACGTTTTGATACTACTCCTATTCTACTATTGGAGTGATCGTCAATTGAACTCCTGCGAAATATTCATGGAAAAAGGGCACACTACAACATCAACAAATAAAAAAAGATTCATTCCAGTTCATTCATTAGCAAGAGCTTTAGGTCAATCAATTTGTGGAGGATTGCCAGCCTTTCACGCTTTAACTGGGTGTGATACTACGAATGCTTTCTTCAAAATAGGCAAAAAATCTGCCTGGCAAATTTTTTATCGAAAAAACATAGACCTGCAAGATTTTGGAAATGCTATTCTAGAAAACAGCATAAATATTGGGAGGAAGCTAATTGTCCACCTTTACCGCAAGGAAAAATGTGAAAATCTTGACGAAATTCGACTGATGTTGACCAAAGATACCAAGAAATCAGCTAAAGAACTCCCCCCAACTGAAGATTCTTTTAAATTGCATGCTCAAAGGTACAATTTATTTATACCTATAAATGCCTTTCAAATTGGACTTTATGTTTTTAGATGCTATTATCAAGTGGTTTTGTGGAAATCTAGTCATATTGGAATGAGAGAAGAAATGGATCCCCAAGATTATGGTTGGATGAAAGAAAACGATATGTTGATTCCCAAGTTTTCAACGAAACCCCCCATTCCTAACGAAATCAGAAAATTGATTAGTTTGTTTTGCTCTGAGAAAAACTGCAACACTACGAAATGTGTGTGTAAAAATGAGGGTATGTTTTGTTCAGTTGAGTGCAAGTGTTCAATGAGGTGTACCAATAGTCTTAATTTAGAAAAGGATGAGGAGGAGGAGGAGGAAGAAGAAGACGATATTTGAATTCCATTGGAGTAGCGTTGATATAAAAAACAATTATATATTTCATATTAATAACATAGATAAGCTACATGTGTTTTTTATTACAATCTGAAACATTTTTACCAAATATCTCACAATAATACATATATTTTACAAGATTACAAGTGATAGCTGCTGCAAATATTAATAATATGTGTAAAAATGACCTAACAGTTAATCGCGAAAGACGCAAAACGGCACGCTTCTCAACTGCCGGGCCGCGCCACCGCGGTGTGCATTGCTGCGTTCAAAAGGCTCCAGCGAGTTTATTTTCAGGAATGGATCTTACATTAATGGATGAAAAATGCAGCTTATGAAATTCTGCAGTTTTTGGATCAAAAATAATTCCAAAAGGGTTTCATATAAGCGAGATAGGTCGAGGTGAATCGAACAGTGAAAAAAAAAATTTATTTATTTTTTCACAAAACTAACTGTTTTCTAAATATTTTTGTATTGAAAATCGAAACTTCAAGTACCATATGAAAGAGCTCATTTCTAGCTCTACCTGAGTAAAAAAAAAAAGGTCAATAGCTATTTTATTTCCCGAGATATGGAGACTCAAAGTTTAAATTTTTTTTTTCATTTTTTTTAATGTTTTTCACCTATAATTTTGGTCTCGACCAAAAGAAAAAGTCATCATATTCATTTTTCTATGTAGAAACATACGTTAATATAGCGGTAGTATTCCCGTTTGATTATACCAAAATATTGGGTCAGTGAACAATAACAAGGTCCGACCGCTGCATTATTTGTGGAATCGTGCACAGCTGCCCGGTAAGCCATCAAGAATATTTGAAGGTGTCGATCCCAGTCTTTTTGATGCTCTTCCACTACTTTGGAAAGATGTTCTTCCATAGTCCTGTTGAACCTCTCGACCATGCCATCAGACTGTGGATGGAGGGCAGTTGTTCTGGTCTTGCTAATTCCCATCAATTCACAAACCTTCCTGAATAAATTCGATTCAAAATTTCTTCCTTGATCGGAATGTAGCTCCATTGGCACTCCAAACCTTGTAAACATGTTGTCCACCAGGGCTCTTGCAACGGTGAATGCTTCTTGATTATGCAAGGCGTAAGCTTCAACCCATTTACTGAAATAATCCATGGCAACGAGGATGTATTTGTTGCCATCATGCGTCATCATGAACGGTCCAGCTACATTGATGGCGATTCGTTCGAAGGGAGCACCAACATTGTATTGTTTCATCTCGCCCCTTGATCGTGTACTAGGACCTTTGCTTGCTTCGCATTTTGGACATCTTCGGCACCATCTCTCGACATCTTCTCGACATTGGACCCAGTAGAACCTTTGCCTTATTTTATCCAAGGTCTTGTTAACTCCTAGATGTCCACCTGATTTACCACCATGAATCTCTAGCAAAACATCCTCTATTCTCGACATGGGCACAACCAGTTGGGAAATCACTTTCTTGCCATCGGCTGACTCCCAAGCCCTCTTCAGTAGGCCATTCTCCACAATCAAGGAATCCCATTGGGCCCACAATGCTTTGAACGTTGGCGATCGATCCGAGATGTCCTTCCAGGTGGGTCTATCCGCTCCATTTTCCTTCCATTTCAAAAATTCTGCAACGTTTGGATCATTCTCCTGGTCTTCTCGCATTTTTGCTGTCGTCCAATTGTCATCTACTATCAATCTCACTTGGTTGATTCCTTCGCGACGTTCAATTCGCTCACAGTGTTTACAAGTATCCGAACAAGGTCTTCTAGACAAGGCATCTGCGTTGTTATGCAATCGACCTGGTCGATGTTTCATTCTGAAGTGATACTGGTTCAACTTCTCAATCCACCTTGCTACTTGTCCTTCAGGAGTCTTCATTTCGAGTAACCACTTCAGAGCTGCATGATCTGTTCTGATGAGGAACTCTCTTCCATACAGATATTTGTGGAAGTGGTCTACAGCCTTGATTATTGCCAGTATATCTTTTCTCATTACGCAATAATTTCTTTCTGGCTTGGTGAGTACTTTGCTGTAGAACTCGATTACTTTTTCCTGACCATCTTGCTCTTGTGATAGTACGGCTCCAATACCATTATTACTGGCATCTGTGTCCAAAACAAACAGGCCTCGTTGACGTGGGAAACTTAAAATGGGGCTGGAACATAGAGCAACTTTCAGTTTCCCAAATGCTCGTTCACTTTCGTTGGACCAGACGAATTTGACTCGATCTTCTGTCAACTTATGTAGGGGTGCCGCAATATCAGCAAATCCTTCTACGAAACGACGGTAGTAGGTGCAGAGACCTAGGAAACTCCTCACTTGATGTTTGTCTCTTGGCCTCGGCCAGTCTCTTATGGCTTGTATCTTCTTTTGGTCTGTTCGGATACCGTCTGATGAAACTGTGTGACCTAGAAAATCCACTTCTTTCTGGAACAATGAACATTTCTGAAGATTCAGTTTCAGGTTGGCGTCCCTGAATCGTTGAAAGACTTCTTGCAGGTTGTGCAGATGTTCTTCGAATGTCTTTCCCATGACCAAAACGTCGTCGAGGTATACAAGACAAGTTTTCCAAGTGAGCCCCCGAAGGACCAGTTCCATTAGTCTCTCAAACGTTGCTGGAGCATTGCACAATCCAAACGGCATAACAGTAAACTGGTAAAGCCCACTCCCAGTCGAGAATGCAGTCTTCTCCTTATCGTCTTCATGTATGCCCACTTGCCAGTATCCGCTCTTCAGATCTAATGTTGAGAACCAACGGGAACCTGCCAAAGTTGTTAATGTGTCATCTATTCTTGGCAGAGGGTAGCTGTCCTTCTTGGTGACATCATTTAATCCTGTAATCGACACAGAATCTCGTAGATCCATCCTTCTTGGAAACCAACACAACAGGTGCAGACCAAGGGCTCGATGACTCTTCAATCACACCGTCCTTCATCATCTTGTCGACAAGCTCTTCCACCTCATTTTGCTTGCTTGGCGAATGGAATTCTTCTTGGTGGTTGCTTGCCGAATCGGATGAGCTTGGCCAGTATCGATTCTGTGTTTGACCAAATTAGTTCTTCCTGTTGTTGTCGAATCAAAAATGTCACTTTCACTTCTGATGAACTTCTTGGCAGCTTTCAGTTCCTCTGTTGATAGTTGTTGACATGATTTTTCCAGAGTTGATATAACACTCTCAGAGTCCGCCTTTATTTCTTGACGTTCATTTGAATTACATTCGCTACCCAAGTAACAGGTTCACATGTTCCAATTACATCGCCAGCCTTAACAGTTATTTCTCCAGGAAACACGTTGGCCACCCTCACAGGAATAGTTTTGTTCGTTTTAACTAAGGCTCGTGCAAACACCAAATTGCTGGGGGATTCATCACAAGGCTGGACTACTCCAACGCAGCACCCAGGGTCTTCATCTAATGTAGCGCAAATTACTTTTTCTGAAAATCCAGGAATTCTCGCAGTTTTCAATGATTGCAGTTTTGCAGGTATCGTCCTTTCCATTGGAGTTGTAAGGACAAATTCTTCTTCTCCGAACCTCATTATCTTCTCCTAACCTCATTATCTTCTCCTCATTGTCGAATGAAAATCCATAGTCACTGATCATGTCCATTCCGAGTATGAATTCATCTTCTATATCTGCGACGTAAACTGTATCTGTGATGGTGAGTCGCCCAAGAACCAATGTAATTTCAGCCTCTCCTCGAATAGGTGCGTTTTCACCAGTGACTGTCCGAAGTACGACGTTGGAAGAAATAGGCTTCACGCTTCCAGGCCGAAGAATGTCGCTGCGTACCAAGGAAACTGCAGCACCGGTGTCTATGGTGCATATAACGTCGATTTTGTTCAATTTTCCTGGAATGGTAAGGCTCTCAGATGTTCTTTTCAGCCTGTTAACACGAATGACCCTGGGGGCTCTGTTATTGCTACCCAGCATGCGCCCCGATATGCTGGCTAATTCTCGTTTTCCTGCCGCCAATTTGAGGACTCGCTGGATGACCTTGTCCTCACAGGTGATTGCGTACGAGATGGCACCCTTGCAGGTGAGCTAGATCTTGATGGCATTCTCACCCGACAGTCTTTGATAAAATGTCCAGGTTTCCCACATCTATAGCATGTCTTCTTCTTCTGGGTGCTAACTATTCGCTGTGCCAAATCGATGTTCGGGATCGTCAATTGTTACCGCTCGCACTTTCGGCTTTGAGGTGTTGAAGGCCGCCTCCACTTCTAGCGAACGTACCAAGGCATCGCTACTCCTTTTGAAACTCGTCAATCGTAAAGTTCTTTGTATTTCTGGGTCTCTCAGTCCGTCTATAAATATCTGCACAGCCAAATGCTCCTTGAAATCTCCGGGTGCTTCTGGATATGCCAGCTGGATTAGGCGTCGAACATCTGCCTGAAATTCTTGCAGACACTCACCTGATTTTTGTGTGCGAGTCTTCATTTGTGCCCGGTACAGCTGTTCTCGGTGTTGATCGCCATACCTCAACTCTAATGCAGAAATCAGTTCCTCATATTTCTTTTGCTGTTCTATGGGTATCGTCTGCAATATACCCAAAGCTGGCCCTCTCAAAGCTACTATGAGTGCCGTTGCTTTTTCTTCTTCGCCCCATCCATTGGTTTCTACCGCAGCCTCAAATTGTCGACGATACATGGACCAAGACGACTGTCCATTAAAAGTCGGCGGTTTCACGGAAATTCCTGACGTGGCAACACTGTCTCGGCGATCTCGATTCTTGAGAAGAGCTATCTGTTTTTCTAAACCTCTCATTTCATTTCTCATCTCCTCTCGCACTACACCCACTTTCTTATTGACATCTTCCTTCAGTTCTACCTTTAGGTCTTCTTTCAGTTCTACCTTTAGGTTTTCTTTCAGTCCTTCCATTTGAACTTTGGTTACATGTGAAACATGCTCGAAGAACTTTTCCTGATTTTCTAGAACTTTCTGGAAGTCTTCTTTTTGTTGTTTTTCTATTTGCTCTAATTCATTCTTTTGTTGTTCTAGAATTTTCTGGAGGTCTTCTCGTTCTTTTCTCTGTTGTTCTAGAATTTTCTGGAGCCCTTCTTCTCGTTCTTTCTTTTCGTTTTCGAGAATTTTCTGCAGTACTTCTTCTCGTTCTTTCTTTTCATTTTCTCGTTCTAATTGTCGTTCTTTCTTTTCATTTTCTCGTTCTTTCTTTTCAGCTTCTCGCTCTTTTCTCTGGTCTTCGAGAATTTTCTGGAGTCCTTCTTCTCGTTCTTTCTTTTCATTTTCTCGTTCTAATTGTCGTTCTTTCTTTTCTTCCTGTCGTCGCTTTTCCTCTTCTTGTTTTTCCTCCTGCCGTCGTCTTTCATAATGCGCAAATTGGTTTTGGATTAATTTCAACATGTCCTCCATCGTATCGTAAGATGTACTTCTCGTATTCACCATAAATTGTTTTTATTTACCAGCAAAAATTCCACTTCCGACACCACTGTTACGATTTATCCTTGGAAAATCTCAATTCTGACACCGCTGTTACGATACTCCTTGGGTTCGTCGATTAAAACACCAAACAACACTAAACTACTTTTATTATAACTCTCTATCACAATACAATACAACACAATCACTTAAATCGCTCCGATAACTTTCCAATGCTCGCTCGCTACTAAAACTCTCTGTACTAACAATTCTGCCGTGTCGGCGTAAACGAGTCCCGCTTATATATGCGCTCATAGAGTGGAGATTCATCAAGACAAATCTTCACAATCGAATCTTCTGGATGAGCCGCGATCACGCGAGTATAGTAGTTCCTGGAATCGTCGTCGCACCAATTCGCATCGATAGGCGGCAGGGCCGGCGCTAGCACATTTCGTTACAATATATATATGTGTGCACTGGACTGACTCATATAGTGCCCGGATGTATAGACATCCAGACATCTTATTCAACATTCAACGATCGTATAATTTAAGCATTATATTTCGCGTTATGTGGTCGTAGCAATTTCGGGAAGTTCTGCTACTTCAAGGCAAAGCTACGGTAACGAAATCCCAATTCAAATTATTGACGGGGAAATATTGAATGAACACATAAGTGATAAATGAAAATAATCCTTCCACTAGAGACGGTATACTTATCTGTTGATTCGTTTCTTCGTATCCTTTGACTGTATCCAGGAAGCAGATTACGGTATATCCAGTTGAGTTGTGGTGCTCCGGTGCAGATTCCACTGGTGAGATACGACGATTTCCCTATCGGTTGTTTACTACTCTGCTGGTGGACAGTTGAAGTGGGGTGGGTGGATGAGACGGTTGTGGCGGGTGGTCGTCGTGGATGTTGTTTGGACAATTAAATTTGGCGTATACATCACGTCATCATTGGTAGCGGGTAACGGTGATGATCGAACTTCGCGCAGAAACTTCACGAGTAGTTCCCTTTGTTTCCACGGTTCCAGGAATCTCTGATCTGAACTTTGCCAACTCAACCTCCGAATCTGCTTTTTGTAGTCGGTGAACACAACTAACTCGAACATCACTCGGTTTTGTCCCTGGTTTCATATATCTTTTATGACCTCTCCATCGGAAGAGGAGTTTCCTGATTCTCCTGGTCTGGACATGGCTGTTCAATTTCATCCTCTGAATTGCGGTATCTCGGAGTTGGTGGGAGTTTGCGTCAAACAGGTGGCGGGTTTCGCTTCAAAGACCCCGCAAACCTATCCGGAGAGGAGTCGTTTGGTGATCTAGCGTTGAAATCACCAAAGTTGAAAAATCTGTCAAAATGACAGGTTTGCGGTTTCGGCAGATTTCGGTGTTCCTCACGTTCCGGAGTACATTTCAAACGGTTTTGGCTTCCAATTTCGCTTCCTTTACGTTCGGAACTGAATTTTCTGGTTTGGTTGATATCTCGGTGGTCTTCAGCCTCGGTACGGTATAAAAAAACGGTTCCCGCTCGGGCGCCGATTGGTAACGGTATTCCTTTGCTCCTGTTACTTTGGCGCCCTGCTCCAGGTTCTTATCGGGCGTCATCTTCTGTTAAGAGTGGAAAGAACACTGCGTCGGGCAGCTTCAGTGGAGTAAAATAATTTCAGGGGTCGAAAGATGTTGAATATATATATAGTTTACAATTCGGTAATTAGCAGCTAAGTAAGGGGGTTATTAATAACTCATAATAAAATGCACGATTCATTACCAACTCAAACAACAGGTTCAGCAAAAGCATACAGATGAAGCCAATACTACGATGTAAACGGTATGTTAGGCAGACCCAGTAAGCTCTACGGTGTCAGTCAGTCATTTGGTGGTGAGACTCTCAAGCAATATCAAATTACTTCAAAATACACCTCACCTTTACAAAACGACTCATTTTCGCCTTTATCAATTTAATCGCCTAACAAAATAACTTTCAGTTCTCTTTAAATTATGGACTGAAGCTTTCGTCACACGAGTTATTCACAACAGGCCCGAAAAACGTTTCCCAGGCCTTTTGCTCTCAACACCAAAATTTTTACAAGTGATGGAAAACGGTCCACCCTTTATCGGAACTAATATATACGCAAAACTAAATCAGAACTGAGCGTCTTGAACAAATATTAAATAACGAAAAACACCCTTGGTTGAAAGTTTACCTGATTCACTTTTACCACCCACTTACAATTGGTTACCGGTGCGGTCCTGTTTCGGTGCTTCTCTCCTCCGGTCAACGGTTGATACTTGGCGGTTGGCTTGGCTGCTAGCTTGGCTGCTAGCTGGACTGCTGGCTGCTTCTGCTGCTCGATGTGAACTCAATTCTTCACCTCGTGCATTCGTATTTTTTCTCTCGTTTTCCTCCTCTTCCTGCGCAGTCGAGTGTCGCGCCGTTGGTCGTGTATCATAGCGAGAACGAGAGTTGCGTTTGTATGCGAACTGAACAACTCGATGGTTTTTTATCACTCAGAAAACAATTATTGATTCTGCCCGCTTTGAATAAATTTGATGAAGTTTATGTTCATTACACTGGTCACATTAAATCGTCTTCCGCAGAACTACCCAGAAACATATTGAAATTCTTCAGGTGATCGAGGAAAACTATTTTTCAAAGTTTCATTTGCAAACCCCAAATTATATGAGGAAATCACAGCGAATTGACATTGGCTTACCCAAGAATGATTTTACCGATTTCTTTGGTTTTTGAATGTATACAAATACATTTTTTACTCATAAGATCACAGTTCACAACCGGAATATATAGACATCCAGACATCTTACACAACATTCAACGATCGTATAATTTGAACATTATAATTTAAGTTATGTGGTCGTAGTATTTTCGGCAAGTTCCGTCAGACTAGTCTGACCACGGCTTTACGCGTCGCGTAGCAATTTCTTCTACTTCAAGGCAAAGCTACGGTAACGAAATCTAAATTCGAATTACCGTCGGAGAAATATTGAATACAAAAGTTATGTCATGTCCATGGATATACGTACGTATTATAGATCCATAGGATACCCGGTGCTTTCTGGGTATACCTATCAACCAATCCTCAGAAAATTAATATATTGTCGCATTAGAGCTAATAAGGATATTTATTGATCGGCATTCTAAACAAATGAAAATATAGTCAGCCGACTGGTCGACTGAGCAAACACTTTCTAATTCATACTGTCATCAATCGCTAAGGACGTTAGTTGCTGATTGATGCAATCTGTGAAGAAATTCAAGGGATGTGAACCTTTCCCAATGTCTATTATCAAGTTAGCTGTTGGTCAAATATTTTTGATGAAAATATAATATGTGCCAGTACCCAAGTTATTTCACCAAGGATTTTATACAGTTTGACTATCTCTATTTGTTGGAAATTGAGCTTTATCATTTAGATTATCATTGACACTATATCACTTCAGAATTTCGATATCAGAAATGATTGCAGTCAGAAATCTCATGCCAGACAGCTATTTCGACCCGCCATAGGTCTCATCAGTGGCTTTCGGTAATACTTGCATTACATTTTGAACGGTATGTTCCTTAAGGAACAAAAATCTGAATATGTTGAATGGTATCTACCTTGGAGACAAAACGCCCTCTACTGGATGACCAAAGACTCAAACTCCTGATTTCTGTCAGGGTTGCATCCTTCTCGGCAAGTAAACCGAAGACGATTCCCGTTGGCGACGGGTCTATTTTCAAAGTCTATTTACAAAGTTCCCGTTGTTGAAGATCTCCGGTACTTGGTTTGCTAGAAGTTTGATCATCCAGTGGGTGGCGGTTTGCCTTTGAGGTAAATATTTATTGATTTGAATGTCTAGAACTACAGTGCATGGTTTATTATAAAGTGATGAATATTTACAAAGGATTAAGATCATCAGTTTTATTCGTTAATATATTTTCCGAGGTATTTTCAGATGAACCCTGCGAGATGTTTGGTATCGCTGAACTATCTGTTACATTTCGATGTTTAATAATCGGTTACCTTTGTTTGTTCTGCAAACATTTTAAACATATGTTACTGGTGTAATTATACTCTGAAAATTATTATGAATCTTCTGTTAAACACATTTTGTTTATTTGTAGATGTAGATAATTACACTCTGAAAATCAATATGAATCTTCTGTTGAGCACATTTTGTTTATCTGTAGATGGCAAATTTATTCTGGAACTGGAAAGAGCTCGAGAAGGAGAAAGAGTTTCCTGGGTGTCGGTTCCACGAAAGACGTTTTGGCCTCCACAGGGTACGGCATCTTCAACTCCAGCTTATAGACAAGAGAGCAGTACATCCCTCAGTGGTGAGTTATTTTTGTTTATATACAGATTAACACGAAAGAGGAGCCCTGTAATGTTCCCCCCCTGGACCTTATGAACTATAGGTGATGTGTCATCATAGTTTTTTTCTCTATAAAAACTTGTACTAGAATTAGAATGCAGTAGTATTTCATTGAATCGAGTTATTCAATAATTCAGATTGTTTACCCCCACCAGCCCCCTCTCGAGGCCTTACAAACTATGGGTGATGTGCTATCAGAGTTTTTTACTTTTATAAAATTTTGTGCTAGTATAAGAAAGCGGTACTATTTCGTTGAAACAAGTTATTCAATTATTCAGAGTGTTTTACCCCCACCAGTCTCCCTCGAGGACTTACAAACTATAGGTGAAGTGCCATATTTTTCTTTATAAAAACATTTACTAAAATTGGGATGCCCTACTATTTCATTGAAACGAGTTATTCGATTATTCAGAGTGTTTATCCCCCACCAGTCTCCCTCGAGGACTTACAAACTATAGGTGATGTGCCATCTTTTCCTTTATAAAAACATTTACTAAAATGAAAATGCGGCACTATTCCATTGTGGCTACCCCCCTCATCCACCAGCCAGACTTGAGGCCTCTTAAAAGGTAATGTGCCATCAGGGTTTCTTTCCTTTATAAAAACATATACTGAAAACGCCTGAAATTCGAATGTGGTACTATTTCATTGAAACGAGTTTTTTAGTATTCAGAGTGATGATACTTACTTGTAATTGACAGAATAAAGTAAACCATAAAACGGAAGGAAATAAGTTGATCGTAACTTGTGTCAAGATGATACATTGGTTACTAATATAATCGAAATAATTCAAATCAACTTTGACGATAAAACAGCAAATGTTTCTCAACATCATACAATGTGAAACTTTATGAGTTCGCAATATCAACACAAAGTGACTACTCCTCGCCAGCTCCCTTTTGAGGCCCTACAAACTATAGGTGATGTGCCATCGGGGTTCTCTTCCTCTATAAAAACATTTACTGAAATTAGAATACGGTACTATTTCATTGAAACAACTCATTGGGGTGTCCTAATTGTTTTCGTCGAGTGTATGTGGATAACTTCAAGGGACAGGAGATACGAATTAACATTAACCATAAATTTTTGAAGTTTGTAAGCATTAAGAAAGAAATCCCTCGGCAAGGAGTTACAAAGTTCAACTGTTCTATTGTACTAATAATTTGTGGAATTAGTGTACATGGTGGAACCTTGCACGACGTGGAAGTTTGGGCAAGATCGAAGTTGAGTGCTCAAAGATCATAGTGCGATGTAGCCCAGGGTTTTTGAATGGAAGGGATTTTTGAAAGTAACCCACCATTAGACATGACGCTACCTGCAAGCGAGGAAGAAATGACGTCATTGTTGGGAAATCTAGTTTGCGCTCCTGAAGCTACATGGAGTGTAAACTGGATGGAAATAAAGCATTATCAGTATTTTCATCTTTTTCTCGCACTCTGGTGAAAATGAGAGATTCATAAAATTCAAACTGCCAAAACGGTTAACTTTCGACCTTTTGGGGCCGATACCAATCGATGACGAGTTCTGTTTAGTTTATCATTGATTATTCGTTGAAGTTGTAGATTTTAATTTCTATTGAGGTGGGTATTCTTCACTTCGTTTTCATTATTCCTACTGTCTGTTCCTTTTTATTTTATATTACTTCATTCTTTAAATTCAGTGAATAATTTTATTATGAGTATACCGTGATTCGAGTCTGCAGTAATGTGTTCAGTTCATTTCGAAAATAGTGATTTTGACAGTAGTATTCGTGAACTTCTACATGTACAGTCGAGGAGAATGATAGATTGTTCCTACATTGCTTCTGGATAAACGAAATAACAGCTTTAATTGATACGGTCCTTACCTAGATGTCTCTCCTCATTTGTGAGAAATCGACATTTACATCAATGTCATTATTTCGTATGAAGCAATACACGAAAAACAATACAGATTTTTTAATCTAAATTGGGCGGTCTCCTAGGAAAAACATCATAATTCGGCCCTATTCAGAAGGACATTGGATATTGGTTATTGAATGAAGGCTAATTGTCAAGGCTGTGGTATATCCATGTTTTCCTCGAAACTATATTATTTTTTTAATATTATAATGATCGTTTTGTCCAACAATGATGTGTTGAAATAATTATTGAATTTCGAGGCGAGATTTGAAAAGAAAGCAGCTGGACTGGGAGATGGTAACACAAAAAAGTTGGTTATTTGTTACAGGTATGACGACCCCCTAAGGGTCTAATTGTGTAATGAACAAGACGAAAAAGATGCTAACTCACTGGCCGTTGGGTCGTTATCGCGTGGCGATCTACGGAACGTGTAGAATAAATTAGGATTTTCAAACCCTTTGTTACACGATAATTCTTATATTTTCCGGTAGTTTATAAAAAGAAAAGTAGCCGGAAGCGTAATGCCATACTTATCCGGTGGTGCTTATACCCCACCATACCAATTAAAACTCGTTGATTTTCAATCATTTTTTGGAAGACTTGTCACTGGCTATTTTTTTCAAACTGGTCATCTTTGAAAAGCCATTTGCGGAAATCACCATGCCATACCGTTCCGATGGTTCCAAGTAGCCGCCATACCGCCACAAAGACGCCTATTTCGAACCAGAACCTGTACACCACACATGAATCAAATATGGAAATTAACTGAGAAGAAACTTCCGATGCCAGGGCTCGAACATGGCCCGCCTGTGTAGAGACGAGTACGCTTAGCGCTACACCAACACGGCTCGCGGCAGTCGGTGAATACGAGAGACACGCGTGTGACGTAGTGGAGGGCGGAGAAGGATAGACTAAGTTTTAATAGATCCGTTGGAACGATTAGAGCGCATGAAACAATCGAATTATGATCTGCTGATTTGGGGGTGTGGGGCCGTGATATGTCTTCGTCCTCAATTTGGGGAGTGGGGCCTTGATGTGGTTCGGCTATTGATTTAGTTTCAGTCCAGTGAATCCATTTTGATGTGAGGTAATGATTGAAGAAAATTTAAAAAAAAGCACTATTTTCTACAAGGGTATTCCGTATTGATGATATAATTCCTTCTTTCATTAAAAAATACTAACATCCAGTGTGCTGAAATTCATCGTCTCACATGCGCGACGATGTTGTTACAGGGCGCCAAATCCGCCATTCGTTCTTTGACAAATGAGATACCTTATTGAAAATTAAATGCAATGTACTCACTCAAGTTTATATATCATGATGGAAGTTGGTGATGAACGAATCTATGATACAAAATCATCCCAAAAAATGCGATGGATCAATAAAATCAACAAAAAAAATCTTATCTTCTGTTAATGAAACCGACTTCAACTATTTTTTCTTTCGAAAATGTAGATGTCCAATTTCGAAAAGTTTCGAGTTTTTCTACATAAGTTCCTGGTATCACAACATGCATTTTTGCCTCCACTTCCATACTCGATGTCACAATTAAAATAAAATTCGATAAGTTCCTCGTCATATTTTCATTGGGATTTTTTTCCTATTCAAATCACACTCTACCTTTGATCAAATACATACATTCTCGCATGCAATAGCTTTCACAACTAGTACATAAAGTATAGATGATACTTTCGTTTGAATCTGAAGTACACTGATCGGAAATTCTGGCAACAGTTTGCAAAAATTATAACAAAATTTCATTTTTGTCAACATACTAAACTTTTTGGTAATGAGAGAGTGTAATTGCAGAATTGCATATGCATTACTTTCCGTCAGATGAAACAATTCAATGTCTTCAGATATAACCCATAACTTCATATTTTCTCTACACTTCGAAGTGATATGGATGGCGTCACCGAAATCGGAGATTATCGTCGAAGCAGGAACGTCATTGGATAATCTGCTCAACGAACTGATGAACATGGCCTGTTCGTAAGTATTTGGCAATCACCATTCAGCATATATACTAACTTGACAGTTGATTCGAAACCTCGTGCAAAAAAAAGACCGCACTGCAAGTTGGATAATTTCGCATCAAAGTGGAATACTGAATTGACTATATAGGTAGTAGTAAGCTTTATTCATTATAAGAAGAACAACAAGATTTTATAATAGGAACTATGCTAACAAATTACAAAAGAGACCTAATTATTTCAAAAACGGGTTAATATCGAGTACCTAAAATATATAATTTGTCCTTAATCCTAATAAAGTAGAAATATTAATAAAAACAGAAAGTAACACAGTTAATCACAAAATACGTATAAAAAAACTATAAAAATAAGCATTTCTATCAATTCACTGCATTGAAAAGAGATATTGTCTAAGCCTATGTTTAAAACTGGTAACAGACATAGGAGTTTCTCTGAATTCCATTCAGATAAGATTGTTATACATTTTTATACCTTCATTATCTAATGATTTAGGACCGCATTTGGAACGCACGTTAGCCAAATATAGATTTTGATTCTGTCTGATTTTATAATTATGGACATTCGATACAGATTCAAGTCTTGTGATGGATTGTTGTGTTTTTATACAGTGTATGTACAAAATTATTTTGAACCGATATATTTTTTTCAAGTATCCCCTATCGTACAAATCATTTGTGGGATGCCTAAACGGTAATGAATGTACATTCTTTATCGCTCTATTCTGGCAAAGTTCTTAGTGGAGCTAATAAAGTGCCATTGGCAGTACCCCATACAGATATGAGATATTGAATGTAGCTATACATATATGAGTAATATAATTGTTTCCTAGTTCGCAAAGAAATGAGATGTGCTTTCCGATACATAACTCCTATAAAAGGGGCGATTTTTTTTCGTACATCGTCAATATGACCATTCCAAGACAGAGTTTCATCGATTTGAAGGCCTAAATATCTTGCCTCTTTCTTATATCTCAATAGTTCTGTGCCAAGGTGTATAGAAATGTTTCCATAGTTCCTTGTTGGTTTCCCTAGTAACATATACGACGATTTATCTATATTTGGTGTGAGTTCATGAGAGATTAACCAGTTATGAATTATATTCAAATCGTCCTCTATACAACGATGTTCTTTCCAGAGTAAACAACCGTCGTATCATCAGCATATAATTCAAGATCACCATGTAAGGGCAACAGATATATTGAATTGACATATATAAGAAATAAGGTAGGTCCTAAAATTGAGCCTTGAGGTACCCCACATTTCATATTTTTTATATCGCTTCTGACACCGTTTACACTAACAAATTGTTTTCTGTTCGTGAGGTTACTTTTGAACCAATCATTGGCCACTCCTCTCACCCCAATACATTCAAGTTTTTTCAGCAGTATGTTGTGGTCTACTGTGTCGAATGCCTTACGGATATCGTAAGAGGGAACAGGTTTCACCATCGTCTATTTTCATTTGTAAGTCCGTTATAAGGTCGATTACTGCTATCTCGGTATCACTCGACCTTCGGAAGCCATACTGACATTGGAACAAAAAATTTATCTTCTCAAGATATTTCAGCAGTCTATTGTTAACACATGCTTCGATAATCTTTGATAGTATAGGTAGTAGGGAGACAGGCCGGTAATTTGTCAGTTCACTGTCTCCTGACTTGAAGAGGGGTATCACTTTAGCAATTTTGCAACTATCAGGAACATGTCCATTCTGAAAAGAAAGGATGATGAGGGCACTTAACAGCATAGCACATTCACTCTGCAGCTCCTTCACTATCTTCACAGAAATTCCACCATAGCCGCTTGCCTTGTTAGGGTCCATGCCCTTTATAATTGTTTGGATTCCGGGAATAGTCACCGAGAGGGAAAAAAAAAGAGTCAAGTTCCAATGGTTGTAGCTCGTGATATGGTACATCAGGGAACCTTTCAGTGAGATCGGATGCTATGCTCACAAAAAGTTATTAATCGTATTTGCAATGCAGTCATTCTCAAGAATTTGCATGTTGTTTTTCTGTAATGAATGAATTGCTTCTTTTCTGTTGGGGGTCCATTATGTATAAGAGTGTTTATAATCCGCCATGTCTTACGGCTATTGCCGTCAACTTTGTTGAATTGTTTTTCATAGTAGGTTTTTTTTTGGCTTGTTTCGTATTCCGTGTCACACACCGACATTGATCTTGATATTTCCTTCGAAGCTTAGTATTCTCGGGTTCTCTCTTAAATTGTCTCTCTTCTCAATCAGTTTGCGTATGTTCGGGGTAAACCATGATTTATCATTTCCCTTCTTGACAGGGAATACTTTTACTTTCGAACTTGAGGTAAACGCTTGAGTTATCGCATTATACATTTCTTCAGTACTGTTAAAAGCATTCGAATGGCTCATTATAACTTTCAGTTTTGTTTTGTCTTTCTGCACATCGATGACATTCACCACGTTATATTTCACATTGCTATTCCTTTGTGGTTTCCTCAGAATATCCAGTACTTGAATTTTATGATCACTCAAGGTCTCATCAATTATCGCCAGTTGTCCCATTTCTTCAATAGGGGAGTTAATCAGAATATGGTCAATAAGTGTCTTGCTATTTTTTGTTGCTCTAGTGGGGTATATTTCATTGTACAAAAAGTAGCCATTCATGGAGCAGCAGTCTAGATGTCTTTGCTTGAGACAGTTGTCATTTAGAATGTTAATATTCATGTCTCCTAGAATAATCCTCATTTCCTTTTGACATAGGCTAATTTGTTCATGGAACCAATGGATGAAATCATTATCAGAGTAGTTTGGGGGTTTGTAGATTCCGAATATATTTAAGTTACATTGAGGTAATTTGACCTTGATTGCCGATATGATGTTTTCGTTGAAGATTTTGTCCACTTTGAATGTCCAAGTTTCATGGATAAACATTCCCATGCCTCCACGTTTTTTCCTGCTTGCAAAAACCGATTGATGATTGGGTATGTTATAAAAAAATCGTTCGTCCTCATAAACCCATGTTCCTGAGATTACCAACACATCTATTATTTTCTTGAGATAATTTATTAGTACTTCAATCTCATCGATTTTATTTTTCATTGATTGGACGTTCGAGTACATCACAGTGAGTTTGGATTGTTAACTCAAGTTATATAAATTATATGTATATTCTTCAAGAGTATCATAGCAATGTATATTGGCCATTTTGAACGAGTAGAGGCGAGAAAAAAAAGAAACAACAGGTTTAGACCTAATAGAGAAGCAATGATAAATTTAAAAATGTAGTACGTCTGTTAGATACAATGTTTGTTTATTTCAATTAGAGATTGAGTAGGTTATAATGTGAAACGGTGATAACACGAGAAGATCAAAGCTTGGTAGAATTTTTCCGCGTGTTTGGTCTTTCTCTGATGGCTTCCCTGTTGTTGGTCTTCTTTCTTTGCGCCTGCGTTTGGAGTGACCTGGTTAGAAATGTTCTCTTCAGAATTGATATCAGAAAACGTGAACGTCCTAATTTGGATTGGTTTCGTAAAAGTGGTTTCAGCTTGTCTTGCGAGTCCTTCTGTAAGGTTTTTTATCGTTTGTTCCGGAACAGGTGTAACTGGGTCGCTATGTAGCGTATAGTTTTATTCAGTCACTGATTGAAAAAGTGCCTCGACGATAATTGACACTTGAAGAGCAGTTGGAATTCTCGAAGCTGGCCAAACTCATAGAGTTGCGGAGGTCTTTATGACTGAAGCCAGTGTGATCAATCGGCTGTGGAGAAGATATCGAAAGATTGTAGACTCTTGAGAGTGACATACATGCCGCACAAGAACCACAGAGCTCGTTCAGGACCGTTTTCTTCAGTTACAGGCTAGCTTGTACCCTAGACTTTATGGTGTGTCTAGTTGTTGATCACTAAAAATGTAAAAATGATGAATATTTGCGTAAAAATCTGCTTGACTGATACATATTCATAACCTCGTTATTTTGGCATGTTGGGAAGGTAGTCCTGGTGAAGTAGGCCATTATTGTTTTTAATTCGGTATGAAGTTATCTTACGATTCAAGTCAAGTCAAAAGCAAACTTTTCAATAGGTTATGAAATTGACATGGTTTCCGGTTTCCAAATTGAAAACCGGCTATTTCGAGAATTTACGCAGATAACAAATTTATAGGTTACGTTGTTGATGCTATATAAGTTTCAGACGAGTGTTGATAATATCTAAAAATCTCTGATGTTCTGAGGACTAATATATAGTGATGATTCAAATATGATATGAGAACGTCAACTTTTATATAAAACGTCAGTCACGAAAAATCAATTATTTTTGGAATCTTAAGAAGAATGGTATATTGAAGAATAGTATATTGTGTTATTAACCTCAGAGTGCTATCGCTCGTTTACGATGGTAGGATTGAAATTGTCGGAAGTCTTCGGTGTTGTAAGGGTGCCGCTTAAGTCCATCCATGACTTTTCCTCAAAGTGTCTAGAACTAGTAGTCGGTGAAGGGTCTTTATGCGGTTGAATTGGAATTTCGTCATAAAATTTACTAGGCGATAGCGTTAACGAAAGTTTTTGAAAATACCAACGAATAAAAAAATGTACTTTTATTATCAAAACATGGTCATACCTCAATGTATCCTTCATCGGAGAATCCCTTAGTTATTGATTTTAATAATAGAGCCGAAGGTGGGCTCGATTCCTTTGATCAGATGTGTGCAAACACGAGTTGCAATCGAAAAACTAGACGATGGTCGTTATGTATCTTCTATAATATGGTGACAATGAGTGGAATGAATATTTATATCATATATTGAAATGAAAAGCTGACAAAAATTTATGTATAATTTTAGCATTCAACTCACGAGACCATGGCTGGAGCACCAAAAAAATACAAAAATTTATCTCCGTCATTCCAAAAATGTTTGAGTCATATTTTGAATACAAAGGCTTTATTGAATGAAACAATACCTCAAGAAGGTCCCGGAACCATTTACAGCCTTTGTCCATCGATAAAAAGGAGAATGACCACGTCCTATTGTGACCAGTACAAACGTCCTATATGTGCGAAACAATGATCCAAATCGTGCTCTCAATGTTAAAAAATATTCTACTTATTCACTTGATTATTGTGTTTTATTACCAGTCCGACATTTTATTTTTACAGTTTTACGATTAGTTGAAGTCGTGAATTTTACGATAGGATAGTAATTACGTACATTCAAAACACGTTAGTTCTCTAGTTAGTTTCTAAGAGAAAAATGGTTTCTGTGGCGAGCTTGGAGATTTTACCGCCAAAGCAGAAAAAGTTATTACTTCTAGAGCCGGTGACAGTGAAAGTAAAACATGGTAACAAAGATGAATTTAATACATAGGAGAAGACTTTGATGTTCAATGTCAGTCACAAGAAATCCTCAGACATTTTCGGCGTTTGGAGAAAAACTTCTTTGTAATTCACCTCATTAATAAAATAATATTTCAATGAAATGAATAGCAAATTTTATAATTTTATTAATGATAACCTCTCTTATCTATAAATATGTGGAGATATCAAAAGCATCACTTTTACACACAATCCAATCAAGTTGGGCATTCAGCATTCGGCGTGTTATCAGAAAGGGGAAAACCGAGAAAAGCCACAATATCACTTGATTGCCAATTATGCCCAGTGACCTTTCCAAATACGCCTAGTTATTATGACTTAATTTGCGTCACTCATTCTAATGAAAAAAGTGCGAGAATTCCATTACAACAATCCAAATGATGACCAGAAAAAAATTGTTGAGAAATCCTTTTTTTCAAATGAATTCTACTTCCCTTGCTATTTGCTTCACATTTTTTGTCTTTTCCGGAATGCAAGTCATCACATCCACAGATAATGTTTGTATACAGGGTGTCTCAATAGTGCGTTCATTATATTGATATTGAAAAGTTAAAAAAAAAGGTATAAATTAAATTTACATTTTATAATTAGTTTCAGATGTACAAGGTTTTGATTTTTTCCAAACTAATAAGCATCTTGCTTTTGTTCCAATAAAATGGCTCCTCAGTTCCCTATTCAGCTTCAGCGCTGATTTTTTTTCTGTCACAATGTAAAATTCTGAAGTGAAGCCGGCTCTGAATGAAACAACTATTGATTTTACCGAGACATTCGATCTGCTGTTGAAGATTCAGCTGAGAGCCAAGTTCGTTACTTAACAGTACATTGAAAAACTGATCCTCATTATATCTGCGCCAATTATGACTAACATTAACGAATGCTAAACTTCAAATAATGATTATAGGTTGTAGGTTGTCATGAAGGATTTATGGAAACCTAAGAATTACATGCCTTCCACTCTGCTACATAAAAAATCATCAAAATGAGTGCTATAGTTTTGATGCGTTGAGTTCTGCAATCTATCCCCACCCCTCCGT
Source organism: Zygogramma bicolorata (assembly GCA_032362365.1). Classification (NCBI taxonomy): domain Eukaryota; kingdom Metazoa; phylum Arthropoda; class Insecta; order Coleoptera; family Chrysomelidae; genus Zygogramma; species Zygogramma bicolorata. Next base: position 409,913 of record JAVJAQ010001650.1, read on the forward strand.
TTTGCAGAGCCGCTCCGGACGATAACTTTCCAATATTCATATCCCCATTGGATGGTAGGTATTTTTGTTTTATCGAATGCCTAAAGTCGCATCACCCAAAACTCTATTAGCGATTTCATACCATTCTTATTTACTTAATTGAGTTACTGGGCTTCTCTGTCTTTGAATATTATAAATTTTACGCCCACAATGATGTGCCTCACAGTTACCTCAGAATTACAGTCATCACATATTGCTAGGTCTATCTATCACTGAGTTTGATGAGTATGAACCAAACTTAGTCGTGTGATGATAACCTCTTTCATACAATTCTTGAAGACATTTGCGTGGCATCACTGAATCCTTTATTTCCTTCAGTTTAGAGTTTGAACAATTCCAAGTTAGCTGCTAAGAATCTATTATTTTGCCGAAAGAATCGCCTGATATCGTAAAGAGCTGTTGGTATGTTCTGATTGGAAATGGCAATTGTGCTGAAGTATCAGCTGCCTCGTTACCAGCTATTTCCACATGTGAAAGAACCCACATAAAACGCCGAGCAACATTTTCTGTCTGTAGATGTTCTTCCCTAATTAGTTGTAGAATGGGGTTAACGGGGCTACTGCTGATTTAATTCCGAATTGTTACTGAGAGTGAATGATAAGGCATCTGTGTAGCCTTCGTTCGTAGTTTTCGTAATTTTGTAGTTGTAGTTTTGTCTCATAAAATCTTGGTGAGATTTGTTGGTGCTGCATATACGTGACTGATAAATCAGAAATAGAGTCGTATTTTGTGTGAATAATTTATTTACAAATTGCAAAGCGCTTTCGGGTTTTACGCCATCATCAGTGCGATACTCGTCAAGTATATACAAAAAGATTCCCCAGAGTTGAAATGCAAAACATTACACTGAATAGACGTGAAAGTTAAAATCAGTGCCCATTAGGTTTCAATTATTAAAATTTTTGTGTCAAACATACATAAAATTATTCCCAACGTGTTGCATGACGAGCAGGAAGGGTGAAGTCTTGTCTGATGCATTAATGCATTCTGGGATTGAAATATTCAAGTAATAGATATATCTATTGATTCTTTCATAAAATGGAGGATCAGCTTTTTTTCTTTCTCGAATGGTGTTATTGAATCTGTTTGCAAATTCATGGTGTTTTACAGGATGGCAGCTAATACAGAGTGTATTCGCTGCATATGATAATGACAAATATTATCAATAATTTATAGATCCTCAACATGAAAAATGGATTTCGGCTAATTTTACGTAGAGGTAGTTTTCAACTTTGCGATCAAGAGTCTTCATGGGCTTGAACTCCGGAAACAATTTCCTGACCTACTACGGAACATAGAAATCCCCGCAAATAGGGTGTATTAGAAATTAGGTGCCGGCATTATTACATGTTATCTGATATTGACAAAAAAAAAGTGAAACATACTTTTGTTATCATGTTTCATGGCGTTCCAGTAATGATGATGGAATTGTCCCTGACCCGACATTAAAGGTCATGATTCAAGTCAACTCAATACTATAAATGGGACACCCTATTTCTGATCCTAAATACGGAAAGAAAGAACAATTCTACATTCATTTTTTCCATTCAACACGGGACACTATTATTAGTCATGGAATTCAAAAGACCACAATATTATGTATTTATATATGTTCTTGTCAATTTAAAAAATTGTAGAAACTCAAGTGATCATAGGTTTTTGAGGATTGTCTCCTGGCTATGCAGTGGTGATCATAATATAATTGTTAACTAAAGTTCATGAAACACAATGGACAGGGCACAAAACCTTATGAAAATGGCTTTCAGCAAATTCTCAGAATATTTTGTTGTTTTGTCTGGTTCAAGTCCCTACACAATTTTGGCAACTTATGAGAGGATAGTATGATTAGGAGAGCCGCCAGAGGGCGACAAATTTGACTGATTCAAAATGAGTTGCTTGATATTTTCCATAGGAAAACCATAATTCATTTGAAAAATGTACAGGAAGCACCAAAACTCAATAATTCAAATAACACCAAGCACTGAAGTGGGTGAATAATAAAAAAGGGTCGGAATCAAAACACTCAAATCAATAACACGACTCAAGAATTGCAATAAGATGAATGAAAATACAATAGACTGGTCACTCGCTCACGGAATTTCCGAAGTATAACGAAGGGAGTGAATAATAAAAAAGGTTCTTTTATGTTTGTATGTTATCAGAACAGTTAAGGATTACCTTTGCTTAGTTGAACCAATGGCTTCGTGGGTCCAGTAATCCTTAGACGATGGATAATCCAAAATGTATCCTAGTGTGGCACTCACACAAACATATTATCATTGTTAGTTAACCAGTATTATAACGCGGCACTTATAATAGTATTTAAAGTAAATAATCAATATATATAATCACTTATTCTTATTCATTATTTGAACGATATGAATATCATTAGAAACTGTATAATACGTGCAGTCAACCGGTAACACACACACTGAGTCCCTCGTTCACTTTACCGGCCGAGCATGCGCACTTAGTATTATTGAAATAAATAAAAGAAAATCTCTAAAAACATGACAACACCCCTTTCCTTAATGGGAAGCCCTTTCTGCCAATTCATCTATCAGCCTTCTAGGTGGGTGAAGATCTCTTCTAGGCCTCCGTTGCGCTAGAGGCAAACTTCGTCGCGATGTCACATATTCTGGCTCATCAAGGGATTCAGCCGAATTACTGTCTCCATTGTTGAGCACTGCTAGTGGAAAAATTTCGTTGTCATTATTTCGTATTTTTCGAATTTGGGTGGTATGTCTTCTCCACTGATAATCTTCTACTGATACAGTCCAAACTCTATAACCCTCTCTTTTGTGTATACGACCCTTTCTCCAAATGGGAGGTTTTCTTCTGAAATCTTTCACCAACATTTCTTCCCCTTCCTCAAAATTTTCCTGTCTCCTATATTCTTTTTCTCTTCTTTGGGGTGTACTGGGTCGTAACAAATCCAACGGAGTACGGAGTTGCCTCTTAAGGAATCTCTCACTTAGTGTTACCTTAGTAGTCGCATGAGGGGTTGCCCTGTATCGAAATAAGAAATTTTGGATACTTTTCCTTAATTTAGCTTTTGGATTTTCATACATAATTCTTTTCAATGAATTTTTGAAAGTTTGTACATTCCTTTCTGCGTGTCCGTTAGATTGCGCGTGATAAGCAGGAATGAAAATATGCCTTATTCCAAAATTTTCACAAAATGCTTTGAATTTTTCTGAAGTAAACGCCGTACCATTATCTGATACTATCTCTTCGCATAACCCATATCGTACAAATAATGTTTTCAAAGCATTTATGGTAGAATCCGCAGTAATATCTTTCATCTGTATAACCTCAGGCCATTTCGAATGCGCATCTATCACAATCAGAAACATTTCGTCCAGAAATGGTCCGGCAAAATCTATATGGAGTCTCTTATATGGAAATTCTGGTATCTGCCATGGTTTTTCTGGAACCTTCGGAAGGTTTCTTGCCAGTGCAGTACAGGCTTCACAATTATGGGTTATATTTTCTATATCTACCTCAAGATTGGGCCACCAAAGGTATCTCCTTGCTTCAGATTTCATCCTTACAATTCCTTAGTGTGTAGCATGTAGGTATTTGAGAATGTCATCCTGGAATTTGGGAGGTATAATCGTTCTGATTCCCCATAAAATTACACCTAACGAAACAGTAAGTTCATTTCTTTTTCGAAAATATGGTTGAAGGGCATCATCTTGAATAAAGCTAGGCCACCCGGATAAAATAGCTTCTTTCACTCTTTTTAGTGTGCTATCTTTGTCGGTTTCCGCTGCAATGTCTTCAGCCTTAATGGGTATTTCATTCTGTATTTCCTCTTGAATCTGAGAAACAACTAAATTCATTCCGAAATCATTCTCATCGAAGTGCAAATCTGGACCTGCGGGTAACCTTGATAACCCGTCTGCGTGCCCGAACTTAGTAGTGGAGATGTATTCAATATCATAAGTATATCCCATCAGAATCAAAGCCCATCGTTGAATTCTGTTGGCAGTAGTTGTAGGTATTCCTCTAATATTTCCGAATAATGTCACTAACGGTTGATGATCTGTGCAAAGCTTGAATCTGCGTCCCCAGAGGAATTTGTGAAATTTTCGTTATGATAGCGAGACCCTTTCTCTCTATTTGGCTATACTTCTTCTCGGTAGTCGTTAATGATTTAGAAGCATAGGCGATGGGTCTTTCACTTCCATCTGAATATCTGTGGAAAAGTACACAACCCACACCCATTGAAGAAGCATCAGCAGCCAAAACTATCTCCAAGGAAGGATCAAAATGTACCAAGTAAGAAGATGAACTGAGCTCTTCTTTGATTTTCGTGAATGCAGTATCACAATCTTTATCCCACTCGAATGGTATATCCTTTTTTCGTAGTCTATTCAAAGGGTAACATAACTGGGACAAATGGGGTGTGAACTTTGCATAATAGTTCACCATGCCAAGAAACGACTGTAAACTTTTCAAATCAGTAGGATGTGGCATATTAACAATAGCTCTCGTTTTTTTCTGGAGATTTATGGATACCTTCTTTATCCACAATGAAGCCTAAAAATTCTACGGAAGGTTGAAGAAATGAAGATTTTGAGAGTTTTATCCTGAAATTGTACATTTTGATTCTTTCTAGAACTGCTTGGAGATTTTGTATATGTTCATGTAACGAGGACCCAGTCACAATAATATCATCTGAATATGATGCAACGCCTGACAATCCTGCTAGCATTTTATCCATTACCTTTTGATATATTGCTGCAGCGGAAGCCACTCCAAAGGCTAAACGATTGTAGCGAAATAATCCTTGGTGCGTATTTATCACCAGAAGCTTTTTACTCTCTTCATCCACGCTAATTTGAAAATAAGCTTCAGAAAAATCGATCACTGTGAAATGTTGTCTACCCTGTAGCAACGAAAAAATATGGTCCGCTGTAGGTAATGGATATTTTTGAATATTCAGAGCCTTATTCAAGCCCGTGCTGAAATCACCACAAATTCTGAATTTTCCTCCTGGTTTTCTCACAACCACTATGGGAGCGGCCCATTCTGAGTAATCTATTGGCTCCAGAACCTGATTATCAACTAGTCGCATCAGCTCATTTTCAACCTCGGACATCAATGCAAAAGGTAAAGGTCTTGCTTTGTGGTATACAGGTTGTGAAGAAGGCTTCAAGTACAAATGGGCTTGTATTTGGGTACAGTGTCCTAGTTCGTCTTTGAAAATATCTTTGCATAAGTCATTCAAACTCATAGAAGTCAGATCAAGATTTTCGATCCAGTCTCTTCCCATCAAATTATTTGTACTGTTTTCAGCAAAGTATAGCTTGAGATTTGCAGATTTTTCTCTGAACTTAACATTCACGAACGCCTCTCCAAATAAAGAAATTTGATGTCCTGAATAACTAGCCAAGGAAGTAGTAGGAGCATTGATCTTCGGAGAATTCAATTTGAAGTATGTTTCCTTGTTGACAATTGTAGCACAGCTTCCTGTGTCCAATTCCATCTGGATAATTCGGTTCTCTACCTCCACAGGAATGATGAATTTTTGAATATAACCAATTAGATTGACTGCGAAAACGTCGAAATTTTTACTGCACCGCTGAGTTGAAGTATGAAAAAACGTGTGTGCTTGCTCGTTACTCATATTCGTTGAATTAACTGAATTTGAACGATTTGGGGATTTGCTCCGTGAACGTCTTCCATCCCTCTGGATTGACCTATTCCTCTGAGATCGACAGACTCTTGCAATATGTCCTATTCGTGAACATGAATGGCAAACAGCTGATCTGAATTTACAACTGTCCCTTGTATGTTGTGCTCCACAACTATGGCACTGTATCATTTGCCTCCTGTTATTTGAGAAGCCCATGATTTTCGGCGAAATAGGTGATGATTGTTTATGAATGGATCTATCCACAGCTTTTACGCTCTCCTGCATAGCGGTACTCCCTGCATTATAAACGGTAGCCAGTATTTTAGCCGTTTCAATAGTTTTATTGAATTCTTTCAACTCCTGCTGAAGTAAACTTCTGCGAATATTATTATTCGCCACGCCCATCACAAAAGCTGTAATCAAAGCGTCCTGTAGAAAATCCTCGGGAAAATTGCAATTGGTTGTTTTTTCTCTTAACTGGTTACCAAAATCTTGAAGTGACTGTCCTGCCTGCTGCTTCATAGTAAAAAATGTATAACGTTCCGTCGAAGCGAACGTAACCTTCCTGTAGTTTGTTTTCAACCGTTCCAGTAAATCTTTATATGAATATTTGTTTGGAGCTTCTGGTTTGCATAATGAAATTAAGGTTTGTAAAGGTCCTGGAGATAAAGAATCTATAAGAATTGATCTTTTGAAGTTGTCATCTTCGATTTTATTCAGTGTTAAATAATTTTCGAATTTAACCTGGAACAAATCGAAGTCAATGACCTCTGGGTTGAACTCGATTGTTTTTTGTATCCACAGCTGATTCGTAGAACCGCTCGCGCTCTCTGAAGTAGGCATTGTTTACTATTCGGAATCTTGTGCAAAAAATATGGGGTTTTTTCTTGCGTATCGCGCACTAGGTATCTGTTTGAATTGAAGTTTTTGACGAATTACAGAAAGTCACTTCACTTGAAAAATGTCCTCGTCGCCAGTTTTTATGTTTGTATGTTATCAGAATAGTTAAGGATTACCTCTGCTTAGTTGAACCAATTGCTTCGTGGGTCCAGTAATCCTTAGACGATGGATAATCCAAAATGTATCCTAGTGTGGCACTCACACAAACATATTATCATTGTTAGTTCACCAGTATTATAACGCGGCACTTATAATAGTATTTAAAGTCACTCGTTTGTGACATGAAAATTTACCTTTTCAGGCGAAATACACGAATTGCTAAATTGATATTTTTATTCAAACATTCAACACAAATCGTTTCATTTCATACTACATATCTCCTGGTGTAAATTGATATGATTTATTCGTACCACCAAAAACCATAACCTAAAAGCAGAAGGAACAGTTGTTGTGATGTGTTGTGTTTGTTTGAATTGTGAACTGTCTGTAATTTATTCCATTGAAATAGGAGGATTTATTTTCACGTATAACTCCTTCGACGAGTCCCAGTATTGTTTTCGTCAATATGGTTCTGCAGTCTGAAACAAAAGGAAGTAGTAGTAACGAAATATTTTTCTGGAATCTGATTTTTTGAAGATTTTTGTAATTATTAGACATTTGTTCGTCCTTGTTTTCTAACCGCACTAGTTTTCTCAATTTCCTTTTCCTTGGTGTTGCTGCAGATAGTTCCATGGGGGTTTGTGCCTGCGTGTTCCACTGTGTTGAAGAAACTGTTTGGATTTATTTATTTTATGTATTTCTAATATAAGTCTGTTTCCCAACATTAACGTACCTACTTTCTGTTGAAAGTTTCACAACCATGTAAGTCCTTAGATAACAAAGATGTATCAAATGGTTCTCTTATGCCACCTGAAATAAATTTATTGTAGGAACTGCAGTACGCCTCAATCTACATTCTAAGGCCATTCTCAAAATGCTCACTACAAACTCTGTTATTCGAATACAAGAATGATTTATCCTTCATAAAGCCTTTTCTGAAACCTACTCGGGTTAACACGATCTTTAACCACCTCGTTGGTCTACCTAACCCGATTTCGGAAACTTCAGTGTTGCTTACTCGATCAGTAACCCGGGTTATTATTTTGTAACCCAAGTGTCGGAGTTGTCGGATTGAAAGTTTGGTTATTGTGTGGTTGTTATTGTAGTTTGTTCACTTGGTATTTCTATTATTTCGTTGATCATGGATGAAAGGAAAATAATGGCAACAATATTAGCATCCCATGATTTTCTTGACGTAGATGACGAAATAGAGGAGGAGGCGGTCCTGTATGATGTAATCTATGATGAGAAACGTTCCCAAACGAAAACGAATTTGTCTCCGGAATTACGAAGAAGTTATTTTACGGTATTGCGGGTGGAAATGGGAACGGATGAAGTTTTTTTCAAAAAATAATGATTTTGTTGTTTAGAATTCCAGAGCCATTTTCGATTCTAAAGTACAACAATACAAATTATATTGGAACAAATGGGCAATAAGATTCATCAGAAGCAGCTACTACTAAAAATATGGATGTTAGGAAATCAGGAAGTGTAATTTTATCATTTATCCAGAAAGTATTGGACAATGAGTTGTATTTTCAATTTTTTTAAAGATCAGTAGCAAACCGTTTTGATGTCTCATTGAGTACGGCCTGGGAATATTCGCAAAGAATTGTTGGTGTCCTGGTTCAAGTGTCGCCAGGTTATATTAAATTTCCTAAAGCGTATGATAATGTGAGCAAAGGCTTCAAGAAAAGAAGAGGTATAGATGGTGTTATAGGGGCTATTGATGGAACACATCTCCCAAATTCATGCCAACAAATGTTTTAATAGGAATCAGTTCCATTCTATTGTTCTACAAGCAGTTTGTGATACTTGCTATAAATTCACCGATACTGTAGGTATTCTTTCACCAAATTATATCGTACTTCAATGTTCAATCAAAACTATTGTGTATAGACCTAACACCCAGTATTCAAATTCTTTTTCATTTCTAGGTTGTCCTGGAAGGTCCATGATTAAAGAGTGTTGAAGTTATCTCCATTGTATAGACAAATATTTCCAACTGTTAGTGAAGAATACCATTTGTTGGGTGATACTGCTTATCCTAATTCTATGAATTTAATAACACCATATAAAGATGATGGATATCTAACCCAACAACAAAAAAGATTCGATTACTTCCATTCAACAACTAGACTTTATATTGAACAATCATTTGGTTTGCTGAAAGGAAGGTTCGGAATTTTAAAATTCATGAATATGTATAGAACAGAATTTATACCAAATGTTATAATTGCCTGGATTATTTCACACAATATCTGTATGCAGCAAAATGATCAGGACATTGAAATATATCTGGATAACTGCAATAACGTGCAAAGCATCGATCAGATAGTTCCGGATGACCCTGTGTCATGCAGTAAAAGGGATAAAATGTGTGCACAAATTGTATATAGTTTATATTTATGTTACTATTGTTTCAGAATCTTTATCATGTAGGACTGATCTAAATCTAGTCATTTATATACAATCTGAGGTACCCGTACTTTTTTTTGATAACTCTTCAATTCTTTCAAGTTTTTCACATGACAAAACAAGGTTTTATTATCATCAATATGAATAGATGTCCTTCATTTTTAGTATAGAACTATTGAATTACCTGTACACCTTCATGTGGGGTGTTCTCTTGGCTAACTTGAGTTGACATAGATGATGCCAATAATGGTCCTTCCAAGTTAAAACAAGTAGAAACAGGGTTGACATCTGGATCTTTGCAAAAAATCAGATCCATTTCTCTGAAGAATTGCCAGGATTTTGCACCTCACCCGGTGCTATTATTATTATCTACTATTTTTTGTACGTTCTCTTCAAATTCTTAAATTTGTTTTCACACTGCTCCGATTATACATGGAATTTACTAACTTTCCTAATTTTATCAGCTATTGATTTTCAAATCTTTTTGTTTCTTGGTTTTTTATTCTCAAATTTTTATGCTGCTCATACAATTGTATAAGTAATTGAACTTGGGATGCGTTCCAATGTAAATTCTCAAATGATTCTGAATGAACAATTGAAACACATAAAAACTCAACACAGACATAATAGAAATACAATACGGCATCAATATCCATCTGTATTTTCATCCATGTGTGACATTTCTACATTTTGTTTTTCCAAAACATCAGTTTCCTATTCATCATTTTGGCTCCAAGTGTCATGAGCAAATTCATTCTGTGAAAAAACTAAATACTTCATGGAAAGAAAAGGAATAATAGTGATGCAGAATGATTATACCTTCAATCCGAACATCATTTTAACAAAATTTTAACTTATAAATTATTAAGAATAATACTCGGTGATCGAGAAACTTGTTTCATATGTCGCCGTACATTAGATTCTTGGCTAATGTATCCGCAGATTTCACACCTTGCTAAATTTTACACTATTTCCATTTTGACTGGGCTGCAAAAACGAATTTGAAATATTCAGGTTATGTTATCTTAAGTAGATAGCCGCTCGCAGTGTCATGTGTCAATTGAAAATTCAACTACCTGATACGTTCGTAAACTATGGTACTCGGGTAGGTGATCCTAGGGATCCGTCACGTTATCGGACTAGTAAGGCGCGAATCCCACTATACGTAACGTCACTGTCACGTCTCCGCACCGTCACCGTCACGGTAAATATTCTTACATTGCAAGCAATGAACATAATCACATTATCAGTCACGTCCACCTCCCGTCACCGTCACCTCCGTCGGCGATTGTAGCGAGAGAATATTTGACGTGTCGGTGCTTGTCGGTGGGTCGACTGTACGTGTGTAATACGTTAGTGTGCATTGACTGACGTCTCTGTTCACGTCGGATCCGGTGTAAGTTTTCGAAAATACCTATAATATCCTCATCTCCGCATGCCAATTTCCACTGAACCAGACGTTCATCTTCTTTTGTATTAGGGAAATCACAGTTTTTCCATGCTGGCTCTTAGAATAAAAACAGTAACGACAATTTTTAAAAATAAAAAGGCAAAATCAAATATCACCTCAAATCCGTTGAAGTATAAAATTATAATTTTTTCTTAGGAATAATATTAGAAACCACATCATCCATTGCCGGACACTTAATACAGTTACAATCCCCTGCCAGACACCCTTAAACCTCAATAAATCATAATTATACATACTTTTAAATTTGAAGCGTTTTTTGTGGCGCTATCTACCTTATAATGTTTGGATTTTTGTTTACTTGACAATTCAAGACAAACACCTCTGTAGGGTATAGTCATAAACATTATTACTAATGGACTGGCCTTTATGACAGTTTCCATATAACACGATGCGGAATACAATTGTGAGAGAGAAGGGGTATGCATTGAAGTGATATTTTGAAGGACAGAATGATAATTCTGGACTTGAATTACTCTATCCTCCTTATCCTCCCTTTATCTGCTACGTTGAGGAAGGAATTCGCTTAGAAGTTATACTTGAAGTATTTTATCTTGCAGTCCTCTTTCTCTCAGGGCCGGTCCATTAGTTGTTATGTCTATGGATATAGTAGGTGCAGATATCTATTTGTCAGTTTAACTGAAATCTTGACAGAAAGCCAATGAAGATCCAAAACACTCATAAAAATATGAATGATGTACGATATTGATGAAATAGTCCACTTCTGTTTTCGATTTGATTACAATCTTTTAGCATTATGTATAGGTAATCAAGAAAATGCGATTGAAGCTACTACATACGTAAGGAGAATATGAGAAAACATATGACTTGAAAACGAAACTTTGCTGCATGTTTCTTGCCCAAGTAACCAAGATCCATACTCCATAGTCGCTGATTATTCTTACCGGTTGTGGGGACATGCACAGATAAACTTTCAGCATTTATGAAATAAGAAAGTTCTGGTCTTCCAAAGCTCTTGGGCTATGAAGTGAAAAGGTAAACATCGTTGTAAAACTCAAGATCAATGACTGTAAAAATTGTCAAACCCTGTTTCTGATTTAACTTGTAGAAAATTACTCATTGACAGCGTATTCTGGCGGGATAAATCCTAATATCAGCCAGTGATTAAATATGGACTTTCGTCGGGTATTCGGCAGGTCCTTACGAATAAAAATACTTCAACCAAGCTGCAATTCCTTCTCTCCAGTGAATCCAACCAAGTTAAATACTATCCAGCAGTTACCCATCGAAAATTACTTCCCTGGGTAATGCTACTCCGAGAATTGAATGGAATTTTTCCATTTGTTGAAGAAAAAGATTATTGAACCTTTTGACCGTTGATTCAATTAACTTCATACTCTCATAGCATGCAGGCACTTTCTTAATTCACGTCCTTTATTTGTCCAGTTTCGGACGACAACAGTTCCATTCAGTCATCCCCTTGGCAGAGAGACCATTCCTGGAAGCAAACGAACCCCTGCCACAACATATCAAAGGAAATGACGTTCTACTTTTGGAAACCTGTCAGCAAAAGATCCAAAACACAGAGCCGAAAAAGGAGGAAGCCTCACTCGCCCACCATGGAATCTCAGTATGATAATGTGAAATGTGAAAGAACTTCTGTGAAAGTTAAGAAGGAACTCGGTAGACGTTCTCTACTTGCGATCGTACAGAGGCTCATCGATAAAGTTTTCAGGACAAGGTAGGTGTTGATGGTATTTTGTTAGTTATTCAAAAAAAAATGTTCCTCTCTAGGATTTCTGGAATTTACTTTCCCATATTTACCTCCAAAGTTATAAAGAAATAGTTTGCAGCAAATTTTGATTTATTTTTTTCAATTCAGTTGAATTTCATACTGACCATTTTCACTTTGAAAACTCATAATATTTACCTAGAGACACTCACTGTACATAAAACATGTTTTCCAGAATTGGAAAAGCAAACCATTCAATACTCAATTTGTACATCTTTTAGAGTACAAGCCCATCACTTTTTTAGGGGGGCAAATGATCCAGCATGAAACATCGTTAAACGATATTGCTATATGAAACAATCACTTTTGTCACAACGTCGTCAGTTTCGAGAAGTACATATCAATAGGAAAAAAATGCCATCCAGAGGTTGCAAAAAAGATTGAAGAATTATGAAGAACCTAGTGCCGTACGAAAATAATGGTATCAGAAGCCATTTATTTTAATTCTCGAGAATTTTCGATGGAGTAAGGGTCATTTAGTCCTGTGTTTAAATCGCTTCCTATATCTGTGTAGATTCATTATTCAGTAACGCCGTAAATATTTTCTAGTACAGGGGTGAGAAATCCCGGGCCGCAACATCTATCTCAAGACCCGTATGGAACGAGATCATTACGAAATACAGTGCATGTTTTAATGCTTTCCCCCCCTTTATTTTTTGAACTGCTCAACTCAAATTGAAACTTGGGATAATGAAATTGATGCATGAATACTATATTTTGGGGTAAAATTGACACATAAAAATTTCAAGATGAAAGAAAAGAACTCAACGGAAAGGGGGTCTAGTGATACATCATTTTGAAGCTCCTGACATATACTTTACAACCCTGGAATATGAAGTCAATATTTTTACCTACTACCAAATGGCGGAACATTAAATTATTGCCTGCACACATCAACGTTTGACTTCATAATTTGAGGAAATAAGCTGAGGTCAGTTCGGAATATGCTCGAAATGAGTGTCTTAAACGTCTTGAGATAAGAACAACCTATCTGATATTACATGTCGAACATTTTCGAACACAGCAACGTCGACATTTCTACAAATATTCATTATTCTCTGCCGTACATTCAATATTGAAGCAAGTTCAGTTTCGTATATCTTCTGCTTCAAATAGTCTCATAAAAAAAGTCTAAAGGTGTCAAATCTGGCAAGCGGGCTTGCCATTCCATAGAACCTCGATGGCCAATCCAACGACCATGGAAAGTATTATCCAAATAGTTTTTTTAGGTACTTTTCTGGAGTTATGTGGTGGTGCTCCGTCTTGTTGGAATAATGATATCCATATCGAATTCATTAGGATTCACTTCGACGATTTCGGTAATTAAAGGATCAACAGTAGTTGCCAGCATATTCAGATGCAATTCCCCTGTTGAATTTTGTTCAATTGACCATTGAGATGGTTTACGTGGTACCTATCTACTCATAAAATCGAAAATTAAATGAGAAAATCATTTACTCGTTGGGTTATCCGTGTAGATACTGCCATTGGTAGACGATTGATAACAATTCAGAAGAGGAACGACCGAGAAAATATCTATAGAAGAGAGACAAGTCTCCGATCCTTCTACCATGCTCCTACGAAGGGAGCGAGTCTATGAGCGAGGAATCACCAACAAGATGGATAGCTTTGCTCTGAATAGAATCAAGAAGCTGAAAATATGTGGCCACACAGTCAATTATGTGGATGCTTTGAAAAAATATCCAAAATAACAATTCAAACATTTTGTGTTTCTTGGAATTGTTTGTAAAAATCAATGCAAAAAAGTTACAGGCATTTTTCTATGAAAATTTCACATAAAAAGCTTTTTGCCATGTGCCACCACTGATAATGTAATGAATGGTACAACTTGTTTTAGAATATATCAGCCTCGTTAAAATGATAAAATGATATCACCCAAGACATCTGGGTTTTCAGCCATTTTTTTCGAATTCAAAATAAAAAAAATTCTTAGTGAAACTCTCCAAGTTTTATATAATAGCTCAACTTTTCAGAATGAGTCGATTCAATCTGAGTGTATCCTATAAAAAATTGCAATTGAAACATTTTTGGTTCCGTTGAAATGGATTGCACAAAAAGTTACAGCCAATTTTTTATCAAGTGACACCACTGATAATGAAATGAACGATACTAATTGTTATATTGTATATCACTCTTGTTGAAATTATGAAATAATTTCACCCAGAAAACCTGGGTTTTCTGTAATTTTCCCCCAATTTAACAATTTTTCTGAAATCCTTCATGGTGGGCCTGGGTGCCCAAAAATTATCATTCCAAAGAGAATACTACGTGAAAAATATAATTTTTCAACCCTCAGAGGAAAAAAAGCGGGGATAAAGAAAAAGAATTATGGTGAATACTTTCCATACCTGGGTAACATCAGTTACAGGTCAAATCGAAATATCGTGATTGAGGGCATTTCGACTATCTTAACCCAGGATACCCGTTCGAGTTCAAATGAACAAGACCAGATCGATGAAGTGGTCCAAGTGAATACATTAAACCAAATATTTCAATGCAGTCACACCGTTAAATTCACGTAGAAATCGAGTCTGAATGAATACATGAATCCAACTGAATGAACCAAATTCTGATCATTGCCATTGCTTAACTGAATGCATGTCAAAAGCATTCTTTATATTTCGAATCATACAACTAAGTCCAGATGACTGCAAAGCTGAAAGTCAAGCAATTATCCAAGTATCCTCGAGTTGATTGACATAATATAATTGATTAAATAAAGAACATGTTCGAAACTGAATTTAGAAGTTGAAATGACCCAGGTCCAGAGATCTGCTATAACTCGGTCGAATACATGTCAAACATCAAGAATCACATTCTGAAGAACACTGCTCAACTAAAAAAACTATAAATACGTGGTAAAAGTCCGAACGAATGTAATAATATAATTGGATACATGTCAGGAACATCAAAAATTAAATATAAATGACGGCATTGTTAGGACTTGATTCACAGGGACTTTCAAATTCTTCCAGGCTCGTATTCAGATATGTATTATATGAACTGTTGAGTCACTGCTCAGATGAGCACTTGTTCTCTCAGAATTATGGTATTGATGAATTTTATTGGCTTTCAGATTTTTTTTTGAAATTGGTTCACTCAATTTGAGACTTTTTCGTAAAACTGCTAAAAATTCGGTTCATTGCTTTTGTTTTTATATATTTCAGCTAGAATGTAGCAATCGTCGGAAGTCGATTGACTGGACTACCATTCAGTTGGATCAATATTTTTGTCTCAACTCGATTCATTTGGAATTCAGCCTTCATTTTGGTGAGTTCTTTTTGAATTTGATTGATCATATTCATCTATCTGGATATATTTACCCCAACGAGGTTTGAGAATTCTCATATATTTGCTATGCATTCAGTTGCACTCGTTTGTTTCGAATTGATTCACTCAGTTGGAGTATTGGTTTTATATGTTATCCATGTATTGAACTAGGCCATTTACTGGACTTGATACATGATGCAGTTTTGAATTATTTCTTGATCTTGATATCTTTGTCATGCATTCAATAGAACTATTTCCGTTCGTCTCTACTCGACTGAGTTATACTTTTGCATTTTTCAAATTCGATTTTTGAAATATTAGATATGTATTTCGAGCTATTGCTTTGTTTTGGACTTGTTTCATTCAGGATTTAGACTTGATTTTGATGAGTTCGTCATTTCTTCGATTGGACATTTGTTCTCTTCTAAAATTGATTGACGCCGTTGAAAACTATTTTTAGACGTCAAGGCTTGATTCTCATGTACCCAACTGAACTATCACATTTAGTCATAATCAATTATCTCCGTCATGTATTCGAGCAGACTTTTAAATTCGTTTGGACTTAGCTAACTGAGTCAGACCTGATTTTCAATCTGTTTTGGCACATATACTTTGGAGTAATGTATGCGTCTAGACTTGGTCTCCAACTTTGATTTCTGATATATTCGTTGTTTCATTTGTCTGGACTTTATTGTTCCTGCAAGGGTTTTGAGTTAAAGTTGGATGACATTACACTGTTCCTGTTGTGGACCGGAATATATCTCTTTGGTTCGAGTCATATTCGTAGATATTTTATGAGTATTGAATTTTCCCAATGAGTTGGATCTTTTTTATACCGGTAGAAGTGGTCAAGTTAACTGGTGGAGGATGGATGATTGGTTGCTTAAAGTATGGAGCCAGCATCGAATTTACTACTTGAATTTTGGAAAATATTTGGACAGAAAATATTCAAAAAATATTCGTTCTCTATTGATCAACTTATTCTTACAGAATTTGTTTGGGAAATGGATGCGTTGTTCATGCCGTGTGAGCGTTTAGCGTGCTGTGCTAACCAAATTCTATAGGCAAATACTCGAAAATGCTTTTGCGTACTGATATGAATTTCAATTCAAGTTCTTACCGTGAACATACATGTGAAATTTTTTCTTAAAACATTTCCCTTGAAGTAGCTAAAATACTTCAGATTTGTAGCTTCTTATCATTAAAACCTTAGTTTTTATGAGCTTTTTCCTTGCAAGATTCATTTTATGAATTTAACAAAAACTGGTTCTTCATTAGTTGAAATATGTTTTGTTCTTCACTCATGAGATCACATGTTATAGAATGAGATGAAATTGTTCAATTTTTTACACGTATCGAGACTTGACCTACTGCAGAAGTTGTAACGTTTGAGGCGTATAAAAACTAGAACCCAACCAAGTTGTCAACATCACGAGACACCTGTACAAATAAGTTAAATGACTGGTTTCGAAATAGTCAAATCAATTTTCAAGACGAGTTACAGATAGAATAGGTGAGAAACAATTTGCAAAAATAGACATTGGCGCTCGATTGATGATGATAATTTCGAATATATTTGAACTGTCCATTGTTTGGAAAACGAAGTGTTCGATATATGGGTTGTTTCAATGTTGATAGTAAATAAGTCATACGGTATATTTGCGTTTGGTGTATGTCAATCTTACATTATACAAAACTGAAGTTGGCGTTGGGTCAAATAATACCCTTAATGACCATCTCGTAATTAGGATTTCAAATCAAGTTGCCAGCGCCCTGGTGGCTATTTTGCTATTAAAGTTGTCAATGCAAGATCGGAGTTGAATGGAGAAGTATCTTTTATTTAGTGATTAGGAAAGAGAAAAATAAATTTCCATTTGATTCGAAATTTTGATGAAATTTCATTTATTTAGAGTATTTCAATGTTGAGAATAGATTTTGTTGATTCATGTATCTATCATAAGAATTGCATTTTATGACAAAATTCACACCATGAGAGAAAAAGCCGTTGGAAATCGTGGCGGAATCCTATTCCAAAACTAACTAATAGTTCATCCTATTGTTTTAAAAGTCTTCACACCACCGAACAATGAATTCATTCAAGATTTCGCTTAAGTTAATTATCAAGGTGTTTTCAAAACTTTTGTGTTGGTATCAATGTTCATCTCTTTATTTCGAAGAGCGTATAATACTATAATATATACTGCGGGATGTTGTCTTGTGTATTGTAGCGAGACATCCTTCTACCTTGTACATACGAATATACTTCTATATGCTTGTACATGGAAGCAATCTGTAGATGGGTTAGAAAAATAGTTTTGGAGTACTTCCAGTTCTTGGTTTTCGTATTGAATCTGAACATGAATTGAATAATGAACAATGCTTTGAAAGCACCAATACCATTCAAATATAGAAAGTTGAACTTTTCTCCATAACTCTTGAATACCGTCTTTCTGTTATATTAGTTTGAAAAATATATTTACTGTAACAATTCAGTATTGTCAGCGTAATGGTGAATTTTTCCGAATTCGATATACTTATGGAAATCACAAATATATAATTCAAACAAAATAGGGCCAATAACAGAGCCTTGTGCTACACCAAATTTTTCAATAAGGAAAGAGGATTGTTCCCCATGAAGTATTACATTTTGGGATCTATTGCTAAGCGTACCCCTTTTTGATCATTCATAGAAAATTGTACCCCCCCCCCCCCACTTCAACATCAGGTCTTTGCTTCGAAAAATACTCCAAAAGTAAGAAAGCTATGAAAAATCGTATAAAGTATATTTAACTCAAAATTATCGCAAACTAACTGAAAATAACATGTACCCCAGTTTGAGAAACCTTGATCTATGCGATAAGTAACTTTACAAAAGAGCTATCATAAAAAACGAAATATCTCAGCTTCTTGCTTAATACGGACGAATCGAGGAAGTCCAAAAAAATATCTCATCTCAGGATTTGAGAATATCGCCAGTAATGAGACTTAGTGCTGTGGTGGTACTATAGTGTGGACGAAAACCTGATTGAACATCATCCAATAGTTTTTATTGTTGACGAAGGTAGTAACCTGTCCTTTGAGAATGATTTCAAAGAGAGAAGAAACATTACTTATAGGTCTGATGTCAGATAATTCTTTGGGATCGTTACATTTTGCTAATGGTATAACTCTAGCGTGTTTCCATTGAGTGGGGAATATTCCTGAACTGATTGCTTTATTGAGAATGAAGGTAATAGATCAGTCAGAAATGGTACTACAAGATGTAGAATACGAATGAAGATTTCATCAGTTAAAGCTCATCCAAGATCCAGGAGTTTTCATTTTTTTATATCAGGCAAAAGCTTTATGTTTCAAATTAATCATTTCTTGATGTTGAATATCATCCACGGTTTGGGAGGATTAAAAGCCCTAAAAGTACGAATAGTCGCAAAGAGTTTGAAAATCGCGATTAAGTTGACGTTGAAGAAAGAGAGCATATCAGCAACATGCTCATAATCATAAATAGCATCCCAGTTGAATTTTGCAAGGTCTTGGTTGAAAGAATCGATGTTGAGATAACGAAAATCACATTAAGTAATATATTTATCATGAATATGCTTGGGTAAATTACACAGGGATCTGCATCATCATCAATGATGTCAATAGAAGATATGTAACTTGTATTGTTCACTACTAAGTCAATCAGGGTACTACTAACATCGGTTACCCTGGTAGGATGATTAATCAACAGATAGGTTGTAAAAATCAAAAAGATGATAGAATACTTCTTGTTTGCGATCAGATATTAACAAATCTATGTTTATATCACCAGTAATGATGAAAATGTCGCTTTCGGGAAGAAAATCGACAATAGCATTTTCCAACTCACTCAAGCTAGTGATTAAGGAGGCAGAAGGCGGACGGTAACGAACAGAAAATTTATTTATGCATTACTTTTAAAGAGATCCAGAGTTGCTGAAGGACAGGACTAATATTCTAATCGAAAATTCCAAGACGTTTCTAATATAGAAGGCAACCCCTGCTCCTACACCTTCCCGATCGGCATGCAGAAGATTATACCCTGTTATCGCCATCAAATCAAGGTCACTGGGCTCAATGAGCCATGTTTTTCCCCAAGCAATGATATCAATATCCCGGTCAAGAATGGAATCACTCGTTCGATTAAATCCGGTTGAAAATTATCTTACATTAAGATGTATTGTAACTGTATCGTTTTGGTTTTTCAACTTTCGTTTTCGAAAGCTAGTGGCGAGATAAATTGACATATCAACCTAGGTGCGGCTTTGGCGTTGACTTGAACAAATTGTATGCGAAAAATGTAAAATCACACTGAATGAAACCCAGAGTATTTACCAGTATATCCTGGCGGCGACTTCGTATCCTCCACTGGAGTGTCTGGATCCAACGTGATTTTCAGGGCGCCCCTCTTCCTCCAGACTTGCGGGTAAGATGGTCACTCGGCAAAAGAAGGATCACCCACACAAATATAACACTTTTCAAGATTGATCTTGAGAAGAAAAAAGTAGCGGCGCGAATTCAATAATGCACTTTTATTTGAGTTTGCAGAAAAAACTAAATGAATATATCGAACGAGGTGGCGATGTGAAAGTTTTGTACCATCTGTTCACCGTGGTAGGCAAAAAACATCGGCCCATCCAGTGTTTATTGAAAAAACAGTTCAACGAAATATTGACTAAAGCCAGTCACACACCTTGATTGTTTTATTCGCTCAAGAATTAATAATCTCAACTAAGTGAAAATCGTACATGTATCATACTTAAAAACTAGAAATGAACAACATAATTTGATATGAGATGATTATTTAGCAGATCTAGTTTTTCATTTTAGAATCATTCACGCATTTAATACACGAGATAGAGTTTGATCGATTGATCTGTTCAAGAGCATCAACTGTTGGATTACACTGACTGATTTCATCTCCCGAGACAAACGTAGAGGGAGAGGGTTTAGGTATGATGAAACTTTACGGATGAGAGCTAGCGTCCTGATGTTCCAAAGGACTTGATCTGAGAGCGTCAGCTATATATGAGTTTTCGCCAACCATTGATGATCTTTCTTCAATATGAGTATGAGGATTACTATGTTCCCGTAATATTTTATGGTCTTCTTTATCTTTATCTAGTATCTTCAAGTTTTTTCACATTTTGCTTAATCTGAAGTTTTTTCAAATAACTGGTGAATTCATTTTCAACAGGGGAAATATTGTCACCTTTCAATTTATATATATATTATTTATGTCTGTGGGATTGATTTGAACTTCGAGAAGATCTTCAGCTTTGTCTATAGTAGACTCCAAGAGAGACGAATGTGGTATATCTAGTCCACATATAAATATATTGTTTTTGTGATAATATCTCTCACTCACAAGGACTTTACGTTCAAGATTATTTACTTTGAGCTCGATGGCGGATATTCTCTCAGAATTTTCGTTGAGTTTGCCGATCAGCTTTCTGTTTTCCTCTTTTATTTCCTCTCTCAAGGATTCAGCAACCCCTTCAACTAGGAGTACACAACTACTCGTAGCAAAGTTATGTCAAAGTCTGTTTAGAGTCAAATCTAGGACTCACCTCTTCTACTGGGTACAGATGGTCACTCTGATGACACAATACACGTTTGCCTCCATGATCCAGACCACTTTTGATTACTCCACAATTCTCCTGATTACTCCAGACTGTTTTTTTTGTCCCCACCGAATGATTTGTACCGGCGCGAGCGGCATCATATCCACCTCTACCCACATTAAATCAATTGCTCCGCTGGTGTATCGCAGTGTTGCCAGTGAGTCATTTTTTCATATGCATATTTACACGAAAGGGAAGCCCTGTAATGTTCAAAGAACACCGCGAAATAACATTCACTTTAATTTTTGAAGTTTATAAGCTTCAGAAAAAACTCCCTCGCAAGGAGTTCCAAAGTTTAGATGTTCTATTGAAAAGAGATCCCTGAGCAAGAGAGGTTCGACTGGTCTCCAAGTTCACAACAAAGGGGTAGGAATTCTGTACTTGTCCAGTCATCCGTGGAAATATTGCCAGGGTTAAAACAATTGATGAATTCAGAAGAGCACCGACCGGAAAAATATCTATGGAAGAGAGACAAGTCTCCGACCCTTCTACGGTGCTCCAATGAAGTGAGCGAGTCTGTGAGCGAATAATCACCAACAAGACGGATTGCCTTTCTCTGAATAAAATCGAGAAGCTTCAATGAATGTTTTGATGCCGAACCCCTTACATGAGAACTATATGCCATGATAGTTCGTATCTGAGCCTTGTAGATCATTACAAGCTGACCAGAACTGAAGTATTTCCTCGCACGTAATAGAAATTCAAATTTCTGGGAAGCACTTTCGGCGATCGATCTCATATAGTTTTTCCATGAGAGATTATTACTGATCATAATTCCTAGCAGCGAGATACTTGACTTGTAGGAATAGTTACTCCCGACATCTGAATACTAGATGATGATAGATCGGCTTTCTTTGAGAAGAGAGACGCCTGGGTTTACCCAGCATTAAACTCCACCAAGTTCATGTTACCACATCCTATTATTTTTACCAAGTCATCGTTAATTTCATTGAAGTGAATGTTCCTTTGAATTTTTGTTTCTCGAGCTGGTATGGGAATTCTGGAAAATAAACTAGTATGAAGAGTACTGTCGTCCGCAAAACTATGTACTGAACATGTTTTCTCGAGCAAATCATTGGTCACTATTTTGAAATCATGTCACTTTTCTCACTTCATTTGAAATTTGGTCACTTTTGTCACTATTACAGAGCTCAGAAGTGGTTAGAATTGAAGAGTCGGTTAGAATTGGAAACAACTTTGTGCCTCAACTCTCTTACTACGGTAAACTCATATTCATAGGGGATGAATATATATCTCACGGAAACACTTGTTCATGATATAATTGGTATGCTTGATCTAGTTTGGCCTTAGACTATCATGAATTTTTGTTAAATGAATGCGTCGTAGATTTCTTTTCCATATTATAGTATCACTATATTATCCATCAATATTTCTTCGATCGACGATCAAGATTATTCTGCCACATGAAACTGTTCGAAATAATTTCTGATAAGAGAATACTTTTGCTAAAAATTTTACCAACTTGGTGAAAATTCTCAAAAATTATATTTTGACTCATTCCATAACGTATCATATGTACTAGGATCAATCACATCTTCCGAATCTCCTGTAATAACATACAATTTCGAATTGCAAATTTGCACAATTTATAGAGGGTTAGATGTTAGATTGAAAGAGTATACTCTCAGAAGAAGTGTTTTCACTGTTTTCAAAATATGTTATATTCTTTTTTTTAACAAAATCAGAACCACCATCTACTACGATTTAACACCCTGTAATTTTGGAAACAAAGTATTTTCGGAATTATGTTGATATGATTTTTCTTTATATGAAATGAGATCTTGAACACGCTCTTACATTTTTTCACCGCAATTCGGCAACTGGGATCAATCAAAACTAGATCGTAAAACCGGCCTTGTGCATTGGTGTTCAGTTCCTTTCCGGATCCACCTCAAATTTCTACACATTCAACACGAACGAGAATGAGATCCTCTTTGGTCATTGTAGTTTTCTCGTGCTTTCAAGTCATGGCCCTCTCAGATTCAGATTGTGTAGATAAAAATTCAGATCATTGGTCAGCCCTGCTGCATTATTTTCTGACTCTAATTCCCTAGAGTTCTTCTGACAGCCGCAAGAAATTCAGAGTGCCAGAGATACAATCGTATTGAAACAGTCTTGAAAGATCTTGTCTTCCCTGCAAAAATAGCATTTGTTATCCATTCCTCCAAACTTTTCGAAATGTTCTCGAAGTTGTTTCAAAAGTCAGAGCCTGTGACCCACTTGCTATTTGATGAATTTTATGTTTTACTTCTTGGGCACTTCTGCAGAACTGACCTGGTGTCTACTAGTAGAATATAATACTAGCCCGCATGAAGGCTCATCAATGCGAAACTCTGGGTTCGCGATGAGCTCAAAATGTACCACGGTCGGTATGATTTGGAACCTTTGACTAGAAAACTTCTGTCAGCAAAATTGATATTTTATGAATATAAGCCCCGAAAAACGTATAATTTTCTTTGATTGATTACAATTTTGGGTACAGATGTGATTTTATTTTTTCTGAAGTACAGTTTGTATTTTACAGAGTATAGCTCTGATTCACAAAGTACGAATTACTTTAATCTTAAAAAATATTATCATCACTTTATTGTGGTTTTTGCCTTGTCCTTATTCTTTATGAAATTTCTCAAATTCTGAATTCCGAAATAGTGAAAAAGGGACTAGCTTTCAGAAAGAAAAGTTCCTGAATTGGTTGAGAAAATGTCACTATACAGATAAAAAGTCACTATTATGTCACTATTTTTGAGAAAGGTGAGTCACTATTTTTGACCCTCTGCTGGCAAACCTAGTGTAGCTGTCAGCGTATTTATCTCTCACGCAGGCGATCAGGGTTCTAGTCACATCGTGAGTTTTTTTTTTTTTAGATAACTTTGACATTGATTCCATAGGTGGCTAACTAACCCTCCAACGGAAAAAAACAATAACCAACAGCCGTCCTATTGCGCAATATTTGTTTTTCATCCCTACCCACACCCGATTCGCGAAGAATTGACCCCATGAACAAAAGAAAAGTGTAACCAACAGCCTTTCGGCAGACGGAAAGTTGATCCCATTGTGGGGAACTTACAATGCTATTTAGATCAGAAATTTTTCCACGACCAGGTGTCTCAGTAGAGCAGTGAAAATTCCTCTGGAATGGGCATTCGTTCGGAAAAGCAGATTTTTTGATGTTATATACAATTGTCAATTTTAAAACACATTGCAAATTTAGAAGGCCCATTTTGACAGGAATTTTTGAAAACAACTGAAAATTTTGGTTTTGTGCTCGTAAGTGGAAAATGGTAATTGTTTTCGGAAAAATTTTCAGACAAGTTGCAGGAAATTCAATTCGGTAAAAAAAAATCCGATTATGAGCTCGGGTAAGTTGATGGTTTAGCCGCCATATGCTTGCAAACTTTTTCACCCCAAAATCCTCAATTTTCTCACGGCAATGGCTTCAGCAATACTTGAAAGCTTGAGAAAGAATCTGATAAAATCGGTTTGAGTTTCGTGTGCTATGTTGCCCTTTTGACTTCAAATTTCATATAACAGTTCGGCGGTGAATCCATTTCGGATTTTGTAAGTACACGTAAATGATTTCAATCATATATTTTTTAAGTTTGAAACTTGAATTTCTGATGCTAGGTGTTTCAAATATTCGAAGTTCATTTATCAGTTATACTTTATAATAAATTTTTGTTAGAAATGAGGGATAATCATATAGCTAGTTTTATTCTTGAAGGAGAGGCAAAGTCAGGGAATCACATAATATGGGTACCTGTTGTCGAATCTATAAATGGCAAAAATGCTCGGGTAAAATAGAATACTGAATTGATAGTTGATGAGTTTGGAAGCTCAAATTTGAATCTCTTAGTTATCGTTTATTTTTTGAAATCAATATTCACCAGTCGTTCCTGTACATAACAACTTTCTAACAATTTTTTTCTTCTATACATAGTAATATACACGTAGGTAAAATATTCAAAATCAAACATTGCTCACATTGGACCTCTCCTGACTCACAGAGCGCCCTTGCTCAAATTCTACTCTAAAAAACTAAGCAATAACTAAAAGCGACCAATGTCTTAACAATAACTGATAACATTCAAAAATGTTAACAAATTTACTAATAAGAAAGGAGTCGTCAAATCTTGTCGGCTTCTCAGTCTTTCTTTTTTACTTTTAGTCTATTGACTCTCCTAGTATTAAAGAATCCTCTTTGAAAGATTCTCTCTCGCCCTGCTCCAAGAAATGGGCCGATGTCTCCACATCGTGTGTATAGTTTCATCCTCTTCGTCTTCTGTATCATTGTTTTGTTGGTTAAAGTATTCAGATCAATGTGTATCTCAATCAAACTCTGGTCTTATTGACCTTCATCTATCATTTCTGCTTGAAAAACAGGAATCATGTTAACACAGTAGATTGCAACAGATGGTGAGTTTAAGAAGGGGAAACGAGTTATTATGAACGTCTCACTCACTAAGCGCATGCATAGTGCTCTCGCCCTCATACTTCTGGCTGAATAATTTTTGTCTTAGGGGATGTTTGGTCACTCTCATTTGTCTGACTGATTGAATATAACTCTTGAATGAATACTTCAATAACATATTGAAAAATCAGACATGTAAAAATAAGTAAAGTTCATTTATTTTTTGGGTAGCTTAAACGCGTCTGACAAAAGCTCTGGTCCATCAAAAGTGTCTGACACTTATGATATTACTTTGAAATAATATTCCACATGACATATATAAAAATCAGCCTTGTGAATTTGAGTTAAATAATTCTTCTTTTTAGTTACCTTTCTCACCTGGTACCTGTCCAGGTGTCACTCGGCAAGTTCCACAAAGCGCGTAGGTATTCAAGGCACACGAGACGCTACTGAAAGCTTCAGGTTTCATCCGTGTGAAAATAAGTTATGTCTGATTGCTCTGGGACTAATATGACGGCTATACTATCAAGCTTACGAACACAAAAATAATGTTTTTAATTGGTTTCAACATTTCCTTCCGAAATGGAACCTTCATATTTGGCTAGGTGATTTATAATAGACAATTGTATGTTACAGAAAATCAGCTTTTCAGGACAGATTTCTATTTCAGAGGAATTTTACTTGTCCAAACACCTACTGGCAATAATTTTTTAACCATCTATAATATGATAGTAATAGATATGGATGGTTTGAACGACTACTTTTGGGACACCCTGTATAAATTTTTCAGCACTCCGCCTAGGGCAGAAACGGTGGTCTCTCCCAGAAAACGCTTCCTACGCGAAATGGAGAAGGATAAACCCCAGGGCGACGATTTTTCGCAGAAGAGGAGTCGCAGCAAGTCGAACCACGCGACGCCCACCTCTTCGCCGTCGGTGATGACCGGTAGCGGCGGCAATGTCACCAACTTCACGGATGACGCCAAACCGCTGCGCAACTCGAGTTACAGCATCACATCTTTGCTAGCGGAGGACCGCAACGCCGCGAAGAGATCGCCCAGCAACTCACCTAGTCAGTTTTCTCCTGTCGCGCACGCGCAGTACAGCGGCGGGTCCGCCGACGAGCGATGGTATTCGGAGAGCGTCGACAAGTTGCGGTCGATAGAGCTGTCTGTAAGTCGAGTTTTTCATATTAGAATTAATCATTTATCAATATAGCCATCCCGAATTCCCCATATATTTTACATGCTAGTAATTATTGTTATAGTATATTGTGCTTTCTGATTACTCATTTATATTAAATAATTAAAATAAGGTCTCCTTCAAATATTAAAGCTCCCTTCATATACTGAACAATCGTTATCCATATACGCGATCATTGCAAGTTTGATCATGAATGGTAATGGTTCGGACTTCTATTGTCTATATTGACTCTATTGAAACCTGTTACTAAGAGCGAAAGGATATAAATACAAGGGAGAAAATCAAATCAAAATCAAATTTTTTGGTCAATAATGAAATTGATTGATCAAAGAAAATAACGTTGTTACAAAAAATCGAGATATCGAATACTAAATTCGAGTCAAAAAAATTTTATAAATGAAATAGTATTGTGACAAGAAAATTAAGGTATATATGACAAGAGGATTAAGGTATCGGATGTGATACTTGGTTTCAACATTTTTTTATAATATTTCATTTATTTCTTTATATAAAATTTTTTTGATTCGTATTTCGTATTCGATATCTTGATTTTCTGTAACATACCAGAATAGCCGACCAGTAACACAACAGAATGCAAATGACTTAAAATTTCACCTGAACGAAACCCAGTGGTATTGTTGTCCATAACTATCACGTGCAGACCTAAAACATTCTAGAAATAAAATTTCTTTTGAGATGAAATATTTTTCTGACCGGAAAATGACCGCTCAAATACTCAAATATTTTTCATTTTATTTTGCTGAGTGCTATATTCGTCAATGATTTCGGAAATATATCCTCCGAAAGGGTGGAATCAAATTTTCTCGTTGGTGACAATTATAATACATCAAGATTGATTAAATTATGTAGTAAGAATAAAATATTCCGAGTGAACTACTCCATTTTCCTGAAGGGTTTTATTCAACTATTTCCATTTGAATGAAATATCATGATGGGAAGGCCTTGGTCAGCAGAATAATAATATGATCAATCAGAAGTTTGGACTACCCTCTGCAGGAGGTTGATTACATATTTTCTTCGGTGGTGTCAATACTATGCTTTGAACAGCAAGAAATACAAAAGAAAACAAGATTAAACTGCCTCCGAGAAGGGGGAGCAATTTCGATAACCATAATTATTCCAATATAAAGCCTTTGATAATCCAGAAGAATATGACGAACACCCAGAAATCAACCTGCACAAGGTTGTTGGACTGGGTGTC
Source organism: Zygogramma bicolorata (assembly GCA_032362365.1). Classification (NCBI taxonomy): domain Eukaryota; kingdom Metazoa; phylum Arthropoda; class Insecta; order Coleoptera; family Chrysomelidae; genus Zygogramma; species Zygogramma bicolorata. The sequence goes on from JAVJAQ010001650.1 coordinate 438,020, forward strand.
ATAAAGTATAGGGAAGCAAAGTGCAATAAGCCTAGGTAGAAGCAAACTGCATGGTCGTTTCTTCATATACTTATTTGTCAAGAGAATTTCTGAAAAGCGGATTCAAGCAAGCCAACTTACTAAAATCATCAACTTAGAAGAATAAAATCACCAAGATTCGATAAGACAAGTTTTTAATGTTACTTGGAAAGTCCACAACTTATATATTTCGCTTACGATGAGTTGTAATATTTGATACACTAATTTGGATGAACTAGAAGTGTATTTTTCCAACAGGTACACAGCGCATATTTTCGAATGCAAGTGCCAAGATGTTAATGCTTTGTGAACTCCACCAGAAGAGATTTTTTTTAAAATATTGGTTATTTCATGAGGTACGATTCTTATGATATCTGTAATGAAAACAGTACAAAACAAATCTTGTGTGATTCGAACGACGCTATAGTATACCTGCAGTTTGAAAAGCATTTCACTCGTCTAAACATTGAGTGAAAAAAAAAAAGATTTTTTCATCGAGGAATTTATATAATTTTTTATTTCGAGTACCTAAATGTTCCTATTGAAAAGTGATAGTTTACTCGCTTTCAGCTTATTATTTTCTATTTGGTAGGTACTTGGAAGCTAAAATTGAATACATTTACCTACGGTGTAATGAGGACCGTAAGTATAACTACCTATCTGTACTATTGAATCCACAGTTACCTTTGTTTTTGCAACGTTTGAAATATATTCACAAGAGGTGCTTGCAATGGTTTTTGCTTTCATAAAATGGCGTATTTATCTGTTTGGCAGAGCTGTTCCCATCCACCCTGATAACAAGGCCTTCCTGTATCTTCAGACTACTCGCTTATTATCCCCTCGTATAACGAGATGGGTTTTAGCTTTTCAGGAGTTTTCCTTCAAGGTGGTGCATATTTCTGAGAAGGAAAATGTTATAGCCGATGCTACAACTGATAAATATTATCGAATCGCTACGTTTTCTTTACAGCTGCCAAAGGGTTTTATGGACATCCTAAATAATGTAATAGCTTATCAAAATGAGGACGAAAAATTGACAAATATCAAGAACTCACTGGCCGACAATGAGAAACTTAATTGTAATTGTGTGTACCAAAAATGTTAATCAATGAATTATTTGATGTTTTCACTCCACTCCATTTTGGTGTCTACAAGATGTGGGTGGCTTTACGCAATAAAGTCTGGTGGAACAATATGAACCGAATGATAAAAAAGGCTACTTGTACAGTTTGTCAAAAGTCCAAATCTGCTGAAATGCCAAAACCTCCACAAATGCAAATCATTCCTGCAGAGAAGTCAGACATTATTGCCATGGATATCTATGGTCCCCTGGTGCGCCGTTGAGTTTGTTATATTTTTGTTGTCCTCAATCTTTTTACTAAATATGTATGACTTTACCATTTGAAAAAAGCCACAGCTAGAGCTATGCTCAACAGGATCGAAAAAGATTATTTTCCTCTCAGAGGTCAAGGCGTACAGTTGGTTTATTCTGCAGTACGTCATCCTGAATGCAATAGCTCTGAGCGAGTGATGAATGAATTGGGGCGTCTCTGTCGCTGTTTTTGCAGTGAAAATCATGGTAGATGGGCGTGGGAGTTGCCACGTTTTCAAAAATTCCTTAATTCCGTAGTTCATGAATCCACCGGTTTCACCCCTGAAGAATTGCAGTTCGGTTTTAAGCGATCCCGTCTCTTAACGAATACTTTCCTTAGTTCCTTACCAGATTGCGAAATCATTGAACCCACACACTCCGAGAAATTATTTTAAACTGAAGCATCCCTTAGGTGCAAAGCAGCCCGACGTGCCATAGCTGATTCGGGAAGACCAGGTACAATTTTACCGTGGGCGATTTGGTACTCCTCAAAGCGAATAACACCTCTTCCTGCCTTCATGCTGAAACGAAGAAATTTATTCTACTGTTTGAGCGGCCTTATCGAATTAAAAAACAAGTCAGCAACAATACTTACTGTGTTGAAAATCAAACTCATTATTTGTTATAACTATCTAATGAATCAAAAGAATGAGCCCTTATCTCTTATGGCCGCAATGGGTATCTGTTTTCATATATTTATTTCCTACATATCTCACCTATTGCCATATTACCAAAATTCCAATTATCATATGCCATAATTATCAACTTGTTGTCACGTATTTTCTTATATGTGTACTACTCGAAAACTGTATTGCTTGATCTCATGAAAAAAAAATTGTCCCCTTCCCCCTTGTTGTCGCTATTTTCAATAAGCATGAGAATATACCTATTGCGGGTAAAAAAACAGTTTGAAATACATGGTACATACTATTCATTTGATAATAATTTATGTACAAAGGGTATAAAATAGATGGCCGGCGCGGGACATGAAATAAATACCATGCACGCACGGACATGAAATACAGTAGTATGTAGTTGGTAGCTGAGCAATAAAAAGAATAATGAACGAGTATGTTCCTTGAAAGTCAGTGGTGCAAAAATTAAAATGAAACTTTATAAAAAGTTTCATTTTAATTTTTGGAAACTGATGAGAAGATTATCAAATTATCTGGTCTATCACAATTTGCTTTCAATTCAAAATGCCCACCACAAGACAACTAGCTGTTTCGGGCTTTGGCCCTCGTCAACTGTGGGTTGGCAAAGTCCTCGTATCGAAGACAAATTGTGATAGATGACTAGAGGATTTTATATGAATCGTGCCTCAAAGGCAAGCGACACATAAGTGGATCCACCTAGCATTTGAATGAACCGGAACCATCATGGCACACTGAAATGGAAAATTGAAAATTGAATTATCAAAAATGTTTACGTTTGAAATGTCACCTATGTGGTATCATTGGATTCAGACAATTATACAGAATTCAGAAATGTAATATACAGAATGATTTATTTGAACATCGAAAGTTGGTATCATTTCTGGCGAAACCGGAAGTGAAAATCATTTGTAGGTCAAAAGGGCCGCTTATTATGTGAAGGGGATATCCCAACTTTCAATTACCTTTGCAACTAACTGAGATACGGGGGGTGTACCACGATCTTGCATCACCCGATAAATATTTTTATACATGAAAAAATGAAAAAATACACTGAGAGGAGATTCTAGAAGTAGTTCAAATTGAAAAAATCCAAACTCAGCTGGTACTGGATATGAATCGTCAAACTTGATTTATTCAAAAGCAAATAAAATATGAAAACAAAAATATTTTGAAGTTTTTATATTTTCGAGAATGTTCTGTTAAATACAATCTCTTTTTTTCTCCTTTTTTTATACACTACTTGCATAATTTGTGAAAATGTGTCGTTGCTGACATCTTTGCAAAAATTTGCCCTTTTCTGCATTATCTTGGTTTTGGTTGAACATCCAGTAGATGATTCCCGTGTATCTGAAAAAAATAACTATACTTTATTCTGTCAAAAGCAATAAAACTACTACTCCTATTAGTTTTGGCCTCGGCTTGTTACTCTGGAATCGTCCCAGCATAGAAAATACAATAGAACACTTTATCGATATATGAAATGAAAAAAAAATTAAAAATGCTGTGAATCAAATATATACCTTTGTACATCTAAATGAAACACATTTAACAATATATTGTTCAAAAATGTTTTTTCGATTATCCAGCTGACGAACATCAATCCTAAGAAATCGAGAGTTTTGCGAGCAATGGATTAACGAAGCCTTAACTTTTAACGTTTGAATCCCAGCACGGTGGTACTGGGGGAGATTTGAACCCCGGTCTTCTGCTTGGGAGGCGGACGTGCCAACCCTACACTTCCGAGAACCACAACAATATATATATATATATATATAATTATATATAATTATGATGAAGAAATGGCACTTTTGAAATTTTTGACAAAAACTTACAAATTTTGTATTCTCTTTCTAACATCAAATTGCACGATACCCTTCTATTACTACAGCAATTTTTTCATACGCCATCCTCAACGTTCCATGACTACATCGAATTATACGGTGAGGCATAATTTCTTGAATGAGCTGAGTGTCACAATGTTGGGACGTATTGGCAGATATCTATTACCAAGTTCCCTAGCACTTCACAACCACTTCGAGATCAAAAATACCCCCCAACGATATTTACAGGTGAAAAGACTCATTTTAATAACTTACCCAAGCACAAATAAGACATTCTAGTGATTTGGGGTTGCAATCAGCAACAATATGAAAAAATCTATTTTAGTGTCTAATATATATCCTACTGAGACCTCCAGAACTTTATCCCTCACTGGTGTAAACCACGTTCAAAACATGAACACATAATCTACAACCCTCAAATAATGTAGGTATGCCTTTGAATAATGCAAAATACATTTCTACCCACACTAGTGACCTAAAATTACGACTGGTCTGGTACCCATCTGAGTTTAAGCATTTGATTTAACCAAAGTTGGTATTTTTTTTATTCAACGGTATATGGTGGATACACCTATATGCTTTTTCCGAACTAGTAATCATTAAGCTTTCTGATAAAACCGGTTAAACAAAAATTAAAATAATTCAAAAACAGCAATACCCTGACCAACTTGTCAATCAGATAAATTAATTCAAAATGTCAGGTTGGATTAATAATTTTTTCCAAATCATGGTGTGAAATTTTTTTACCGAATACCAAGCAAGCTCAAATTATTCCTGGGAATTTTCTTTCGGGCACGAATATTTTGTTAAAATTATCAAAATATTCGCGCCCCCTAAAAAATTTCCAGAAATATTTCAAGCTCTTGTGATGTTATAAGTGAAAATTTCTCTCTTGTCGTATTGGTGAAAAACGATCTCCTCAATCTTGCGTATATACCTGGTCACTCCGGATGGAAATGTAATGAAAGAGCTGATATACTTGCCAAACAAGGGTGTCTCACGCTAGACCCCATAGTGTGGCTAGTAGAGATGCCGTACCAAGGTCGGAATAAGATAAACGTTTTAGTGGAAGATCTGCGCAAGGCAGCTTGGCATGCAACTGGGGGTTGTCGAAAACCCAAAGTCCTGTGAGGGTCAACGGGAAATAGGTGGGGCAATGAACTGCTCACTCTTAGTAGGTGGCAACTCAGATCAATCGTAGAGCTGGTCACAGGACACGGAAATCTGAGAGTCTTCCAACACAAGGCAGAGAGATCAGGATCTCCTGATTGTGAAAGATGTGAAGAAAACCCCAATCCACGAACTCGGTGAGTGCCGAGCACTAGCGGCGTCCAGATGGAAATGGTTTGGATGGGGCGAATTAATATGAGAGGAAATCAATGAATTTGGTCTGAAATGGGTATTGAGTTACTGCTCAGCAGTAAAGCTACCCCAGTAGTACCCTGAGGCAGGGATCGTCACAGTGTACAAAGGCAACAGCTAAGGGCATAAAAGCGAGATAGTCCCCCCGAGACACCCAATCTAATCTAATTGGCGAATAACTCTGTCAAATTTCATGGTTCAGAGATCCGCGAATAACTGTTGCTGTGTGCTCCTGAAGTATGACGTAGGAAGTTAAAACAAGGCAGTTCAAACTCTCAGTTTGTGTGGCCGGCTGATTTTCAGAAAGTAAAAGAGTCTGACGAGTCTTCGTTGCTGTGTCTTTATTGAATAGATTTTGCGGCTGATGGAAAAAGTGACAATCAGACAAGAACAAATACATACATGTGTAACAATGAAATATGAAGACTATACATATAAAACTGATTTCAAACATTACATAATTTTTTAAATAGCCCCCACCTGAACGAAAAAGTGACCGGCATCAAGGATAGATCGAGTAGGAGTCAATTTAGCTATAGTGCCATAAGGGCTCACGATACCTTGCAACAAATCTGTTTTATCTTATAACTTCCTCAGCAAATTCAGTTTCATACATAGAAGCTCAAGTGGAAAGAAACCCAGTTGGCGATAGCGGAGATAACACAGCAACGAATTGGCGTGAACCACTATTAGGCAGCACACGATACATCACGGTTGATCACCAGTCACCAGTGGCATATCCAAAGAAAAAATGAGGATCGTATGACATCTCTATTCTGGACTAAGTATGACGTATCAGACCACAAGCAATGAAAAAAGTTTAACGAGGATACTGTCGTATGGAAATACATTACATGACGAATGACAATAAACTGTGAAAACAGGCGCCAAACATCAAGCGTGTCAATCAACTTTTTGTTCAAAATGAAGGAGAACTCAAACAAACAACTTGAAATGACATGAGCAAGAATACGAGAAGATATGCATTCCAGTACAAAGACATCGATCGAAGTTGATGACGTTTGGAATGAAAAATACCATAAGAAACATTTACTACTACTAAGTTTGTGAATGAACTTATTGTTATGAAACTGAAACTTTCAGTAAACAATTAAGATTCATATATATCAACCATTAAGTTGCTTGATGATTTTTTTGTTTTTTTCGAGTTCGTGGGAGCCGTCTGACCTGTCCTTTTGTTGTCAAGTCTCCGGAAAGCTTTTCATCCTCTAGGGCTCATTGCGCTATTCTTCCATATATACTAAACCATTTCTTGTTGGCACAAACTGTTTGTGTTACATTCCTGATTATCATTTCGTGGATACTCGAATAGATTTATGAAATTGGAGATGAAGATGAAATCAACTTTATTTCTCTCTTAAATTCTGTCGTTGAAAATCGTATTCAAAGATATATACGAAAGCAAGTCGTGAAATAATTGCTAACAAAGTCGCTAGAATGCATTATCTTTGATATCAATGTATCATTCCATTTGAATCGGATATTTTCGTTTGGCGTCGTGTTCAGGGTCCTGCCTGGAAAAATCATTTTAAGTTGATCAAAGATGGTTGAGATGGTCTCGGTAGTGTAGTGGTTAGCATATCTGCCTATCAAGCGGAAGGCCGGGGTTCGAATCCTCCCCGGGCCACCGTGCTGGGTTAAAAGGTAAGGCCTCGTTGATCCATTGCTCGCACAAATTTCGACTTCTGAGGATTGACGTTCGTCAGCTGGTTAACGAAACGAACAATTTCAGAACAATTAGAAAAATGAATCATGAAATTACGATATTGCTTGTTATAATATAATTACAGTAATAGAAATTAAGACTATTGCATTTCATTATGACATGACAGTTTTTCGATCTGATTTTTTGAATAGTGGAATATAGAGTGCTTTTCTTTGGCACCCCCCTTAATTTTTGAACGAATTAACTCAAAAAATTTGGAAAATGAAATTGATGCAAAAATACTATATTTTGGAGTAAAATTGACAGATGGAAATTCCAAGATGGCGCCATCTGAATAAAAAAACTTAATGGAAAGGGGAGTCCTTTGATACATCATTTTGAAGCTCCTGGCGAAACCTTCACAATTCTAGATCATGAAGTCAATATCTTCATCTACTACGAAATGGCGGAACATTTAATAATTGCCTGAATCGACGACATTTAACTTCATACTTCTAGGAAATGAGCTGAGTTATGTTCAGAAGATACTCGAAATGGTTTATTTATTTATTTTTATTTATTCTTTTCAATTGGAATACAAACAGGACGTGCCCAAAGCAGTATTCCCTAAATATTTACAGTATCAACTAATACTAAAATAGATACATTATATGCTTGTGTTAACGGCGTGAGCGGAAAGAGAATATAATTATGTGATAATTAATGGATATTTTCTTTCATGAAATATCTTTTCAGAGCACCATAAAAGGAGTTCAACGAGTGAGAAAAAATATCGATATGTACTAAGTTGCTCATGGAGTTGTATGTCTTTGTGCATCTGTGGAGAGGAGAATTCAGAAAATAGTTAGTGTGAGAAGCATCGGTGTAAAACAAAGAATAAGCTCGGGTGTGATGTGTAGGTATGTTGTAAGTCAAGGAGTGCAAGATTGAAACAGAGTCGATTTGATTATTGCATAGTTTATGGATGAATCTTAGATCGACCATGTGACGTCTGTTTTCTAGGGAAATGAAATTGAGCATTCGTTTAACCTCAGAAGAACTAATGACTGAGCCAGAACGCATTTTTTGTTTATAATATAATTGACAAATTTATTCTGAATATGTTCCAGCATGTTGATATAAATTAGGTAGTTAGGGTTTCATATAACTGAAGCGAAACTTAATATAGGCCATATATAGAGTACGAATAGTGAGAATATTCTTGAATTCAAAACATGTCCGTAAAACGAAGCCTAACATTCTATTTGCTCTATTGGAGATGTGAATTATGTGTTTATCAAATAGCATTTTATTATCAAAAATGACCCTCAAGTCTTTAATTTCAGAGACGGCATTGACTTTTTGGGTACATAGAATATACTCAGATTCGATAATGTTTTTATTCCGAATAAAAGTTATTTTGAAACACTTATTGAGATTAAGAAATAGGAAGTTCTTGACACAGTAACTTTGCAAACGTTCAATATCCTGTTGGATGAGTGAGATTTCATTTTCAACGGTATGGAAATTTTTGAGGTCATCCGCACACATAAAAAAATCTGGAGAATTTGAAACATGAACTAATATCATTTATATAAATGTTGAACGATAAGGGTCCCAGATGGGAACCTTAGGGAACACCTGAGGTAACGAGAACACTTCGATATGAAAAATTACCAATTGTTACAGTCTGTGATCTACTATTTATGTACGACTCGAACCATTTCAGGAGACTCCCATAGACACCGACCTCGGAAAGTTTTTTTATGAGTACCTTGTGGTTTATTTTGTCAAATGTCTGGCTGTAGTCGGTGTAAATGGAGTCAACCTGAATTCGTTTATCCAGATTACACAGAAGTGTACTCAAACAAATTACTCTCTACGGATCTATTTCTCATGAAACCATGTTGGTTTGCGTTCAAGATATTTTTGACATCACAATATAGGTATTCACTGACTATAGATTCAAAGACTTTAGCTATTATAGATGAATTGTAAATTGGTCTATAGTTACTCGCTTGGCGCTTGTCTCCAGATTTGTGGATGGGGATGATGAATGCATTTTTCCAGACATATGGAAATACCCCTTCTCTAATCGACTTATTGAATAACAAAAATAATGGGTTCACAAGTTGGTCAGCACTTTCTTTTATGAACTCCGTGGTCAGACCATCTGGACCTGGAGCTTTAGTAGGTAAGCTCTCGAGTTTTTCGAGAATAACCGATTTAGGAATGAAATAATTGGATGTGCTGAGGTGTTACTCATTTTCACTAGTGGTATTGTTGTTGTCTGGATAAACAATGTTATTTGCAATTGATATTGTATGATTGAATGAAACAGAAAAGAAGTCAGAAAATTCCTCACAGATCATTTTGCCATCAGTAATCAAGTTATCTTTTTTCAGACAATTTATTGAATACGAGCTGTTTGTCTTAGATTTCACATACTGCCATAAATGTTTAGGGTTAGTCAGAATTTGTTTCTCACATGATGCTATATAGGTTTCATAATCCTTAGATATCAAATTTTGACCGTCCTCGTAATAATTTGAAGGTAGTCTAAACTATTTTTATATAGTTTCCACAGTCGATGATATTTCTTCTTCTCATTAATCGCCCTAATGGTGCTCGTGCTATACCAGTTTGGAAATTTTCTATGGATTCTAGAATTTTCAGGAACAAATCTTTGAATTATATCATCAATAATTCTGTACAATGTGACAACACTCAATTCAGAATTCAGCCCGTCAAAATGGGAGTCCCAGTCTGTTCTGGCGAGTTCGGCTTTGATAGAGTGATAGTTAGCTCTGTTAAAGTTGTGAATGAAGAATTTGTTCATTAATTTTGGTGAGGGGTGATCCCATGATAGATTCAAGCTGAATTCTAAATTGTTGTGAAATTTGTCCTCGTTAACCATTGGGACTGACATATGCGTAAATTTTCAATTAAGTAGTTATTATCTAGAATGATATCCAAAGTATTATCACTAAAATTTTTGAAACAATTCAGTTGTCGAAGATTACTAAAAGATAGAGTGTCAACTAAAAGACAAGAGTTCACATCGGTAAATTTTGTTGGAACGCAGAATTTATTGATAGGGTCTTGTTTTCACTGAATATTTGGTAGGTTGAAGTCACCACAAATTATGAAAGTGGTATCAGCATTATTGGATATCAATTCGTTTAAGTTGGAGCAAAAACAGTTCAATGGTAAGGTTTCACCTGGGGGAATATATGCACAGCCTATATTGATGTGGTGTCTTTGGTTTTTGTCGGGAGCGATGGTAATCCAGAAATCCTCAGCATTCGAAGACCACTTAATTTGGTGAAAACATTTCAGGTGTTTGTTGACAGCTATCAGGCAACCACCACCAGTATTTTTGTCACTTGTTGATAGGTCTCTATCTCTTCGATACACAACATATTTTTCACTTATTATTTCACTGCTCGATATCGAATCATTCAACCAGGTCTCTGTTATACAGATTATATCATAATCACTGCATGAAGTCTCACGATAAATTGCGGATATTTCATATTTGAATCCACGGACGTTTTGATAGTAAACGGTTAGGGCCATAAAGAGTGCACAGCAATGAAAATATTAAAGTAGGTCGTCGTTATCGTTACCTACTTGATTTTCTCCAGATCTGATTCGTTTCTGATATTCAAAGCTTTGGTAGTATCTGATTTTCTGACGAATATAGATAGAGCCATTCCGAACCCAAACATATTTGAAATTGTGAGATTTGTAAATATTTGATTTTCTCAGTAAGATGCTCGTTTATGAATAAATGATTGGAAATAGATTCTATATTTGAACCAGGCGTTGATGTGTTGCTCGCTTGATTTTGGCTGCTGCTAGAATAGCATCCTTTTTCTGTTTTGTTAACATTTTCACTACTATGGATTTGGGTAGATTCGAGTGTGATCCAGGATGCACACTAGCACGATAAATTCCATCGATATCTGAAGAAACGATTGGGCAGGATATGTTTTCTCCTATTTTCTCGACAATGCTCAACAAATTTTCGTTCGACTTGGTTGGGACACCATTTATTTCTATGTTATTGGCTCGGGTACATTGCTCCAGATAGTCTACTTTTTCCGACAAGTTATGAATTTCATTTTTGAGTTCAAGATTTCCTTTGGTAATCTTGTCAAGTAATGCAAACATTCCTTCGATTTTTTTATGGATGCTTCAACATTGGAGAATTGATTACTGCAAAAAGTGACAGATTTGAGAAGCTCGTCGTAGTTGCTAGTAAGGGTGTGAATTGGGTGTGTTTTCTTCACGAGATACATCTTCGGATGCTGAGAATATTGGACTGCTCTTCGACGAATACTTTTCTCTGCAAAGCATATGTCTATAGATGAAAAGCGACTGACATCTTGCTTATTCAGATCGACACATTTTCCGTGAAAGAATTTCCCGCGAAAGAATTTCCCGCATGGCCCTGTACATTTCAGCCCGGGCGTCTTAGTGGTGATTCCTCCAGTGCAAAGATCGCAAATCGGCATTTTTATTGTGCCCAGCTGAATTCCGACGAGTAAACAAACTGAGTATTCTTTTTATTTGCAGGAAAAAACAAGATTGTAGATATTGATATATAAATTGTTGGTTTGGGTCCTTGTGCACTCACTGAATAGTGTGGAAAAAACTATATGTGGGATACACACTATGAAGGGGATTCAAGTTTTCAACACTGTAATGACTGAGATTACAAACACTTTTGCGAAGTTACTACTTTTTTCGCGGAGTTTTTTCACGGAGTTTTTTCACAAGAAAACTGAGTTAAATTGAGAGCGTACTATTCACACGTGTTCACTCCGACGGGCTGGTTGCCTTAAACGCCTTGACATAAGAACAGCCTATCCGATATTTCACTTCGAACATTTTCGAACACAGCAACGTCGATATTTCCACAAATATTAATTATTCCCTGTCGTATATTCAATATTGGAGCAGGTTCAGTTTCGTAAAAAATTTAAAAAAGGTGTGAAATCTGGCAAGAGAGCTGACCATTCCGTAGGACCTTGATGGTCAATCCAACGACCATGGAAAGTATTATCTAAATAGTTTTTTACTTGCCTGGAGTAATGTTGTGGTGCTCCATTTCGTTGGAATAATAATATCCATATTAGGATTCACTTGGATGATTTCGAAGCTTTGAGGATTGACAATAGTTTCCAGCATATTCAAAAACGGATCCCCTGGTAAATTTTGTTCAATTGACCATTTTGAGGATAGTTTACGTGGTACCTATCTACTTGTAAAATCGAAAACTAAATGAGAATATTTGAACTGAACAATGATGTCCGTTGTACTGACATTTTCGTCTTTTTTTGTGAAAAAAATAACCTATCAAACCTTATCGGGTTGTTGGGATTGCCATATGACTGAGAAAAACGTATATTTCCAGCAATATCGATATTTAGGTAATTATTAAATGTTTCGCCCTTTTGTGGTAGGTGGAGATATTGACTTCATGTTCTGGAGTTGTAAAGTATTCGTCAGAAACTTCAAAATTATGTATCAGAAGACCCCCTTTTTTCATTTAATTTTTTTCTCCAGGTGGCGCCCAGTCACCATCTTGAAATTTTCATCTGTCAATTTCACTCCAAAATATAGTTTTTATGTATCAATTTCATTATCCCAAGTTTTAATTTTTTGAGTTCACCCGTTCAAAAAATAAAAGGGGAGGGATACATCTAAAAAAAGCACTGTATAGATAATGGAAGTTTGAACCGAAACAGTTTGCTGTTGCATTGCAATGCTCTTTCACGGAAACAGTATTTGTCTTTCCAGTTCTGACGAGTTTTAACCTTGATTTCTGCTGCTCGTCTGTTTCAGATGAACAGGCTTCCGTTTTGCTTCCGGTTGTTCATATGTTGCAGATTTGATTAGTATGTATTAGAACGGTTTTCTCCAGTATTCCTTTAAGGCCCGGTTTCACCAACGACTTTAATCTGGATTATCTTGCTAACTGGAATTTCTCAATGGATAAATGATTACAAATATTCCAGTTTCTCAACTCACCAAAGTTTCATCGCATAGTGAAGATATGAGATATGCATTATATTCATCATGTAGCTTTAGAATGTAAACTGCATTCCAAAATGGTGTTGATATTAGATGTACGAATTGCTTCTCAAATCCAAAGTTGATAGTATAAAACATCCCTACAAGGTTAACATTAGTGATGGTAAAAGGAAAAACAGACATGTACATATAAATATCTACCTACCAAAGATAATTCGAGTACCTACCTGAACATTTGTATTTTGTATTGAATTCAAGTCTTTTTTTTTTCTTTTATACATGAGCCATGAGGAAATATGCCTTTTCTGATAGATATAAAATATATACGTTAAGAGCAAGAAACACCTACTAGCAATTCATTTCGACCCGATAGAATGAATATAAGGTCAGTTTTTGTATCTGATTATACTTTTAGCCGTCATGTGATCTCTACCGCGCATATATGTCATTAATTCCGTGCCAACATGAAATGAATAAGATATACTTAAGGACACCCTTTGCAGCAACCTTGTCACCTGCACAAGGTTGTGCATGTTGTTTGATGGGTGTTTGTCATTATCTTCTGGATCCAGAATAGGTTTTACATATGCTTTTTGTGATACAAAGCCTCACATTGCTAAGAGATCTCTGCTCCTTTGTTACATTTTCTGCAACTAAGGTCGTCGTTGTACAGTCCTATCTTATTCAGGTCCCCTTTGAATCTAATACAGTATAGTGTAGCCCTGTTATCTGATCCTCGACGGTCATTTGATGAAAGTTATCCCGTGAGCGCTAATGGGTAGATTTTTTCCAGTAATCTCTATATTTTGATCTCACCCAATTTCTTATGTAATTCCGTACCGCCGTTTTGGGTACCCCACTTCTTGCTCGGGTCCAATATATAGTGTCGATGATCCTTGTCCAGCAAGCTCATCAGCTTTTTCATTACATGCAATTCCTGAGTGACCTTGTAGAGTCAGTCTACTGTGATCTACCAGATGTTTCAGTTCCTCGCGGCATTCCCTCTGGATGTCACACTGGGATTTTTTAGTGTCCCTAGTGAGGACCTCAGATTGATTTTCCTCGAGCATCGGAGTATACCATTGATTTCTGCTTGAAATACAGATGTGGATTGTCCGAGAGGGTAACTGTACCATACGTTCCTCCCCGCACGGTATACACCAGCTCGTCTACTTTATCCCGTGTTAGATCCATCTGTAAACCAGGTGCTTCAGCTGGGCAAGTTCTCAGGGATATTGTCTTTTCGCCAATCTTCACGATCTCTTATCACTGAAAAAGAAACGTAGAGGTGAGAATAGGCGAGGCTATGTGGTATCTCCAGGCACATATCTGACGCATCACTATTCCATTTCAGACCCCAGGTCTTCATTTACAATTCCGGCCAAATCGGAAGAAATATTCAGGTGTTTTATCGTTAAAAATATCGAATTATAATTTTATTCTAAATATCAAATGTTTAACCCTTCAAATAATTGAATGGCGGAGATTACAATGATTTAAACAAATAATATACAGTTGCCTGTAAGTTCTTCACATAATAGGGTTTACTAAACCGCGACACATGTTTCGCTATACAATAGCTTCCTCAAACAGGAACTTTAAACTCCCTTAAAGTCCCTGCTTGAGGAAGCTACTGTATAGTGAAACACGTGTCGCGGTTTAGTATACCCTATTATGTGAAGATCTTACAGGCAACTGTAGATTATTTGTTTAATATGGATTTTCATCAAGTAACGGCCACTTCCATTCAGTACAATGATTTGTTTCCCTCTCGAAATATTAATTGAAACTTTTTCTAATTATCAATTACCCTAGCACCAAACTGATATTTTTGCACTCCTGAGTAATCGATCTCTAGAAAAGTTGCACCAAAAGTTCCAATCTCGTCGTTAATTCGAAATATTAATGTTTAAACTAAATATAAAACGAATGTGCATATTGTCATTAAATTATACTGATTGGAGGGTATTTATGTTAATATTCAACAAATAATTTTTTGCGATAATATGAAAGGTTATTCAAATATTTAAATATATATTTCAGCAGGTGGAAAAATGCGCTGTGTACCAGCCTTACTCGCAGCAGCCATACATGGGTCCCCCCTACATGTATCCGTTTCCTCCGGTGCCGCCTTACTACCGCGCAGGCGTCTACGGCAGGGGGTACGTAGTGCCTTCCATGTACCACACGTCGCCGCTTCACGTGCCCATCAGACATGATACTCCTACTTGCTCTTGGGTCATGGAACCTGGAAGAAGCGGGGAACACGGCGAAGAGCATATAGCCGGTAATATATTTGTGAATTTGATTTTTTTTAATTATAATGTTCCTGGGTTACTTACAAATAAGGTCGCACGATCGAGACGAGAACTCAACACTGATATATTATCAAGTAACGACATTCAACAATAACTGTATTACAGAATTCACTTCTTTATTCACTGTCAACTATTTATTTATTTTGTACCTAGTAACACGTACACCTTCGGTGGATGACACTGTTTTCCCTTAACATCCACCCCGGCCCCTTTGTCCGGTCTTCGATGTATCGACCTCTTAATTTATTGTGTGTAAACCGATCCCAGCTAATTGGCTAATTGGCCTATATGGTATCACGATGTCGATTGATTTGCTCAAAATTAGTTTCTATACAATTTCTTATCTCACAGGAAATCACCCAAATGTTCACACCTCAAATGGAATACCCATCATGTTTAAACATTTTTGTTGAAATGAGCAATTCACTCTGTATTTAGTTTTTTTCCGTATCTAAGTCGATTGTTTTTTATATTTTGTTAATTAAATAAGTTCTGTACTTGTCAGTTGAATAAAAAGTGACTTTCTATCTTTCTGGAATATCAACGTTTATTTGGAAGTTTTTGAGCATATTTCAATAGGTTATGGGCCCAGTATACCCATTGTATCAGTAAACGTTGATAATAGCAGTATAATGGCAGACGAGGAAGTGAAGTATAAAATTCCATTGTTCGATGGAACAAACTACAACAACTGGAAGTTTCGTATGGAGATCCTTTCGGAAGAACTTGATTTGATCAATTTCGTAAAGCAGTCCTACATGAGCATGGTTGTTACCAGTGAAGAAAGTCGAAAGGAAGATGAAAAGAAACTATCCAGTCTACAGAAGAAAGATTAGAAATGTAAATCGCAGATCGTTCAGAGGATAGCAGATAGTCATTTGGAATACGTAAAAGACAAAGAAACTGCTTATGATATCTGGACAGTTCTCTCAGACACCTTCGAGAGAAAAGGAATTGCCAGTCAACTTTTACTAAGGAAACGTCTGTTAACTATGAAGTATAACACAGTTACTGAAAGTTTGTCAGATCATTTTCTGAAATTTGACAAATTAATTCGCGATTTGAGATCAAGTGGAGCAACACTGGAAGAAACAGATGTAGTATGCCATTTGTTACTTACTATGCCGGAAGATTACGGGGTAGTAGTTACAGCTCTGGAAACATTGACAAGAGACCATTTGAATTTGAATTTCGTCAAGAATAGATTGTTAGACGAAGAATCGAAGAGGAAAGGAACGAGAAAGCCGAAATATGATTCACAGTCTTCAACAGCATTCACCGCACCATCAGTTAGTCGTAAAATTCATTCAAATTATCGAAAGGAGTCCAATTCCGAAGAAAAGCCATTCCCGTTCAGATGTTATCAGTGTGGGTTAAGCGGCCACAAGAGAAATGAGTGCAGGAATCGGAAATTCAGTAAGAGTTTCAATGCAACTTCAAAATCAGCACATGTAGCAGAAGTAGAACCTAATAATGAAAACGAAGAAAATTTCTGTTTTCCTGCAATAACTGGTAATTGCATTTTGAGTTGGTACTTGGATTCGGGAGCCTCAGAACACATGGTAAATGAAGAAACATTCCTGAGCAATGTGAAGAAACTGGAAGAACCAATGCAGATAAAGAGTGCAAAGAATGGAGAAACTCTGTTAGCTGTGAAGAGCGGAAATGTGAATGTGAAAACTCATATTCAAGGAAAACCGAGACTCATTAATATTGAAAAAGTATTATACGTTCCTGGTCTCCAATTCAATCTTCTGTCTGTGAGAAAATTGGAAATGAATGATTTTGAAATAAAATTCAAGGATGGAAAAGGAGTCATTTCTAAAAATGGAATAGTAGTTGCCGAAGCCGTGAGAAGACAAAAGTTATATGAACTCGATTTCTTGGTAGTTTCTGCATGTGAAAACGCAAATCTGTGTTCTACCGAGGAAAATTACGATCTTTGGCATAGACGTATGGGACATATAAGCAAAGACCGTTTGATAAAATTGTCGGAAATAGTTGAAGGAATCGACATCAAATCAAATAGAGTGTCAAATAATTCTATTTGTCAATATTGTGTCGAAGGAAAACAGACAAGGCAACCTCATAATGAAAGAAAAATTCGATCAAAACGTCCACTGCAATTGGTTCATAGCGATCTTTTTGGTCCAGTTTCTCCTGTTTCATACGATGGAAGGAAATTTGTTCTCACTTTCATTGATGACTACACACACTTCACGGCAGCGTATACTATGGAATCCAATTCCGAAGTACTTCATTATTTCAAAATATACGAAAGTATGGCCACAGCCCATTTCAATATGAAGCTGAGCAGATTCAGGTGTGATAATGGAAGGGAGTACATCTCAAATGAAATGAAAGAATACTTCCAGGAGAAAGGTATTTAGTATGAATTCACCATCAGGTACACACCTCAGCAAAACGGTGTCGCTGAACGTATGAACCGCACGATCATGGAAAAGAGCAGATGTATGTTGTTGAATTCCAAACTGAGCAAAATATTTTGGAGTGAAGCTGTTTTGACATCGGTGTATTTGATCAACCGAAGTCCAACTAATGCCCTGCAAAGTAGTGTTCCTGCTGAGAAATGATTTGGAGAAAAATCCAATTTAAAAAAATTGAAAGTTTTTGGATGTGTTTCGTATTTACACATGCCAAAAGAATTAGTACATGGAAAATTTGACACCAGAACGAAAAAATGTTTTATGGTAGGATACTGTTCAAATGGTTATCGGTTGTGGTGCCCTGAAGAAAAGAAAATCTTTTTTGGAAGAGACGTTATTTTCGACGAAAATAAATTTGCATTTGAAAATCAGGATTTCTATTCAAATGAAACACTTGATGAAGATAATGGAGAAGAAGATGATGAACAGTGTGATTTATCCGAAGAATCTGAAAGAAATGGAGAAATCATTGAATTAGGGTCAAACGTACAAGAAAATACCCTCCGTAAAAGTACCCGACAACTAACAAAACCGAAATATCTGGAGGACTACAGCGTTTTAGCCATGAATGCAGAATCCTTTGTCGATGATGTACCAGAAAGTTTTGAGGATATTCAGCACAGAGATGATAAAGATAAATGGTATGAAGCTGTAAAAGAAGAAATGATAGCTTTGGAAGAAAATCATACATGGACTCTTACCAAACTGCCCCCAGGTAGAAAGTCCATAGATAATAAATGGGTTTTCGAAGTAAAGTATGATCAAGATGGAAATATAGAACGCTACAAAGCCAGATTAGTAGTGAAAGGTTGTTCTCAAAAGGAAGGTTTTGACTACAACGAAACATACGCTCCGGTAGCTAGACTGACCACTGGTAGAACTCTGTTAGCAGTAGTCAATAGAGAAAATTTCTTTGCCATACAAATGGATGTGAAAAATGCATTTCTTCATGGTGGATTACAAGAAGAAATCTACATGAATCAACCCAGAGGCTTCGCGGAAAATGCAAATCATAATGGACAGCAGATCGTCTGTAAACTAAACAAGGCAATTTATGGACTCAAACAGGCACCAAGAGCTTGGAATGAAAGATTCGATATTTTTGTGAAAAGTATCAGTTTCAACCAATCACAAAATGATAAATGTCTCTACATTCGAACAACCGGTACTTCAAAAACAATTTTTTTGTTGTACGTCGATGACATAATTTTGACAAGTAACAATGAAAACGAAATGATAAACGTCAAAACAAAGTTGATGCAAGAATTTTCTATGAAAGATCTTGGAGAGCTGAAGCACTTCCTAGGAATAAAAATCGACAGAACTCCTGATGGAATATTTCTTAGTCAATCTAACTATATTGAAAATATGCTGAAGCGGTTCAAAATGGAAGATTGCAAACCCACTAAAACTCCAATGACTACTTCTTCTAGTGCGTCAATTGAAAATGAAAATTCAAAGGAATGTATTGTTGATCAGAAACCCTACAGACAATTAATCGGATGTTTGATGTTTGTGATGTTGAACACCAGACCAGACTTGAGTTTTGCAGTGAATTACTTCAGCAGATTTCAGAGCAATGGAACTGAAATACATTGGATCGGGTTGAAGCGCATATTGATGTATTTGAGAGGTACTTCTACATATGGACTTTTTTATCGAAAAGGTGGAGAAATTGTTCTAACTGGGTATGCGGATTCCGACTGGGCAGGTGATGAAGATCGAAAATCTACCAGCGGATTTCTTTATCAAATATTTGACTCAACAATTTGTTGGACTACAAAAAAGCAGAATACTGTCGCATTGTCTTCAACTGAAGCTGAATATGTTGCATTGGCAAACGCAGCAGCAGAGGTTATTTGGCTAAAAGGTATTCTTAGCGATATTGGTATCCAGTGTTCCAGTCCCGTTCACATATTTGAAGACAATCAATCTTGCATACATCTCTTGAAGAAATGGGAGCATCGTCGACTAAAACATGTGGATGTTAAATACAACTTCGTGCGAGATTTATGCAACAACAATATAATAGACGTCCAATACATCGAGTCTATGGAACAGAAGGCAGACATCTTAACTAAAGCCTTAGCAATGGACCAATTCATGAAGATGAGAACTTGTTTAGGAGTATTCGACTCTGATACAGTTATGGTGAATTGAGAGGGAGTGTTGAAATGAGCAATTCACTCTGTATTTAGTTTTTTTCCGTATCTAAGTCGATTGTTTTTTATATTTTGTTAATTAAATAAGTTCTGTACTTGTCAGTTGAATAAAAAGTTACTTTCTATCTTTCTGGAATATCAACGTTTATTTGGAAGTTTTTGAGCATATTTCAATAATTTTTGGATTCAGCAGTTCATCCGTATCACGATACCCGTGATTTTGCACATGTTAAATTGGATGTTCACAGCATCAAAATATTTTGTAAACTAGAATCTTTCTGAATAATATATTGATATGTGATGGCGCCATTGGTAAAAGTTAGAAATATGACAGTATAATATTTCTGGTATTTAGGATCATAATTATTATTATGAGAGAAAGAACTTTTGAGGAAGTGGTTTTTAGATTTTTTCCCTTCCAGGAAATGAAAAAAAATACGAGACTTCTGTAAATGAAGAACTATCAAATAATTAGCAAACACCCTCGGTTGGATAGGTGTATAGCATTCATAGACGTTAAATTAACCCATAAAAACTAAGAAGAAATCTATGTATGCCACTTTTTCCCGCTCAATTTGTATAAGAAGCACACGAAACTTGAATCAAGCATATAACATTTATAAGAGTTTTCTTTATGAACAGAGAGTAGGTTGCAAAAAAATGATTCAAGTTTCTTGTTTCAACTCCCTTACCGTATAAGCAGGAGAGTTACCATTTTAGACTCTTTCTTCATTTTTTTATAAATTCAACTTCTATGAATGATATGCACATATCAACAAGACAACACATGTTACTTATTTGATGTTATACCTTTTATGGAAGTTCTGCATCGCGAAATCACCTCCTCAAGATATCTAATATTCCCCAAAAAGACACTTATCCCGCTTTTTTTGACACAAATTGTTACGTTTTCACTCTGGGTTTGAAAATGAGTGCCAATTGGTACGGCAAAATCAAACAACTGTAAACAAATGCGGTTGGTATCTCTCTCGAACATTCTCTATGAATCGCTATGACAGGCGATGGGTCTGGTCTTCTTCGAATCACATAGGCATAGGCGTACAGAAAACCATGGGCGTAGAGAAGAGGTTTCATATTCGTAACAACATATTATTGACTGAATTAATACTTGCGTGCACTGTTGTCATTAAAAATTATTTTTCTAACCAATTAATAGATCGGTCTTTAATTTGTAGGAGTAAGTTTCTTCTAATTTCCAGAAGAACAGGTAAGGTAAGTAATTTCATCGATACCATCTGAAATTCGTGAACAGGTCATTTTAATTTTTTAAATTCCATAATTTTTTTTTCTGTACTAGACATTCGAAATGTTCAGACGATCAATTTAAACAACTCTGCATAAACAGTGGCCTATACATAACACTTTTCATATGAATCCTCTCCTCATTAACAACTTTCGAAGATTAATAAGCAAACTTCTCTGTGAGCAAATCAATGATTGTTGTAGCACAGCAAAATAATATGAAGCAACTTATTGAAAATAGTTTTACTGAACTAGTGTATAAATGATCAGCCAACATAACCGGCCATTAACAGAACACACACGCGCATCATGGAACAAGGAACGACTTATCTACGATTTACATTTTTGACATCGACAACACAAAACATTTTCAGAGACAAGTTAACTAACTAGAGTACGTGCAGAATTGTATTCAATTCAACACTCCCCCTCAATTCTGCATTAATACATCAATCTTATATTAAAAATATAAACTTACACTTCAATAACATTAAGTCTCTGCCTCAAAGATTCAAATTGTGTTATTGGTAGAGCCTTAGTCATTATATCCGCTAATTGATCATGAGAAGGTATATAATTAATAACAAAGCTTCCAGCATCAACAAGATCCTTAACAAAATGATGTTTAACATCGATATGTTTTGTTCTTCTCGTTTCATAAGTGTGAGCCATTTTGATGCATCCCTGATTGTCTTCATAGATATTGATTGGGTAGACAGGTTCGAAAGTTTCTTCTAGTAATTTACTTAAAAAGAGACATTCAGACATACAAGCTGATAATGCTAAAAATTCAGCTTCGCTACTAGATAGTGCTACTACTGATTGTTTTTTCGAACACCAACCTACTACATCATTATTAATTAAAATAACAAAACCACTGACACTTTTCCTGTCATTAACATCACTTGCATAATCAGAGTCTACATAGGACAATAAATCTATTTTTGACATATCATACACATTATTATAACGAAGACCAAAGTTTTCAGTGTGTCTCAAATAACGGATAACATTTTTCAGGTGTTTCCAATGAATTTCTGAAAAACAGTTTTGAAATCTTCCAAAATAGGATACCACAAAACATAAATCAGGCCTTGACCCTAACATAATGTACATCAAGCTCCCTATTAACTCTTTATATGGTACTTTAAAATTATCATTTTCTGAACCCTTTGTTAGAATCAATTTGGGCTGCATTGGAATTTTCGACATTTTACAATCGTTCATTCCAAAGTAATTAATGACCTTTTTTATTAAATGTTTTTGACTTATATAAATTTTGTCATTCTGTCTGGAAATTTCAAGACCCAAAAAAATCATTTTATCACTTGTCAAATCCCTTGTATCAATAATTCTCATTAATTCTTGTTTTAGCCTAGTAACATCAGAGATACTATTAGAAAATAATATAAAACTACCCATATCAAAATATATGTAACATTATTAAAGTAAAGACATGGATCAACATTAGATCTTTTAAATTTCAAATCAATCAAGTGATTGTTGATATAATCATTCCAACACTTAGGACTTTGGCGTAAGCCATACAAAGATTTCACTAATTTGCACACAAGACCAGGAGAACTCACTTTCAAACCATCAGGTGCCTTCAAGTATACCGGTGTCTTGAGTTCACTCTTCAGAAATGCAGATTTCACATCCAGCTGATGGATGTGTAAATTCTTTCCAGTGGCAACAGCTAATAAGGTCCTCAAGGTCAGCATTCTGGCTACTGGTGCATAGACATCTTCTTCCAGAGTAGGTTGCTGATAGCCTTTCGCAACCAAACGTGCTTTCTTCTGAGTTTCTCCATTTACCATCTTCTCAGTGAAAACCCATCTGGAATCAATGATTTTGGTGTCTGGTGGGGGTGTAACCATTTCCCATGTATGGTTTTCTTCTAGTGAATGAAGTTCTTTATCTATAGCCTCCTTCCAACCATCATTTCTTTCAACAGCTTGTTGATAACTTTTTGGTACTTCTGAAGGTAAATGTCCAGCAGATAAAGCCATCATAAGATTGACATCATATTCATCTAGATATTTAGGCCTCTGCCTATTACGGGAACTTCTACGAATACCATCACTTTCTTTTTGCAGTGTATCATTTGGGTCTTCATGGATAGAGTTATCCTTTTCTTGAATACTACTTTCTGACTTGGAGTCATTATCAGACGTCAACTGTGTTGGATTACCAATTTCAATAATTCTGTTTTCATCTGGTAAATTGATCATTTCATCAAATACCACAGATCGAGAACTCACTACAATGTTTCGACTTGAATCATATAGCCTATAGCCATTTTCACAGTACCCTACCATTATCAATTTCTTGGTATGAGAATCCATTTTACCAGTACGATCCTCTTTTGCCACATGTGCATATGCTGGGCATCCAAATATTCTTATCTTATTCAAATCAGGCTTATAACCATACCATAACTCTGCTGGGGTTATGTTGTCAGGCAATACAGAATTTGGAGTTCTGTTATACAGGTAAACAGCTGTTAGTGCAGCTTCACCCCAAAATTTTCTGTCTAGTTTCGAATCAAAAATCATACATCTAGATTTATCTAGGATGGTACGGCCAAACCGTTCGCTCACTCCATTTTGTTCTGGATTCCGAGCAACAGTATAAGAAATACGAATTCCTTTTGCAGCACAAAAGTTTCTGAAGCTCTTTGAGGTATATTCTCCCCCATTATCACATCGAAGGTTTTCAATTTTATGTCCAAACTTCGCTTCTACCATTGAAACATATTTAACAAAAACATCTTCCATTTCTCCTTTCTTCTCAAGAAGGTATATTACTGCAAAATGACTGTAGTGATCAATGAATGACACAAAATAGTGTTTTCCATCATGAGTTGGAGGGCTTATTTTGCCACATATGTCACTTGATATGCACTGAAGAACTCTTTTAGCTTTCCGTTCTTCAGCTACACTCTTCAAAAAGGGTGTACGCGTTTGTTTCCCTTGGAGACAAATCTCACACAAAGAGTTGGTTGGAAACCTTCCAGAATGTCCCATTCGACGATGCCACAAGTTAGATGATTCTTCTTTTGTAACAAGAGCTGCTTTAGTGTCAAATTTGAATGTTACAAAATAAAGATTGCTAATACGTTTTCCATTCATAATGATAGTTTTATTTTTCATCACCTTGACAGAACTGTTCTCGAACACAACAGCAAATCCTTTTTCTTCCATACGCTTCACCGAAAGAAGATTGTAGGCAAGACCATCACAAACAAAAACATTGTCAAGTTTGACGGACAAATCAGTATCAGTTATCACTGATAAACGTCCTTCCAGTTTCGTATTCACTACTTCGCCTACTTTGGCAACATTTATTGTATGTGAAGAGTATTTCAAATCAGTCATATATTCCTCGTATCCTGATTTAACCAAGTGGGATGTTGCTCCACTATCAATAATGAATCTTATTTCATTTTTATTTACATGTCCACAAAATTCTTCTTCGCTTTGTCGAGCTCCTTGTCCCTGAGATGAGGCCTCAGCATTGACAGCCTCACTGACAAACACAATTTCTTCTTCTTCTTGTTTTGTGACATTGGCTCTATTTCTCTTGGGGCACTGCGACCTCATATGACCTTGTGCATGACAGAAATAGCATTTTCCGCGAAATGTACCACGCATGTATCTTTCTGGATTCTGTTGTCGTGCACGGACACCATAATGGCCGCCTTTGCCATTACTTTGGTAATGGTAATTGTTCCTTTGCCTGTAGCTACTAAAAGCTACACCTGGATCAGAATTGCCGGACTTTTTCATAATCCGTTCCTCCTCTGATAACAGTTTGTTTTTCACAAAATCAAGCTTGACATTGAGTGGATCAGCACTAAATAAGACATCCATCGACGTCACAACTGCTTGAAATTCTTCAGGCATCGCTGACAAAAGATGAACTATAACTTCCTGATCATCCATTTTGCCTCCAGCATTTTTCAATTGATACGTTTTCTCGAACTCAACCAGGAAATCACCAAGAGAGGTTTTTCCATCAAACTGCATGTTCCTCAACTTTTTCTGCAACTGAACCTGGCTTGATATCCCTGACTTGACAAATGTAGACTTGAGCGAATTCAACATCTCCTTAGCAGTACGTTTATCCATGATTGTTTCTAATATATTATCAGCCACACACTGAACTATAATATCACGAGCAATGGCGTCCTTTTTGCAGAAATCATTATAATCTGGATCAATTTCTTCCGGAAATGTCTTCTCAATAGCATCTAGCACTGAATTCCGCTGCAATGCTTGAGTTACCCGGAACTCCCAGTTTACAAAATTACCGGTGCCATCAAATGGTTTCACGTTCACGCTTACTTGTTGAGCCGCCGCCATTTTGCACGCCTTCTTTTGAAATTCAGAATGAGTACTTCTCGATCCCAACACTTCACTATTGTTCCTCAATAAGTTACTGGGCCCATAACCTGTTGTAGCACAGCAAAATAATATGAAGCAACTTATTGAAAATAGTTTTATTGAACTAGTGTATAAATGATCAGCCAACATAACCGGCCATTAACAGAACACACACGCGCATCATGGAACAAGGAACGACTTATCTACGATTTACATTTTTGACATCGACAACACAAAACATTTTCAGAGACAAGTTAACTAACTAGAGTACGTGCAGAATTGTATTCAATTCAACAATGATCATATCTTTTGGGAGTTCGAAAGGTAGATAATACATGAATCAGCTGATTCAAAAATTTTCTCGATTTCCTCCATTACTTGATTCGTGTCGTATCAATACAAGCATTGTTTGAATGCTATACCTTCATGACAACTGAAAAGAATCCGATATAATAGTTATTATTTTCTAGATTTTTGTTATGGATAACAATTCAATGTCAGTATGGAGACGTTAGAATCATCAAGTTCAGAATATTGTTATGAAAAGTTCGGATTGTGTAGTGAAAATTTCGAAGAGGGAATTCCAAATTTTAAGTACAACTGTACTCGATACTAGTATTTCAACAAATCTGTCAACCTTTTATAATATGTCTAACTAGGTAAGTTTTTATTTCACATATAAAACAAGTGTCAAGTGTGAGATAGAATGTTTCTTAAGTAGAGTTAAGCACTATTATACACTAAATAAAGCATTCACCATTCACAATTTTTTGAAATATTTTCAGTTGTTTTTTAATGAAAATCCTGCATCGCCAATGATTTACGTCCCTGATGATGAAGCTGTCGCCAAACCTAGACGATCAAGTACAGGAACCCATTGGTGAGTACTGATTGACTCATATTGATAAACGTCAACAGCTATCTGTCGAGACGGCGCGACAAAAAGTTTGGTCTACAGTTTTCCATTTAAGGCATAATTTCTCATGCTTGTTGGAAGAAATTACTAATTATAAACGTTCAGATAAAATTTAACGATTGAACTGAGCTAGATTTTGACGACATAATTTCATAATTTTGTGTGGTGTGAACCATCAAGTTTGCAACGAATACAGTTTTTTATTGATTACACACTTCATTTTCGGATAGCCATAATTTAATGGATTTTTGATAATTGTTAGATCTTCAGAGTTTCAGGTGTGAAATAATAAGGACCGTTGCCGATTATTTCTGCTCCCATTCATTATCAACTTTTACCATAGACTTTTCTATTAACAATACATCACAACACTCTTGACATGGAAGATAGAATAATCCAGAATGAATGAATGCTATGATTCAGTGTCAAAAAACAGATTTTACTAGAAAGTGTACTAGATTATATGTTAAACTAGTATATTTATAAATGCTAACAAAACATAGTAATGAAGATACTTATCAATTACTGAACTCCACCAAGATTGAAAGTAGAAGTCATAATAGAAAAATATACATGCATATCCATATTTCAATTTAGCTATAAATTATTTATGCAAAACTCGTGTTCAGAACCGTTCAAACTTTCAGTAAAAACGTCAGCAACCATTTCCGAGTTGGAAACATATTCAATATCAATAAAACCATTTTCAACAACTTCTCTCACATAATAGAATCTATCATCTATGTGTTTTGTTTTGTTATGAAAAACATGGTTTAATACAAGTTTTCGAGCACTTTGATTGTCATTAAACAATAAAATTGGTTCAGTATCTCCTATCAATTCATCAATCATGCTTTTAAGAAATACAGCTTCTTTAGAAGCCTCTGAAATTGCAATAAATTCAGTTTCAGTACTCGACAGACTGGTACAGGGTTGTTTTGGGGCTTCCCAAAAACAACTGAGGATTTCCTATCCGTACTGTCATTGCCCCAACGGGCATCAGCAAAGCCTATTACATCAGAATCATTCATACTAAAATTCAAATTCTTGTGAAATGAACCTTTCGAAAATATTAGGGTTCTTTTGACATATGTGAAGTGTTCATGGCTATAACAATTATTGAATTGGCTCATGTAATTGACAGCAAATGCAATATGTGGCCTTGTATTTATAGCATTATACATCAAGGATCCAGTTAATTGCTGATAGGGCAACCCTTCTTGCATGTTACCTTCGGCTCAATTCAAATTTGGTTCAAGTGGAGTAGCCATTGTCTTGGCATTTTCAAATCCAAAATCACAAATTAGTTTCATAATTAATCTTTCTGAGTTAACGTTATTTCATCACCAGACTGTGAAATATTGATACCCAAACATTTTTTAGCAAGTCCTGAATTCTTCATGTGAATTCACTTGAAATAAATTTGATAAATTCATCCTTTTCTTCATCATATTATGAAATAACAAAAATCACCAACGTACAATGTTACCATACCCAAAAAACAATAAAAAAACTTTTGTGAAAAAATTTTAGTATACCCAAATTTTATTATTGTATTTTCAAAATCTTTTTTCCACAAACGAAGATGATGTCTTTAATACATACATTTTTTTTTTCATGCTACACACATTGATGGGGTCTTCACAAAAACCTTCTGGTTGTTTCGTTTAAATATTTTGTTTCAAATCACTTTTCAGAGAAGCAGTTGTAGTGTCTAAATGAGTAATTTTGAAAATCAACTGATGAAGCAAACAATAATCGTAATGTTTCAACAACTGGTTAAAAAGTTCCAGTGTAATTTACCCCGTTTAACCATTATCATTCAGCATCGCCATTTACGTTAGGTTTCAAAAACCCATTTACTTTCTACGCTATGGCTACCTTTAGATCGATCTTCCAAATTCTTAACCTGATTTTTCATCATTGCTTCATACTCCTTTTCCACTGCCTCCTTCCATTTGTCAGAGTGAGGAGAGTTTATAGTTTCATGGTAAGTGGGAGGACAGGAACTTCCTCGGTTTCATCATTCTTCCTCTTGACCTAATTTTCCTCTCCTAAGATTAGATCATTCGGAGGTGAATCTGTTGACTAATCAGATTCGAGATCATTCGGTTCCTCAACTTCACTGGCTGATGCATTCATCGTCAAAAACATGAACTGAACTAGATGAGACATCAGACTTAACACCACCTTAATCATCTTGCATAGATCCAAGAATACTACCAACTTGAACTTTGAGTGATGCACTGTCTTTTCCATCAGGAATCTGTTAAAAAAAACAACATCTCTAGATATACTGATCACCTGGCTTCTTAGGGATAAACAAACGATATCCTTTTGTTGTATCAGTGTATCCATGAAAATAATTTGTTAAATATTCACATTATTTATTTATTTTTTGTTGTACATATATATAAAACGCATATCGTATTATTTCTATTTAAGAACTAAATCATTAGTTGATAAATATAATTTCGCATATAATTATTTCAATAATCACTTATCCAATTTTGGGACGTCCTGTATATATTATATTTCCCCGCTCATGGTCAAATTGATAGGTGATCGACAGTACAGCTCTCGTCTCCCTGCGAAAACGGGCGATTTTACGGTACTCTCTCTCGCTTGTATTGTGAACATAAAAAGACGATTTATCTCAGTGAACAAAAACTCGTGATCTGGCTACAGGATAATCACTCATCAATTCAACCCTCAAGATACAGTCCACTGCAAGTATTCTGCTGATTAGGTGGTTGCAACCCCTACAACTGGGACGAGGAAACTGAATGGTAAGATCCTATTATTTGACCGACGATAGGGGAAACAATCATACCCCAATCAAATTCCCAACATTATGGTCCTTCGAGCCGGATTTGAATGATAAGTGGTTATTGTTGTAATAATGGATTTTACAAAATAAAATTCAGAACATTGTCATTCATTTTGCTCATTTGTTCGCGAAAGATAACGAAGTAATTTTTTGCGTCTTTTTATTGTCGTTTTTATCGCTTCGCATATGGTATTCCATTCGAAGTTTTGATTATTTTGCTCATCTCATTTAACACAAATTACCTCGTTCTCGCATTTATAGCAATTTTCATTGGGAATCATTTTCTCGAGGAAAATTAGTTGCTCATTTTTTGATTACATATTATAATATTATTGATACTCGCTCACCTTTATCTCGCACGATATCTCCGAGTCTTTGTTTTTTTTTCTTTCTCGAATTTCAGGCAGTTTGGATATATACAGGTTGTCACACTTATTGAAACTTTACATTCAGTTTTTAAGTTGATTTCAATTAAGATGTCTATTGACGTGAAAAAATATACTGTTCTCAGAAAAATAGCAATGGATAGATTGCTTGAAATCTACGATATTGCATACAAAGTTCAAAGTGGCGATTCTTATTGCACCGATTTGAAAGTTAGATATGAAAGCCTCGAACCCCTTTATGAGGAATTTAATGTCCATCATAGTTATATTATGCAGGGTTTGGCTTCTCAAGTAGAAAAGACTGAAAGTGCAATCGCTGCAGAGGTCGATAAAAAATATTACTCTATTAAAACAATATATTACGATCGCTTCCAAAAAAACGCTCAGGGTTCAAGTGTTGCAACTCAATCTTCAGGTGCTCCTCTCACAACAAATGTTAGGTTACCTAAAGTTAATGTTCCCACTTTCAAGGGAGATATTAATTTGTGGCCAACTTTTTTTTATTTATTTAAATCCCTCATTCATGATAATTCAACTTTGACAAATGTCGAAAAATTTCATTATTTGTTAACAGTTTTAGAAGGAGAAGCTCTTTCGATTGTAAAAAATATACCTTTAACCCACAGTAATTATGACATTGCTTATGCAAAGTTAACAAAACGTTATCAGAACGAAAGATTACTGGCGGTATTTCATTGGGAGCAGATATGTAATTTGCCAAAAATCTCATCAGAATCTCCTGCTAACTTGAGACACATTTTGAGTGTATTCTCTGATAATATTGAAGCTCTTAAAAAGTTGAATCTTCCCGTGGCTCAATGGGATTTCGTATTGTTTCACACGCTGAGTAAAAAAGTTGACCCTGAAACGTTAAGTAGATTTGAGTTGCAGCATGGCTCTGTTGGAATTCCAATGTTTCAGACTCTTTATAAATTTTTGGGAAAACAATGTGTTGCTCGTGATTCGGTTGCGTTAATGCATCCAATAAGAAAGACTTATGGTCACTTGAATTCTCAGAAGAAAGATCACAACAAAAAATATCCTCACCATTTTTAGTAAATACTCTAGAAAATAATAAATGTCCTCTATGCAAAATGGAACATTCCATTTATAAATGCTCATTATTTTTGTCTAAGTCCCCTAAAGAGCGGTATGAGCTGTGTAAAACAAATAAGTGGTGCACAAACTGCCTGGGATCAAAACACATAATAAAAAACTGTTCTTCCAATCTTCTTTGCAGAATATGTAAAGTTGAAAGACATCATACTCTCTTGTGTTCCAAAGAACAGACAAATGAAAATACAAATGATACATCAGATACTTCGCAGAACGCCTCGGTTCAGAACTCCTCTCCTTCCCCCTCTACCTCCCAAGTTTTAACTAATGTTCTCAACTCGCATGCCACTCTCCTGTCCACTGTGCAAGCAGATGTGTTGGATGTCAGTGGAAATCCTCATACGATTCGAATACTTCTAGACTCAGCCAGTCAGGCTTCATTCATTACTGAAAAGTGTGCAAAACGATTGAGGTTGCCTCGCTCGAACACTTCTGTAACTATCAGTGGTCTCGATAATATGCATTCCGCTGCTTCTCAAATGATGGTTTGTACCATTAAACCGTGTGACCAGTCTGAACCACATATTGATGTTGAAACGGTCATTTTACCGAAAATATGTTCAAATATGCCAACATGTGATTTTTCTACATCCAAATGGTCTCATTTAACTAATCTCCAATTAGCGGATCCTAAATTTAACATACCTGGACCGGTTGATATATTGTTAGGGGCTGATGTTTTTCCGTCAATTCTAGAATCAGGGAAAATTTCAGGAAAAATCGGAGAACCTACAGCTTTGAAAACGATATTTGGGTGGATACTCACGGGAAAAATCTCTTCTCCTACGGTTCCTGCGCACGCTATGGTTATCGCATGTGATTCTTCTATTGAGATGATATTGAAGAGGTTTTGGGAATTAGAAGATATTCCTCAGACTCTTTCATTGACTCCTGAAGAAGAACAAGCTGAATCAATTTTTGTTCATTCTCACACTCGAAACAGGTTTGGTAGGTATATAGTTTCTCTCCCATTCATAACTCCCAATTCCTATTTTGGGGATACTCGATCAATTGCCCTCTCACGTTTTTATTCATTAAAAAGACGTTTAACAGAAATCCCGACTTGTATGCGGCCTATTCCGATTTTCTCAGAGATTATTTGATGAATAATCATATGGTGGCTGTAAAACCTCCCTCTTCTTTTGAAAATATTTTCTATTTGCCTCATCATGGTGTCACAAATGCTCATAGTAGTACTACCAAGTTGAGAGTGGTGTTCGAAGCTTCTAGTAAATCCCCTATGGGCCCGTCCTTGAACGACACTCTTTTAGTTGGAAGGAAGTTGCAAAAAGACATCGTTGGAATTCTCCTAAGATTTCGACTTCATCCCATCGTTTTAGTAGTAGATATAAAGGCCATGTATCGTCAAATTCTCGTGAAAGAAACTCATCAGGATTATCAAAGGATTCTTTATAGATTTTCGCCGAAAGATCCCGTCCAGGATTACAAGTTGCAAGTTGTTCCTTTCGGATTGTCATCTGCTCCATTCCTCGCCCTCCGAGTAATTTCCCAATTGGTTACTGATGAAAACCACAGGTTCCCTAGGGCGGCAACAGTACTGACCGAAGACATCTATGTAGATGATATTATTACTGGTTGTCAAACGGTTGATGAGGCCTTAAGTTTACAATCGGAACTCATTACCTTGCTTGGTAAAGCGGGATTCGAACTTAGAAAGTGGGCCAGTAATAATGTGAATCTCCTTTCGAATATCCCCCCTTCAGATTGTCAGCAGTCTCCATTACTATTTGATTCTCATGATTTGATTGTTAAGATCCTGGGGCTCAGATGGAACCCATCTCTAGACATGTTTTCCTACCAAGTTCAACCTGTGAATAGCGGTTGCTCCAAAAGAATAATTTTATCTGAAGTCGCTCGCATGTTTGATCCCTTGGGATTTTTATCTCCTGTCTCGTTTTTTGCTAAATGGTTGATACAGCAACTGTGGATTTTGGGTTTAGAATGGGATCAAACGCCCCCCTCTAATATTTCAGAGTTATGGTCCAAATATGTGAAAGAACTTCCAGACCTTTCAAATTTAACCATCCCTCGTTGTTTTCCCTCTCAATTTATCTCTTGTCAGCTCCATGGCTTCGCTGATAGCTCTGAAAAGGGATTTGCTGCAGTTGTGTATTTGCGGTTCTGTCTTTCCGATGGAAATGCTGAAATTCGACTCGTGTGTGGCAAGTCTAAAGTGGCACCTTTGAAAACTCAATCAATACCCCGCCTTGAGTTATTTGCCTGTGTCCTTTTATCGAATTTAATACGATTTGTTTCCAATACTTATAGTTCTGTGCTCCGAATAGGTAAAATATTTGCCTGGAGTGATTCGATGGTAGCATTATCGTGGATAAAGTCTTCTGCCTGTCGATGGAAGCCATTTGTTGCAAATCGCGTCAGTATCATACAAGGTAACGTTCCACCAGAATGTTGGTTTCATGTTGGATCTTCAGATAATCCTGCAGATTGTGCATCGAGAGGTCTCCCTCACAGTTGATATCGCATCCTCTTTGGTTTGATGGACCCAGTTGGTTGAGGGTATCTCGAGATAAATGGCCTGTGAAGTCTTTTGTACCTGAGGAGTTGGAAAGTCAACAGGTTGCCTTAGGACTATTCGTTTCCCTAGATGCTCTTGACGTGCTGTTGGATAAATTTTCTTCCCTTGACAAAATCAAACGTATAATTGCCTATATCATGCGATTTCTCTACAATCTCAAAAATCCCACAAATAAGATAAAAGGCACATTTACCGAAAGTGAATTACACAAGGCTTTAATGGTGCTCGTGAAAAGAGTTCAGCATAATTCATTCCCCAATGAAATTCATCAAATTGAAAGTTCTTTGCCCTTGAATAAACCCTTCCGGAAATTGAATCCATTTATTGGAGAAGATGGTGTTCTCATGGTGGGGGGTAGATTACATAATTCAGGTTTGGAATATGATCATAAACACCCCGCCATTTTGCCTCGTGAACATCGTTTAACAAAATTACTCATTGAGTATATTCATCAGAAGTTCATGCATCCTGGTTTGCAGAGTGTGCATTTTTTAATCTCTCAAAATTTCTGGATTTTGTCCCCTCGGCGAGCTATTCGTCATGTCTTGTCTAGATGTATAAAGTGTTTTAGAGTGAAGCCCTCTCCTATCGAGCCATTTATGGGCAATCTGCCGTCACTTAGAATTAATCGGATTAAACCTTTCTCAATTGTGGGGGTAGATTACGGTGGTCCCTTTCTGGTAACTCCTTCAAAAGGCCGGGGAGTCAAGTCTCTGAAAGCTTACCTGTGTTTATTCGTGTGTTTTGCCACTAAGGCAATACATTTAGAGTTAGTGTCTAGTCTCTCTGCTGATGCTTTTCTTGCTGCACTCCGAAGATTTATTGCGAGAAGGGGACGTTGTGCTCAAATTCACAGCGATTGTGGTACTAATTTCATTGGTGCTTCTCGTATACTCCGAGATTTAATGAAAGAAGCTGCTGCACAGGAGAGAATCTCTTTTGTGTTCAATGCTCCTGCTTCCCCCCATTGAGTGAGGCTGGAATAAAAGCGGTAAAATCCCATCTAGTTCGTGTGGTAGGCAGTCAAGTGTTGACATTTGAAGAAATGACTACCCTTTTGGTGCAAGTGGAAGCTATTCTCAATTCTCGGCCCTTGTGTCCCTTAAGCGCGGACCCCAATGATTTATCTGTCTTGACTCCAGGTCATTTTCTGACTTTGGAACCCCTCACTTCCGTTCCTACTCCTGATCTCTCCGCCTTGAAATTGGACCGTTGGCAATTAATCCAACGTTTTCAACAAGATATCTGGAAACGTTGGCACCATGAATATTTGCATACATTGCAACAAAGACAAAAATGGGTGAATAAAACAGAAAATTTAAAGCCGGGAGATCTTGTGGTGGTAAAAAATGAATAAGTTCCTCCCCTCCAATGGAAATTGGCTCGAATCATAAAAGTTTTTCCTGGAAGTGATGGTATTGTTAGAATTGCTACTATTCGTACGACCCAAGGTATATTGCAAAGACCTTGTGTCAAGCTTTGCCCTCTTCCTACCAATAATATTGATTAAAATACTTTGTATTTTGGTGGGGGGAATGTTAAATATTCACATAATTTATTTATTTTTTGTTGTACATATATATAAAACGCATATCGTATTATTTCTATTTAAGAACTAAATCATTAGTTGATAAATATAATTTCGCATATAATTATTTCAATAATCACTTATCCAATTTTGGGACGTCCTGTATATATTATATTTCCCCGCTCATGGTCAAATTGATAGGTGATCGACAGTACAGCTCTCGTCTCCCTGCGAAAACGGGCGATTTTACGGTACTCTCTCTCGCTTGTATTGTGAACATAAAAAGACGATTTATCTCAGTGAACAAAAACTCGTGATCTCGCTACAGGATAATCACTCATCAATTCAACCCTCAAGATACAGTCCACTGCAAGTATTCTGCTGATTAGGTGGTTGCAACCCCTACAACTGGGACGAGGAAACTGGATGGTAAGATCCTATTATTTGACCGACGATAGGGGAAACAATCATACCTCAATCAAATTCCCAACATAATTAGATTCACCTTTTGGGTGCATTTTCTTTAGCAATTCGTTTGGTGTTCGAGTAAAAGCAAGACATCCTCAGGAGTTTCACTTTTTTTCCTGACCACAACTGTTCTTAGGTTTATCCTAGAATCGCTATATGTGGAAAGCAATTTTTAAGATTTACTAAGGTATTGAGAGCCTTAGCCTTCATCCTTTCATCACATTTTGATTCTTGCATCAATATCAATATCGAGGTTTCTTAATAATTGTATGGTTAGTTCTTTCAGCAACACCATTCTGTTCACAGTATTTTGATTCAGTGTCCTGTCAGGTTCCCAATCATGTTCTAGAAAATCGAGGACACTCAGAACCTCCTCTTTTCTCTCCAAAAAATATGCAAAAATGTTCATCAACCAATATAAAAATGAATCTTGCACCACTGCATGATGGTGTGGACAGTGGGACAACTAGTTTGGTGTGAACTAGATCCAACAGTCCTTTTTGAACAACTTCACTAGTAGATTTGAATGATTTGCCATCTGCTTTCCAAGGACACACTCATTGTTCCCCCTTTTCTTCATGGAAATCAATGCCTGCTGCTTTTTGTTTTTCAGCAGATTCGTACCAATTCTATTTGAATGCCCCAGCATTATCAAACCTCCTTCATTGGTAAAAACAATAACATGACCCTTTTCAGTAATTTTACTTTAGAGAAAACTAGTTAGTATTTAGGTCAGGAACATAAACTACATCTTCCAGTTTCTTAGGACCCAATGAGGTGTTAATTAATGCATTACCAGTACTAAAACTAGAGATTTTCTGATTATTAGCGAGTGTAACATCACATCATAATGATAAAATCTTTAAAAAAGTTCCTTTGAAATGTCATGTGGAACGTAGCACCTGAATCCACATACTATATGAACCTTTCTTAGATAGTTTGTAAGGCTTTATTGACACCCTACTATTAGTTGGTTTTCTCCTCTGTGGATTTCTTGACTTCCTCGACTCATTTTTAATCAAATCTTTTTCTTGTTTGTCTTTTGACAATACTTTTTGATGTGTCTAGGCACCCCACATCCAAAAGAAACAAAATCATTCTTGAAAGTCTCAGTACGGTGGTTGGACAACAACACACTGTCATTATACTGATCCTTCGAGTCATACCCATCATCCAGCAGCAACTTGGATTTGATTGATTCACTAGGAATTTTCCGTCCAGAATTATGGGTCATATTCTGAAGTCAACCCACTCAGTAAAATAACTCCTGAAAACTTGTCATCAATTGGCGAGTCAATATCTTGAAACTTTTTCTAGAGTCAATATCTGATAACTTCTGGGAAATATTCATATTTTGTCCTCGAAGGCAGTTTGTAGGTTTTTCCAGGCCTCTTGTACTGTCTCGGTATTTCTCACCTGTGAATAACAGGATTCACCATGCGACATATTTTTGCAAGAGCCTTTCGATCACACATGTTTTTGTGGACTCGTCAGTCGTATCGTCCTCAGGATATTCTTCAACACAAAAACCACAAGTTTTCATAGGCTACTGCCATCCTCATACCAAATTGCTAATCATTGTAGTTTTCACGGCCTGTTCGTTTGGCAAAAGTCTAATTTACACCTCCTGCTTTCCACTCATGATGATTTCAACAAATACTAGCGAGATTATGTGGTTTTATCTCCAAAGTACTTGAAAAACACTTGAGAAGTGAAAGCGAAAACGTGCTGAGCCTAACCTCTACAGGTCAAATCGAAAAAAACATTTTATCGCACGAATACAATGTGGGCCCATAACCTGTTATATTTTCAAAGTTTCAGGTGTGAAATAATGAGGAGTTTTGCCGATGATTTCTGCTGCCATTCATTATCAACTTTTACTAAAGTTTTTTATTAATAATACATCATAAAATTCTCGACATGGAATAATACAAATACAGAATAAATATGTCTTATAATTCAGTGTCAAAAACAGATTGTACTAGAAACTATATGTATTAGATTATACGATACAACAATTATGAATAGAGATACACTAATAATGGCTTCAAGATGCCTTTCAAATAAAATTTGAATTTTTTTTTGAAAAAAATAAACACACCCACACATACATGTTCAGATGATGAGTCACTATTTATCGGACTGTAATTAACTTTAATTGATTTTCCGAAACCGTCTCTCTCTCTCTCATTGGGATGATCCGTGTGTTTTCAACAGCTGGCATCAATGTTCTGTGGATGTTGAGACTCCCTTCTTTTCGGTTGAAGTTGTTTTTATGTTTGTGAATTCCTATGGCCTTCCTATAGAGCCTGAGGTAATAGCGTATAGTTGTGTACAGCACTTGACAAAACTCTTATTACCCTTCGATAACCAAAATTTTTATTTTCTAGGTGCTATAACCCAGCCAACTCGAAAATTGATTAGCAACATTCCCCAAAAAGAAGAACTCCAAAATAAGATTCCAGGATCAACCACATCACACCAGTGCGAAGGTATCCATCATCGATTATATCAACAACAAAATGTAACCGAAAAGACTGCTTTCAGTGGATATGCTCTCGATAAACCTTGGGACCCTTTTCCTTTTGGATTACTTGGAATAGTGTTTTTTTTTTCAACAGAAATCCTATAATCAATTACCATAAAAATGAAACCTATTCCTGAATTGTATAATCCCAGACATATATATATATATATATATATATATATATATATATATATATATATATATATATATATATTATCTGTATTTTTTTAACTTGATTTTTTTCAAAAAGTTCAATTTTGATGTGCATCTTTGTCAATCCAACTGACACTTTTCCTAGAGATCAATTATCCTAAAACCAAACTGATATTTTTGCACTCTACGCGTTTCACCAACTAGGTTAGCATCTTCAGAAGAAAATTTATATCATGATGAGTTTGATTTTTCTGATAAGCTCTTCCCAGTTTCCCCAACTGTTAAGAATAAATATTCAAAATGATGACACAACTTGTTTGAAACAAATGTATCTCTATACTAAGTGTATCTCTCTACTTCAAAAATAGTATAATGGATCCTTTATAATTCAAATATAAGCATTTTTCTACGTATTAAATCTATGAACCATATCAGAAAACATTTCTTCGCAGAAAATGTTTATGAGTTCCTATTATGTTGATATCCTTATACTTGTGAAAGTTTGGGGTGAAAGTGGCAAAATCTAGATTTTGGTGGATAATTGGGCTTTTGGAGATTTCCGTAAAATACGTACAGATGTCGCCCACACGCTCTTGTCAGTCTTGTCTGAGTTGAAAATGTGCAGTCGGGTTTTTCCATTTTTATTT
Source organism: Zygogramma bicolorata (assembly GCA_032362365.1). Taxonomy (NCBI): domain Eukaryota; kingdom Metazoa; phylum Arthropoda; class Insecta; order Coleoptera; family Chrysomelidae; genus Zygogramma; species Zygogramma bicolorata. The sequence goes on from JAVJAQ010001650.1 coordinate 476,683, forward strand.
GATTGGCTAGTAAGAAGATATCATAACATAATAATGGTTGTTTAATCAAATACCAGTAGGAAACCAGTAAAATCGTTTCAATGTTTAAAAGCAACGAAATCAATAAATAAACACGATAAAAACATCGTTACACGTTGAAGACAAAATGTCGAAGTGACATGCCAATTGATTTGACACTTGACATCAAATTTGAAAAATGGGAACATATAGCCCCCTACCAATAAAATAGGGGAAATCTCCAGAAGCGTCGATTGTTTTTTTCGCCACAAAAATCTAAACAAAATCTAATCAAAATCTAATCAGTGGAATCACCAGGGTTTCAAGGCATCTGAATCTAAAACAACGTCAACGTAGATGAGCGCAGTGGGGTGCGCAATGCGAATCTTGTACCTCTGACATCAATAGTGCCGGCGCCCCTGGTGACGATTTTGTTGCTAAAGTTTAAAATTCAATGTCATTCATGAGTTGTTCACTTTTTCTGATTATTTTTTCTATAAAAAATATATTTCGATTTGTTTTGATTTGAAATTTTGAACTTTGTCTGAATTTCTAGTATGTCAATACTGAAAATAGATTTCGTTGATGTACCTATCAGACGAAACATTCACAGTGTGAGGGAAAACAACTTGAGAGTTTTGTAGCAGAGAAATGAAACGCAGTTACTGGTTAAAGTGTTCAGCACAAACTGAATTTATTCAGTTCAGGAATGACAGAACATAAGCATTATAAGTACGTACATTGGCCCTAGATGGTACACATTATATTAGACAGAATTTTAAATCGATTTCAAAACAACACCTTCACTTATCAATAATTAAATTTTTTTATCAATCCTAAATAACTTAGGAATTTCTGATGTTTCACGGAATTCAAGCTTTTTGTTAGTAAATCAGCTGGCATATCCTGTGTAGCCAAATATTCAACTGATAATAAATCCTTTTTTCTAACATCTTTTGTATACTGATACCTAACATCTATGTGCTTAGTTCTTTTATGCCATATTGGATTTGCAATTAACTTTTGAGCACTTTGACTGTCATGAAATTTTATAAAAAAATCAGTTCAAAAATATATTTTTTTCCAGTAAACTGCTTCTCTGCTAGCTCCAAACAAAGCTACATATTCCGCTTCTGTGCTAAAGAGGTCAATCGATTTTTGTTTCTTACTCTTGCAACAGATACCAACTCCTAAAAGAGTAAATATAAAGCCTGTATATGACTTCCTATCCTTATTTCCTCCACAATCAGCATCTACATAACCTTCTAGGTCCTTATCTTTATGGAATGTTAAACAAAAATCTTCAGTTTCCTGTAAATATTGTGGGACTCTTTTAGCATGAATCTAATGATTGGAGTTAAATTAGCTCAAAAAACTGACTGTATAACATAAATCAGGTCTAGTAAGAACTACCAGGTACATTAAACTACCTATCAATTATTGATAAGGATATTTACTTTTGCAAACTGAACTATCATCAAAATTTAGCTTCCATAAGAGTTTTGATAGTTTTACAATCCTTCATACCAAAACTATCCAAAATCTGATTCAGATAATTTTTCTGTATGATACCATTTGATTTATTCCTAAAAATCTGCATTCCTAAATAATCTTTTAGCTTCATCTATATCCTGTATCTCGAACTCAGAACTTAAAGAATTTTTTAAACTTTCAGTTTCATTCATATTGTTCGAGAAAATAAAGAAATCATCAACGTAGAGTGCTATGACTACTAACGAACTTCCAGTTTTTTTAATATAACCACATGGCTCATGAATAGATTGCTTGTATCCTAAGTCAACAGTATAGTAATTCATTCTAAGGTTCCAGGCCCTCTATGATTGTTTTAGACCATACACTGCTTTGTTGAACTTACAAACTTTTATTGATTGAATGAAACCTTCGGGGTGTTGCATAAAAATAGTTTTTTCAAGAAAACCATTCAAAAACGCTGTACATACATCCAAATGAAAAATATCAATATCAAGTTTGTCTACCACTCTTTAGCGGATTCTCATCTGAGGTACGAAATTCCTTTCTGGGGGGGGGTGTAGTTATTATCTGGTAAACTCAGTATTATTTATTGCAAAAACGTGCATTGTAATATATGTGCGAAGCGAAAATACGTGACTCCTGTAAACCTCTTTTCATAAAACACAAATTATTAACAGTTTTTGCAATCTTCATTATGGAAACAATGTGCTTAATTGCTAAACACATCAACAAATTCGACACTGAGTCTACCCACCACGCTACTCGCCAGACTGGCAACATTAAGCTACCAATTGCATCATCAGCTTTTGTTGAGGACTCGATATTTCATGGAGGCGGCAAAATATACAATCATCTACCTAGATGGACCAGAAAAACTAAATCCTATAAAGATTTCAGACGAAAAGTATGTGCTCTTGCTGGATGGACCCTACTTCAGCTTACAAGAATTTTATGATGACGTATTTCAAACTATAATTTGTTTTAATATGTTGTATTGCGTCCCGACCTTAGATGGTATTTTAATAAGGCATTCATAGCCAATTTTGTAGTCACACCTGTCTGTCGATATTTGTAGATTACGATATTCGGTGTACTTATTACTTCTCATGACTAATGTATGTGATGTGATGAAATAGTTGTGGAGTATTTTCAGTTGTTGGTTTCGGTATTGAATGAGAAAATGAAGTGAAAATGTGTTTTGGAAGCACCAATACCGTAAAATATAAAAAGTAGGACTCGTCATCAATTGTAACTGGCAATATCTTGACTAAGAAGCACTCTGTCAGATTTAACTCTTGAATACCCCTTCTATTATTTCAGTGTAATAGAATATTTTGTAAATGAAATTTCAATACCTACTGAGTTGAATACACTCTTTTCCATATTTATTGAAAATAAGTTATAATAACGATTTACTCGCTGAGAAGTAGCAATAATACTCCAGTCAATGGGGGTTTTTGTAGTGCGAAAGGTGGAATAATTCTGATTGTGGGATAAGAGATCTAGGATTGAAGGTACAAAAAACTGCTTTTTTCGATTTAACTCAGCGTTTGACCTCACTACAAAAATATTCAATTCAAATTCAAAGAAGACAAAATTCCCTAAAATTTTTGTAACCTCACTTTTTTTCGTAAGTCCAACGGGTGGCGAGTAACAGCGGACGAAACGTGAATTAAAAAAAAATGTAAGAGTCCTAGTTTTTCTCATTTTGAGAAATGATTTGTAGGTATTCGTTACCTAATTATTGATAATTGTTGTTTCGTTGCTCTTCCTAACATAATTTTTACATTTTGTAAATTCAAAGCCAACTCATTTTCACACCAATAGGGGGTAGAGCTAACAGCGCTTCACTTTCAATTGTGGTATTCCGAGTAAGCCTAATATATAGATGTTCTTGTCCGAGTTTGATTTGTTCATTTCTTCTTATTTGGCGGTCCGGGTCGATTGATGGTGACTTCGTGGTTATCATTGTCAATCTCACAGTCGTCTCCGTTGTCTGCCGTGTGAGTGTAGATGTTATCCTTCGACGATCCTACGCTATCAACTGTCCAAAAGATCTACGTCTTCACCCACGACGAAAACAGCGTCGAATGATAAAGAGGCGGAAATCGCTGTGTTCACAATCAGTACATCGGCATCTTATTCAGCTTGCTCAACCGTAAAAGTGGCCGCTTCAAATTTTTTGTGCATGGGATTCAGGCGAACTTTGTTTTCTTTATTGGCCAAAAATCGTTCTTGAGGTACTTCGACCGTCATTGTCTCTTCAGAAAAAGGAAATTGATATTGAATATGAAGATTAGGGTTAGCTATGCATTAAATTTACAATATAAGGTACTTTCAATGACTACTTGCAAAGTTTTTTGGTCCGTTATGGACTTCGTTTGTTAATACAACTTATTCTGATTAATTTCACAACAATAAACTAAAAGGCGGGTTATTGTTGAGAAATTAATCAGAATAAGTAGTAGTAAGAGACGGTCCATATTGGACCAAAAAACTCTGCAGGTAGTTGTTGCACTACCTTGTATTGTAAATCATATAAATAGCTTACCCCAAAAAAACAATGTAATTCATTTTCACAAAATCTACCGTAAAAACATTGAGATTTTTCGTCCTCTATTACTCGCCATCCGTTAGAATTACGACCAAAAACGTAAAATTTTTAGAAATTTATTGGAGAGACAATTATTACCCTAACACCAAATTGATTTTATTTGCACTCGACGCGCGTTTTGCTAACAAGGTTAGAATCTTCAGGAGAAGAAAATTGATACAGTATCAACATACCTGATAAATACTACTTTCTATATGCTCATCTTGCACTCCTCACCATTTTTTGACTACCAGAAATATATTAAAAAAATTATATCAGATTCATGTCATATAGTGTGTATCGAATATTATTTTTCTAATTCCCCAATGAAAGGGTGTTAAATATAATATGGAATTCTGTGATACCTAGAGCAATTTAAAAGTTTTTGTTTCTACGAAAACGGGAATATAAAAGTTGAAAATAATAGTCCAGTTACATCGTCATTGACGAGCAGTGTATGATAATTTCTTTCATATGGGTGTATCTGAAACGAGAAAAGAATGTTTTTTCAATCGATTCCCGCACTGAAATCAATAAAATCCTTTTTTTTTTCTTTGAGTACAAGGGTGAACTAATTCTGTGCTAAAATCCAAAAAAAGCAAGAAAAATTTATTGTTTATATCTCGAAATCGCTGGACACTTTTGATCAGTGCATCAAGATCTCCATCATACCGAAACTTTGGGGACAATAAATTCCATAAGAAACGTGCGTTGCCCTTTCCAAGTGCTCATAAGGTTGCAATGTCACCTGTGAACAAGTTCGGTAATAAGGAAGATCCGAATAATCACCTACCCATATCAGTACTCCCAATATTCTTAAAGGTATTTGAGAAGATTTTTAACAGTCAGCTGATGGAATATCTTGAGGAAAACCCCATTTTAACTCCACCACAATATGGCTCTAGCAGATTCGAGCGATACCTGTAGTGCTGCTGTTGACTTGATATCCGAATTTCAGGTGAAAATTGACCAGAATAGAAAAAGCGCTCTCGTGTCTCTTGATCTGTTCCACTGTTAACTATGGATTCGTACTCAAAAAAGCTCAATTTGATTGGTGTTTGAGCTGATTGTGCCACGTGGTTTGAGGGTTATCTTCCCCAAAATGTTTCCATCTTGGTACAGAAAAACCATTTGATTTCTTCAAGAAAAAAAGTATTATCTCTCAACATGTAAACCGAACAAGAAACAAAACTTTCTGTGTTTCTGTGTATATATGCGCATATACGTGAATATATGCATCCATTAATTATGTGTGTATCTGCTTACTATATGAGTCAGATGATATTATACATAATCTTTTAGTGCAATGGGAATTCTGTTGATTACATGAATAAAATGAAGAAAGTCAAAAGAGAAATGTTACATGTGGTGAACCACATCTATTTTAGATCCAACTATTTTTCTGAACTATACAAACTCACTGACAAACTTGACATTAGAGGAGACCTGCGATCCATCCAGTTCTTCAAGCTCTTGTTTTGTCATGCCCTTGTCCTTCCAAAGTTTATACCACAGTTCAGCTTCATCATCGAAACATTTTAAATGGTAATATTGGCAAAAGCTTTGTGATTTCTCTTTAAAATCAAAAAATTACATATTCAACAGAAGTGAAATGTAGCGCCATCAAACTAAAAGCAGGCAAATTTTCGTTGGCAAAACGCTGCTCCAGTGCGGATAAAATAGGGAATCTGAACAAGGTGTGGAAATAGATCGATTCCAAAAATCTGATGAAGACTCAGCAGGGTGATTGAAACGATGTTGGCTTGATACAATTCGAGGGACTTGTGAATCAGTTCAAATGGCAGCTACAGCTCTGGTAGAAATATTTAAAATATTTTGGATCTCATTGTCCGCGTTGCTGCGATGGTCTTTTATAACAGACGTTATTCTTTGTATATGATTCATGCATGTATACATGTCGAAAGTCTCTGACTGTAACGCATTTGTAACAGGTTTCAATATGCCTGAGTATTTGGCTATCATTCCAACGCATATACTGGTAAGCACCTCTCCTCGCGGCCGTATTCCCTTCTTTAGAAATATTTGAAAGAACCTCGACAATATTTTCAAAATTTTCTTTGAAGATAGCAACACTCTTGTATTTTTGTGACACTAATGTGTCTCACATAAAGCTGGAATGTTTCCACGTATATTCTCCGAAGAAGAGGTTCTCGGAAAAAGTTTATAATATCCTTTATAGTGCTTATAGTATTCCGAATTTCTGGAACTTGATTCAAATCATTTACGACTAAGTTCAGTTAGTGGCTTGCACAACGAAAATACAAGGCTTTTTATATTACCCTCTTTTTGTACAAAAGAGAGATGCGTTCGAGTTTCGAGACTATCAAAGAAACGACAGTTTTTTCGATTTTCGGTTACGAGCAACGGTTTGTTTCGTTCCTGTAGACAAATAACATTGAGTGGCTTTTAGTAATGTCCGTTATGTAAAATTTAGAGATACATTTTATTTCCAATCATTATTACTGTTGCATCAAAACCCTTAGCAGAATAGGCGTATCTCAGTTTTTCAACTTAATATTAAAATATTCATTAAATCTGATAAACTTTACCCTATGTATACCTAAACGCAAAAAAAAAATTTGTTGAGAGAAAATGTGTTGATTTAATTATAACAAAATGCTGAATATCTCAAAACTAGTCAATATTGACTCACTCCCTTTAGGCTTAGGATGGCAGTATGGTCTACAGAACGTCCCAAAAAATGGACGGTTTATAAAAAACACCCATAAAATCTAAACTAATTTAAAAAAATAATTACTAGATAAAAATATATTATCATTGTCTGTTGCAAGACAGATTGTAACATTTTTTATTTTGTTTTCATTCATTTTAGACGTTATAGCAAAAATTAGATTAACCCCTTATTCGTTAAGTCACAATAGTTGTTGAGAAGTATTAGTTTACTTTATTGAATCTGAGATGATACAATCTGCTTTGTGACGTTATTGACGCTCTTTTTGATTCAATCTGTTTGCTCCAAGCATGATGCAGGACACAAAAAAACAAACCTTATCTATCTATATAATGAATTCAAATGAGAAATTGTTATCGTGGGAAGTGTTTAGAGAAAAAGTTTACAAAACACCCGAACCTTCGAAGATTGGGATCCCAATGAAATCAGATCTGCCACGACCGACTATTCTCTTTATATTTCCACTTTTAGTTTTTTTTGAGTTTTTTCAAATTTTCACAAATAAATGCTCATAAGTCCGAAACTTGCTAGTTAGGTATACCCATGATATACATAAAAAGAAAGCAAATTTCAACAGCTTCCTGAATTTTCAATAATATACAGAGTGTTCCATTCGGAATAATCAACTTTCAGTCACTTTTTAAAGCAAACGAAAAAACTTTATTTTTTTACCACCCTCTATTGAAGTAACGGAGATTAGGCCGAAGTTTGGAAAGCCTCCAAGTATCACCTAAATCCAAAACAAATTTCGATAACATTGTATTCTTAAATCAAAGATATCAGCATTTTCATAGGTCATGATTTCCGAAGAAAAAAATTGAAATATATCAAGGAAAGTGATTGTTGTAGATTTCGAAAATAATATCAAACACAGAGTGTTCTATTTGAGAAATCAAAGTTGCTAGTGCTTTCGAATAGAAATGGCAACACTGCATTGTTGGGTAAAGAATGTCCGCATATACTCTCCATTAAATTTTATAAGTGATCCGTTTGATTTTTAGAAAATGTCGTTTCATCCGTGTTTTCAGGCAAAACGTCGCACTCTTGTTTTTTTTGCATTTATATTCCCCTTTGTTGAACACTCTTATGAGTGGCCTTGTGCGGGCAAGGGTCGGCTAATCATTTTGGGTGCCGAAGCGCTCTGGGCGTCTTACCGATTTTCACGGTAGCGCATTTGTTATTTCAACTGTAGGGAAACCCAGAAAAACTCACAGTGCTACCCGGCTGGTGTATTCTATCCAGATCCAGATGCCCATCGCACCAAGCCGGTCAGAAAAATTCTGCCCTGACCGCGGTTTGAACCAGTAATGGAATCAAGAAATATTTCCATATTCTATCAGTACAACACGATTTGCCAAAAACAAAAAATGACGACCAAAGCTCGGTCATTTAGTTACTGCTTATTATAATAGATGTTACAGCGCATTTTTTGAAATTGTTTCATTTTGGCTGGTTCTTGTTTCTGGTCTAGGGGGTTGGAGGTTTTTATGCATTGCGGAATGGATAATTTGAACCGATGCTTGTTCTCATAGGTTGTAGGAAAAAATTTGTCCTTGTTCTTTTCCTTGTTGAATTTTTAGGATATAACATAAAGGTGAGATATTGGTAAACGTATACGGATGACTCCAAGCGATGTAATAAATGGAACTTTCTCACTTTGTTTTGTTATATTTCGATTGTTTTAATAATATTACCCCACACTCCCCAACTCCCCACATCAGTGGAGTCAAGTAATGAGGAGATACTCAACATCGCTGTAATGCTCCCATCATTTTTTTGTGTACTGTTGCGATATTTCCTTGGGTTCGTTTATTAAAACTCCAAACAACATTTCTAAAACTCTTTATACTAGAAATTCTTCCCACATCGACTTCTGCACTTATCACCACCAAAGCTCTGTCTAATAGAAACTCTGAATAAAAATCTCCTCCCCGATGAAGTGTCTCCCTTTTATACTTGCGTAAGCCTATAGAGAATCTTCGAGAGAGGTCTCGATGATGTGTATCGAATTCTCCACGCGAATCAAGAGTTCCTGAAAAAATAACGTTCTCTCCTCGACCCCTCATATTATTTTGCGTTTACGAGCGACAGGGCCGGCGTTAGGAGATTTCGTAACTTATACACCTCTCAATTTCGATCGTCCCGATCAAACAATATGTCATTATCCCCATTGGAACGTTTGAGTCTTTCTAGATGAACGACCTTCATTTTTGCTCTGGGGCTACGTTGAATCCTGTTCTACACGTCATTTATTCTCTTGATTACCTCATCAATCTTCATGGCAATACTTGATAAATGTGTGTTCTCCTAAGAGAATATCATGTAATTTTTTTCCTTCACGTTGAGTTGAAGTTTGTTTTTCACTAGTCACGATTGATAACGATCTAAATCAATGTTTATCGTCTTTTTAGTAGGGGAGCCCAGGATGCTACATTTGCAGTTACTAAAGCGTCATGGGGACTTTTGGATTGTGAATATTAGATTTTCAAACAAAAAAGTTCATGTTAAGTTTTTAATTTTAGTGAGGGGAAGAGCGTCAATTTTTTTTTTAAGTGTAAAAAACAGTCACATGGAAATACTTGAGCGTGTCAGTTATTGAGAAGGAATGTTAAGTGGACTCGAAAGTGTCGCATTTGAATGACTGAAGATTTGGGTGTGTGAGAATTCCTTGAAAAAAGAGACCTTGAAATACTGGAGCGCGTCAGATTTTCTTATCGAAGGTTCAACTTGATGTCTTAGTCGCCCTAAATGATAATCTGACAAGTATATGGTGGGATATTGGAAATCTGATAATTTGAAAAATTGTTAATGTGACAATTTCAAATATTTTTATGATTCTATTTATTACTGGATGTCAATCAATCAATCGGTGTGCGCTGACTAATCGGTATAGACGAACATATTGTTCACCAAAAAAGTTGGTCTCTATTAATTCTACAAAAAAGTCCGTCGTACTTAATAGCTAGTTCTTATATTTGAATCACTACAGAAGTTTTTTTGTTAATCTATTCATATAAATTGCTTTGTCTTGAATAACTGACTGACAGATTAACTCACAACCTTAACCGCTGATCATAGAGACCTGAAACTTGGAGGGTGTGCTCTTTTTATGTTGTAGACATCCAAAGAGGAATGGTTTTTTTGAAATTCTACTTCCAAGAGGGTAAAATAAGAGCATAGTTTGTATGGGACAACGTGATGCCTTAGTCCAATCTACTTGAAATTTTGCATAAACTTCCTCTAACAGAATTGATGGAAGACGTATTTCTTATTTTATTTAAATTAATCGTCTTATCACAATCTTTCAGGGAGAGAAGAAACGGGAATACACAATTATCAGAATCTGTACACTCATCCTTAAGCAATGGCTTCAGCTACATCGCCTCATGAAAACCGTCAGAGTATGTTTTTCTTGATCCTGATAAAATTTCCTCCAGAATAAAAAAAACAACCGCGCTCTAGTATTTCGAGGTGACGTTTTTTTACAACGTTGTGACTCGCCCATTTCCTTATCAATTGTCAGATTATTGCATTATACACTTTTCGAGATGTACTGAATCTGACACGCTCTAGTTTTTCTGAGCATCGATTTTTTTACTAATCTGACGGACGTCCTCATTACAGGGTGCAATGTTTCTACCCATATGATTTTCTAACGCGCTCGAAGTAACGCACAAAATCCCCGCTTGCCCTTCCTTACTATTCGGAGTTGCAGCATATATTTTCCTTTATAGATGATCTACCTTCTAGAGTAGCACACATTTCAAGAATAAGACATTCAATGTGTACAGGAGTCTCAGGACAGAACCCTCTCCTGATTGTGTGCTCTCTCTCTGAATATATTTTCTATCAAGAAACTACGTTTTGATTATATAAAGAAATTTTCCCTTATTCGGATATTGTGCCTATTGTTCAGTAATATCTCAAGTTAACAACATCGAAGGCTTTCCTGAGATCAATAAACACTCTTTTCGCAATGTTTCTATTATCCAGAGCAGAGGAAATGTAATCAGAGTAGTCCATAATAGTGCTTAGGGTAATGTTGTGCTGTTGGAGGCCATGCTGATATTCATCTGAAGGAACAATGTTCCTAATGTTATTTGAAATGTGCTTCTTATATATAGTTCGTTCAAGTTGGAGCCCGATCAAGCGAGCAGGGCATACAGTGCATTATCCGGGTTTTCAATGCCATTGAAAACAATAGCCCCAAGTTTCAAAACAAATGTGATAAGATTATTGACAGCGCGCCCGGATTGTTTCGGGCGTCAACGTAGCTTTAAGCTCGGTGTTCACTTTGGCTTGACAAACTAATCCCACGACGGCGCTACGGTATATCTTAATATTTATCTCATATATGAACCCCTGTTACAGTTCGTATTGGCCATCCATGTTTTCGTAGAATATATCCGGCATGGAAACTAATTTCTGTCTGAATGTTGAACTGTGTTGCCGGATATTTATCCCTACTTTTTTTATGGTCTCCTAGACTGTTCAGACAGGAACACAACATACTATTATCTAGCAGCGGCTGTCCGAGTTCATACTAAAGGGCGAATAAATGACCATTCATATAGATTGACGAAAGTGAGACGTGCGCTTGAATGATATTTGAAACTGACAAATATAGAACTGAATATTATTATACCTACATTTGAAAAAGCAGCTTATATGTTTCAGCCAATGGGCAAACAATTACTTTTTATATTAATTGAATTGTTGAAGGTGTGGATAATTTGCTGACCAGAAATTCATCACCAAAATGTCAAATTGGTATTGCCAATTATACCTATATATTGGAAAACTCATATGGATATAACTCGATATTGTTGCCACCATACACAAAATTAAAGCCACCCTTATATGGTGGTGGTTTATTCTTGTGATTTTCTCAGAAAATTACCGTCAAGTGTTGAATATTTACTCCTGACTGAATATGTGGACTAATTCTACCATTAACATTTTCGTTTCATTACAAAAAATTGTAAAAATCCAGGTGTGTCTTCAAAATTTCAAAGTTAGGGATAGTCAAGAAATGAAACATCCTATAGAACACTTTCTCTAGCATATTTCTACAGCCTATTGAAAGCTGCAATGATAAAGTGCAAACAGTTTCTGGAAATCTGTTCAATTTAACCGAACGAGAAATTGAAAATCGTTTTTTTTTTGTTTTTCTATGTTACTCAGAAAGTGACAGGAATAGCTCAGATTTTTCAACATCATAATCGATAACACGTAACTTTCCCTCCATCCAACTCTCTGTAACTCTTACAGTTTTCGAGATCCCCATCCATCTACTCGAATTTCACTCACCCGGTATTAGTTCTTTAATTTTTATGTGTAATGGTATCAATATCAAGTAATGCATGTTAGTTTCTCAATGTGAACGACTCATTCGGATTACGAATGGTATATTTGAATGGTCACTCTCTGGCCACGAAAGCATTTTCTCCCTCTCATGCCCCTCCTCCTATGATGGAACGTTGTATGAGTAATTGTGTCAAAATCTGATCCTACAGATCGCGATGCGTATTGCTCTATTGTGTTGCTATGTAACGAAGGAAACGCTAGGATATATATATATATATATATATATATATATATATATATATATATATATATATATATATATTGCAACAACCTATCTCGAAAAAAAGACAAAAACTATAATCAACAACTCCAATAGTCCTATTGACCAGAAGGAATCTCTGATTCCCAGGGAAAAATCTTCACGTACACCTCGAAAATATGGCCTTCTAAAAATACACAAGCCGAATGTTAATTTTTTAGTTTTCCATTTCAGTGTGTAATGATGGATCCGATTTATTCCAATTGACCTGTCTAAAAATCAAAATCCCATCGGAAATACCAAAATGCGTTTTCGTGGGCACATAAAGTTCATCCTATAAAGATTGAAACCAGAACTTTCATGTGCTGCCAGTTGCATATAATATTGGAAAACTGCTCTATGAACCATTCAGTGCAGTGGTTCAATCAAATACTTACCTACGTAAAAATATCAAGTTTCATTCATGAACAGCTTCACCAAGCGAATGATGAAGTTCTCTTCAATCATAAGTGAAACCAATGATATTTTTAACATTGTTTTAACCAATAATATAGCAGTGAAAATTGCATCTCAACTAATTCGATATATTCACCTTATCTCAAGGTAGAATTTCTCTAAGGCTTCTATACAAAATTATTTGAAGTTGGACCTCCAGTTTTTTCCGTGTGACCTCATGTCATATATTATTATGATAATAATTAATATGTACAATCAATATTGCGTTTTATTGCTATACCTACATGTGAATATTTTTTTTTTCAGATATGCCACTGAACTTGTCAAAGCATTCTGGATGATTCAGCGTGTGCCTTCCAAATTCTGATGAAAGAATGGGTGTTCTTTCTACAAATGGACGAATTATGGATAATTTCAGTTTTTCCAATATACTGCAAACATAAATTAAAATAGTTTCCTGAGAATATCATGTGAACCTGACAGTTATTTGCAATCGTTGTGGTGCTTTTGAAGCCTGATTCAACAGAAGCATGAAAAACAGGTCTAGCTTTAAAGCATGAAATTGTGCAATTGACAGCTCTACAAGCAAACTACTGTAGATAAAACTAGATGTACATATAATATCATATATTTTGTATAAAACAATTTTTGTATTATTTTTATATTTTTAAAAATACTTAAGAAACCTCTAGAAATACTTTGTGAAGAAATCGCTCGAGTATGTATATAAGGTTTTCGAATCGTGTATATAGTATGCCAAACATATCATTTCACTATTTATTCAAGAACAATTCAGTATAGGTAAGAAATCCAGTGTTTTATTCGAAAATATCTTCGGCATTTAATGATTAAGAGGTTTCCCTTTATTGTATTCGACACCACTTGCTTTAATTGATTGGTCTACAAACTTAATGTAGATCTGTTGAAGATGTTTAGTTATTGCTAGTTGGGAAGTTGTATCCAAAATTTGTCTATGAAAATAGAATTCATAATAGCCAAAAAATGTATGTCAAACAATCTGTCAACTGAATTTTAATGTACAAAGGTAGGCAGTTTTTGTCTGTTAGTTTCATCAAAAAATATTTCCTTCTTGCCAGATATTCATGAAAATTGGCAACAAGTGGAAACTATCATATTGAAAATCACCACAAAATACTACACCTTCCTGTACGATTCTCACTAACAATTAATTGGGTCACCAAACTGCGACACTATGAGATGTATCTATCCTGCACTGTTTTTGAGAATTGTATAGGTAATTGTGGTATTTTCTGTTAAATAACGATTGTCATCAAAAGTATCGACCAGTTCAATTCAATATTATGAATTGCCGAGATGTCTAGAATGGATTTGTCATTTTACATGAATTTCCATAATTGAGAATCTTCAAAGATTATTTAAAATAAAAAATTCCGAATTGAACAATATTTGATATTCTGATTGAATATTCAGATCGAAAACGATAATTGTTCAAGTTGAAAACCTATTTAAAAATATTTGGCAGAAGAGATCATCGATAGTGAAACTATGAAGGGTTTGGCTTGATTTTTTTTGGAAACTTTTCTAAAGGGAAAATGACTCAAAATGATTTTAGGTTGCACACTATCCAAACTACACATATAATCTGATAGTATAATATGAAGTAAGGAACAATGACATTCTATTACAAGCTCAATATAGTGAACTGCAAAAATTGAGAATGCCATGTTCGGTCAGTGGTTCTTCAGGATAAATCATTTTAATAAGTACCACGTCCAGCTGTTTATAGTTATGCGTTGAGTGGAAGTTAACTTCAAAGCAAAAAGTCTGCTTCCTACTTATATAGTGCATTTTATCTCGTAGAAAAATGTTCAATTAACTAAAGAAAATCTCGCAGTAATAAAAATGGTGTTGGCTTTTTTTTATCCCCAATTTTACTTTCATATATTTTCAAAATTATCGGAATATTTGAATCATGTTTCCCTAATGAAAATTATATTTATAGTTTATAAACTTTTTGGCTGTCATAGCGAACAACTCAGCAATACCTGGTGTATTGATTCCAACCTCGAAATGTGAATATTCTTCAGACGTTTGACCACTAAGATTAAAAAAATGTGTAGTTGTATAGAAAAAAAGATATTTTCATATCAAGATTTGTAAAAAAAGGTTTGAAGAGATTTTTTGGAAGACAATAGATAAGCGTTAATGTATCATTCTTTTTTTTGGAGGACTCTGTTATTGTCTGAATATTTATTGTTACAATAATTTAATTTTGTAATTAGTTTTTTACAATGTACTTTTCACTTCTTTTGTGCCATTTGCTATGAATGATGAAGTTATACTTTCCATAGGGAATTGAGAATTAGTTTTACCATTAGAGCTAACTTTCTTGGTCCAAAATTTGCTTTGATAACGGTCACTATATAATCATGGAGACTTTTATATTGGCACTTTATTGTGATATGAGTGAATATTAAACTGTGTAACTGGAGTCCAATCTTTGTACTGAATATTTATACCTGGATTTTCTAATTTTAGTCTTTTAAATTGTAATGTACAGTAATATATAAAAGTTTGATAACGCTGTTTAACTTTCATTGAGTACATCCATGAAGTTCATTTTTACAGATTATGATATCTCAATAACTTTTTTATTTGAGGTTTCAATTTTTGAGAATTGCCTTCAAGTCTTCTGCACTACCACCATGCCATTTGAACGTGGCATCATCAAATTTGAAATTTTGTTGAATTTGAGGTGGTCAAATCATAAAAATAAGAAGGAAAATTAGTGGCCTCAGTACCAATCTTTGTGGATCTGCGCGTTAAATATATTTGTTTGATATTTCTGTTCTCATCCAGTACTAGTTGTTTTCTGGATGGTAGGTATAGGTTTCTAACTTTCAACATTCATTCAACAGCTACAACAAATACTTGTGCATGAATGAATATGAAAATACTCAGGGCTATTCACTAAGTAAAGTGGTTATCGCAGTTGCTAACCGTCGTAGGAACTCTGATAATAACTTGCCATATTGACGGTGGTAAGCTGTTTTTCCTTAACAAGATATCTAAAGCAGTTGCCTGTGAACCACTACTCACAGCAACTGGTCATTATAGTAGCAACTTAACTTGAAAAGTGAATACCAATTTCGCGCTTAGCAACTGACCTTGAACATAACGACAATTTTTTGTCGCTATCCATAACAACTCTGCTTAGTGAATAGCCCTGATTATTGCCTGTACATTTTTATGAATGAACAAATGACCTTGAAATGTGAAAACTATATTTTTTATATAAAATGATGAAGCCTGGAAAAAAAATTGATAAAATTGAAGCAGGGAAAATAATGGACTGAAACAAACTATTAGCGTTTTCGATTGGTACATTCTCAAATCGATTTTTCCTTAAAACCATGTTCGGTTGGGATATTTTTCTGTCCGGAAACATTGTGATCGATTGGAACACAAAAGTGACCTGAAATTTTTGACATGGCGACCGAGTCTTCTTTGGTTTTTGGTCCCCGTTTCCAGTACTTGGCACTCTTCTCATTGTACAATGAAAACTTCAATAAAAGTATGTTATCCTGCCACCCAAGCCATATTTGGAAAAAAAATTGGTCCACTGAACACAAATCTGAAGTCAGAATGCAGCGCTCTCCCTTCATTCCTAAGTAATAGCCCTTCTGTTGGAGATGATTGGAATGAAAAACGTATCAATAGAAAATATATCTCAAACCACCAGAAAAACAACAGGGGGTTAGAGTAGGTGAAAGATTTACTCGAGGTACATGTTGCTATCACTCTGTGTAATCTGCCCTCAAACAATAAAGAAATCGTGTTCTATGCAGTTCCATTTCACGTAACAGTAGACGCTTGTCGTTTACACATTCCAGTTTTCTAACCAATAGAAATTAGCCAAGTTCTCTGAGGTGACACAAAGACAAGGAACTTTATAACACGTCATCAAAATAATACTTGAATTCTGGCTCATAAATACATGTAGATGCATGCATAGCAAAACAATTTTTGAATTAGATTATTCAATCGATCAATATTTTATTTCCGGAGACTCATTACAAGCATGGAAATTGTCAAAATACAGTACGTAAAAATCGCACAAACAACAAAACTGTAAAAATATTATCATAATAAGTGGAGGAAGAACTAGCAATCGTCTCCCAAGAGGAACCAATCCACTACCCCCATGCAGGCGCACAACCAGACATACTAGACTTTGCCATTGTCCAGAATATCACCACCTCAGAGCTGGAAGTTCTGGACGAGGGGTCATCGGACCACAATCCTATTCTATTAACCGTAGGAGACGGAGAAATGGAACCGGTGGCACAGGAAAAAAGGATAGTAGACTGGAGTAAATTCCAACGCACTGTCCACGATAATATAGGATCCACTCATCAATTCGATAGGGAAATTGTAGAAAACCATCAGTAACCTTCAAAAGGCGATTCTCAAATCCATGGAACGAAGCGCCCGGAACGTCCCAAACCCGCGCTTCAATCTACAGGACGAACTAACACCGGAGGTAACGGAACTCATTAGAATTCGAAGACGCCTAAAGAGAAGATACCAACGGACACTTGCTCCAATGGACAAGAGTTGTATGCACAGGGCCAGCAGGACGCTGCGGCTAGCGCTGCAAACACTCCGAGACCAGAAATGGAGAGACCGTTTGGCAGAACTCAACACCGAGGATCAGTCTGCATGGAAAATGCAGAAAGTTCTAAGGCACGGCCGCCGAAAACTATGCCGTCATAAATGCTATTCTCCGATTCCAATGCTTCCCATACCAGTTCAAGGAGGAAGCCAAACAAGAACCACATTTTCCCAGAGAACCACAGGCCGATAAGCCTGACATCCTCGATGAGCAAGGTGGCGGAACGCGTCATTCTGAAAAGACAGAAGAACTGAACGTCCTGCCAGACGAACAGTTCGGATTCAGGTCGGAACACTCGACAGAACTCCAAGTTCTAAGAGTGGTCGAATTTGCGACAGAAGGCTTCAACCTAGCAAAAGGACACCACACAGTAGCGATATTCCTAGACGTTTCCAAGGCTTTCAATAGGGTCTGGCACGACGGACTCGTGGCCAAAATGTCAAGTTTTGGATACACGGGGCCAATGGTCAGACTAATCGGCTCATTCCTGAGGGACCGACGATGTCAATGTAGAATGGGGAATGAACTTTCCGAATGGAGAATCCTGGATGCAGGAGTTCCACAAGGAGCAGTACTTTCCCCGCACCTCTTCTCAGCGTACACAGCAGACGTACCAAGGCCAGAGAACATCCATCAAAAATTGGCACTCTACGCCGATGATACAGCGCTGCTGGCGAGATCCTCCAACCACGTAATAGTTACGCGATACCTGCAACAGTAAACAAACTAGGACGTTGGGCTGGTCGATGGAAAATAGTGATCAACCCGAACAAGAGCCAGGCGATACTATTTTCAAGGAGAAGAGCTGAACCTGCAGGACACGTCATCCACAACGGTCGAGAAATCCCATGGACCAACGCAGCCATATACTTAGGAGTCGACTTGGACAAAAAGTTGACTTTCAGGTCCCACACCCGACGGAGGTTGAACCTGGCGTAAGCCGCGCGGTACAACCTCTATCCTATATTGGGACGCACAAGTAACTTGGATCTCCATGTGAAACTGCTCCTAATCAAAACGATCCTACTCCCCATTGCACTGTATGCCTCGGTGGCCTGGGGCCATTGCGCGCAAACATACAGATCAATGTTCCAAACGTTTATGAACGTCTGCTTGCGGGCGGCCGTAAACGCTCCTCATTACTGTCCTAACCGATACATATACCGAGACCTGAACCTGAGCATGTGGCACGTCGACGAATACTTGCGAGACCACGCTGAAAGTGTTTTCGAGCGTATCAGGAATAATCCAAACCCAGCGCTGAGTGACCTCCACAACGCGCTGAACATGGACGATCCAAGATTTCGTGAGAGGGACAAACACCCGAGGCCTTCCAAGCAGAACCTGAGACCACACCCAAGAGTAGCCCGTCGGCGACTCAGGTAAGTACGGTTAGTACGCACACACACGTCCAGACACAACACACATCCGATCCGCGACAGGCGAGTACTGTCCTGGTGAGGTACATGGGGCCACCATGCAAACACTACAACACAGTAGAGTCAGATAGAAACCAAAAGGGACAGATAGAAAGGAAGCAATAGCACCTAACGTAAAGGCTGATTTCCAACCAAAGCGGGTTAGATTTCAATCTTGCTGAAGTGCCCAGCAGCAGGTTGAGGTCCGCTCCTGAGAGGGCGGGGGTGGAAGGAAAATGGAGGACGGCGAGGTCTCGTATCCAGGCAACTGGATATGGCATCACGTCATCCTGGGCGCTCAACCCCGGGGAGGGGGGCATGGTGGGTTTACAAACAATAGGAATAAAGCAGGCCCCTGAACACTGCCCTGGGGAACCCCTGTAGTGATATTACAGGTGTCAGAATAAAAAGTTCCAGATTCAAGCAAAGCTCCCAGATAGCACAAAAATATTCATAGGTTAGCCGAGGATTATTCTCCAAAATTATCTTAATATTCCTAGAATAACACGAAAATATGTTAAAGATTTAAGGAAATTCTCAGATTATAGAAACGGGACACTTCTCAATAGTCGGAGAATATTCTCAGAATAATTGATAGGAATATTCTTGTAACTTATCTATAGAATAATCATCTGAAATTGTTCTAGGGATATGCGATGAACATATATAGAATAAATAAATTATAATTGCCCCATATCAATATGATTAGGTTATTTTTGTATTATCCTCAATATATTCTGAGAATAATTTATGATTATACCATCTGACAAATTACTTCTAAAATAATTCTATCTCATTCCATCAGGTTACTGCAAAAACAAGATAACTCCATTTTTGGCATTTTCGAGTTGAGTGCAGTTTCGACTTCAACATAGTTCAAATAATATACTGCATATTTCCATTACACTTGTCTTGTTTATGCAGTATAGTATTTGAACTACGTTGAAGTCGAAACTGCACTCAACTCGAAAATGATAAAAATGAAGTTATCTTGTTTTTGCAGTAACCTGACATTCGTTCATCACTATTTGGAATATTCTACGAATATACATTACAAGATATTGGTGGTTGATCCAGCTATAAGTGAAACAAGAAGATTTATTGTAGTCTGTATTAAAATTATTATAATTACACAATTTCTTGGAAGTACTACATATTTTTCATCTTTTGTCGAATCCTCTCTGGAGATTTAGTTAGCTACAATGCAATTTGGTTTTCAATTTCCTTTACAGATGCGGCGGTAGATGATAATTTCACAGCCTCTGAAAAATAAAGAAATTATGAATAATTTATGATTCACACTATTTATATAAGGACAAAATTTATAAATGAATTCAGTTGTTTTTTTCATGAGATCATAGATAAACGCAAAAATAATCGTGTTTGTAATGATTACTGAATCTTTTTGATGTACCTACATGAAAAAATTTATGAGGAAAAAAACAGAATACTTATGACAAATTGCGGGCATTTACAATACCCCAAGAATGAAGAGTTAAACACAAGCAAATCAAATAACATCTTTATGCAGTCATAACTGATACTAAGAAATAAGACTAGGTATTTAGTAGTGCATAAACTTGTTCATTGATTTGCTTGCTTTGAAAAGACAGGAAATCGGGGTTTTACGCCTATGTTTGTTTCTCATCCAATTCCGCCCGAAATTCCTCCTTTCTATCAGCACAATAAACTCATTCTATACCACCTTCTTCATCACTT
Organism: Zygogramma bicolorata; assembly: GCA_032362365.1. NCBI lineage: Eukaryota > Metazoa > Arthropoda > Insecta > Coleoptera > Chrysomelidae > Zygogramma > Zygogramma bicolorata. The sequence continues at coordinate 497,296 of JAVJAQ010001650.1, forward strand.
TCCTTTAGAATCATAAGCATTTTTCACTGCAAAACTCTGTATTGTAAATCGTCATAGAGTTTTGTACTGAAGAATGGAAAATGCTTATAATTCTGTTGGAAACTGATGAAGAAGGTGGTATAGAATGAGTTTATTGTGCTGATAGAAAGAAGGGTAATACTTCGGTCGCTATGAGCACCTTTTTTTCGAAAAATTTTTTTGTGGAACTTACGTAACTCGGTATCCTCTACAAAAAATGTAAATGAAATAATCGGCGGTCTCTTATATTTTCGGAGATACAGGGCCTTTTTGGTATAAAACTTCACAATTTTCCACATCAAATTTCTGTTGTTTGAACACACAAAATTTCTCCTTCTTCTGATCAAACACCACACACTCTCTTATTTACTCGTTTTTAACATTTTCAAGCATAAAAAACCATTAGTTTTCCAAAAAATGCAATTATTTTCAAACCATAACCAATTTGTTGTGATGTCATAGTGCAATGACAGTCGAAAGTGATGTATTTGCAGTGTTGCCGCTTTCATTGTTGTTGTTGAGAACTGAATGCATTAATGTTGACTTTTGGAGAAAGTTGGATTTTTTGAGAAAATAATGGTTTTTTCTGCTTAAAAATGTTGAAAACGAGTGAATAAGAGAGTGACTAACGTTTGATCAGAAGAAGGAGGAATTTTGTGTGTTCAAACAACAGAAATTTGATGTGGAAAATTGTGAAGTTTTATACCAAAAAGGCCCTGTATCTCCGAAAATATGAGAGACCGCCGATTATTTCATTTACATTTTTTGTAGAGGATACCGAGTTACGTAAGTTCCACAAAAAAATTTTTCGAAAAAAAGGTGCTCATAGCGACCGAAGTATTACCGAAAGAAGGATGAATTTCGAGCTGAATTGGCTGAATAAACAAACATAAATGTCAACCCTGAAAACCCCGATTTCCTGTCTTTGGGGGGGGCGTATCTCCGAAACTACTTGCGAGCCCCAAAAACTTCATTAGAATTTTTTGTTCAGGAGGCCAAAATACGTAAGTTTCACCAAAAATTTTTCAATTTCACGATGGAGCCCGCTTAACGGATAATTACCAAGACAAGCCCTGAACAATGTTGTCATGAAGTCAATAAATATTTGTGAACAAAGTAAACCAATATGCCACATTATATCTACATTTAGAAAAGAAATCTTGAATAAATTTACTCACATCATGGACTCCAAAAGTAAACTGTAACGTCTGTAACCACTTTGCTGCTATTTGCCCTTTGTTCACCTTAAGATGTCTATTAGTTCACCTCAAACATTGCAGAATTGCAGTTCACCTCGAACATTGCACATTGCAGAAAAACCGGAAAAAAATGAAGTGTGTCAGAACTCAGAACTGTTAGATGTCTTTCACTCCACTCTTTCACAGATGACAGATATTTGTCAAAAGATGTTTCTATGAATGAGTATAAAAATAATTGGCAGAGAATATTCCATGGATAATGTTTCCCAAAATAATTTTCAAAATATGTTACAAAAATACCCAATGAGGATATTCTCAGAACATATTATAAATTTATTTTCAGGGCATACTTACGAGAATGGTCGATAATTATTTTCCAAATTTGATCCTGAAATGATCTATGAATATTCGAATATTTAGGTATACTATTGGGATAATTTTCAAAATTTTCTTTAGTATGTTTTTCAGGAAGAATTTCAGAATATCCAGAGAATATTTTGTGCTATCTGGGCTCTAACTTTTTGAGTCCTAGGTTGAGACAGGGACAACGGATACCCAAGTGAAAAAGTTTCTGCAGTAGTTCGTGATTTATACTATCGAAAGCACGTGTCAATTCGAAAAGTACATTTATTGTGTTCCCCCCTTTGTCAAAATTTGATATGACATAATTGACTGAAGATAGTAGGGCATTTTGTGATGAAAATCCAACTCGGAAGCCATTTTGGCAACATGAAATTATATTATATTTCTTGCAAAACGACATGAGTCTTGGAAAAAACCGACAACAATGCAATGCCCCTATAGTAACAAATTTGATGTTCATCATGCTTTTTATGGACAGGTATAATAATTGCTTGCTAATAATTGAGAGCCTTACCATTCCAGGAAAATTGAATGAAATGGACGTTATATGCACCATAGACACCGGTTCTGCAGTTTCCTTGGTACGCAGCGACATCCTTAGGCCTGTAAGTGTGAAGCCTATTTCTTCTAAAGTCGTGCTTCGGACAGTCACTAGTGAAAACGCACCTATTCGAGGAAATCACATGGTTTCTTGGGCGACTCACCATCATAGATACAGTTTACGTCGCAGATATGAAAGATGAATTTATACTTGAAATGGACTTGATCAGTGACTACGGATTTCCATTCGACAATGAGAAGATTATGAGTTTCAGAGGTGAAGAATTTATCCTTACAACTCCATCAGAAAGGACGATACCTGCGAAACTGCGATTATTGAAAGCCGCAAGAATTCCTGGATTTTCAGAGAAAGTACATTGCGCTACATTAGATGAAGACCCTGGGTGCTGCGTTGGGCGCCAATTTGTTACGTGGGTTTTCTGTTCAAGATATAGAAAAATTACAATAGGGTTGCCAAATTAAAACACCGCTAACAAACCCGACTAGGTCAGTGGTGCACCAAGTCGTGGGTGCATTCAATCCAAAATGATAGAACAAATAAAAGGGGAGCGCTACCAATTTTTCTTGGGCAGATAAAAACCGGAAAACTGCCCTGTTGGTGCGGGAATCCACTATCGTTAAAAAAAACTTATCTCAATTTCTAGGAGTTAAAAGGACTTTGGATAAAATACGGCAAAGGTTTTACTGGGTCCAATGTCGAGAAGATGTCGGGATTTAATTAGCAAGAACAGAACAACTTTCCTTCGCCCACAGTCTGATGGCATGGTCGAGAGGTTCAACAGGACTATGGAAGAACATCTTCCCAAAGTAGTAGAAGAGCATCAGAAAGACTGGGATAGACATCTTGAACTATTCTTGATGGCCCACCGGGCACCTGTGCACGATTCCACAAAGCTCACCCCAGCTGGTATCATCTTCGGGAGAGATCTTCGTTTGCCCTGTGACTTGGTGTTCAGATCCCCAAGTACTGAGGAAAAATGGGTACAGGATTATGCAGAAGAACTGCGAGACAGCTTGATAAGGAGTCACGAAATTGCGAGAAGATTGAAGATTACTAGTGACAGGGTGAAGGCTCGATACGATCTCAAGGCAAATACTGGGGCCTGTTTCAAGAACGTACAAGTCTTGTAGCTACAAGAGAAACACAAAGAAAGACGATGATAAATAATTGTTTTTTACTCGTTTTTACCTGTATCTGCATTGTCTTTCTCTTGTAGCTACAAGACTTGTAATTTCATGAAACAGGCCCCCTGGCTGTACAACCGTCGTCCTAGAAGAGGAATTTCTCCCAAACTAACACCATGCTGGAAAGGACCCTATTATAATAATTATGACATATTGTTTGATAGGGACGATGAAAATTGAGAGGGGGATAATTTTACGGAAACTCCTAGCGCCAGTCCTGTCAATATGAGAGGACGAAGGAAGATCGTTTACCTGCGAAATCTCGTCACGGGTGAAATATTCGATCATCGAGATTTGACTGGAAGATTCCCCATAGGTGTGAACAAGTATATATACGGAAGCGATTCGTCGCTACGGCAGAATTTCAAATCAGAGAGTTTCAGTACAGAGCATTGGATAGTTAGCGGAGCTATTTGAGTGATTGTATTGTATCGTATTGTGATAAAGAGTTGTAAAAAAAGTAGTGAAGTCTTGTTTGGAGTTTTAATGAACGAACCCAAGGAAAGATCGTAACAAAGGTGTCGGAAGTAGGAGTTTTGCTGATGAAGAAAACTATTTATGGTGAATAAGAGAAGTACATCGTACGATACGACGGAGGACATGTTGGCATTCATCCAAAACCAGTTTGCGGATTCGGAAAGACGACGACAGAAAGGTGAAAAGCGACGGCAAGAGGAAAAAGAAGCAGAGGAAAAGCGACGGGAAGAGGAAAAACAAGAACGAAAAGAAGCACTCCAGAAAATTCTCGGAAATGAAAAGAAAGAACGGGAATTAGAACGAGAAGATGAAAAGAAAGAATGGGAAGATGGGCTCCAGAAAATTCTCGAAAATGTAAAGAAAGAACGGGAAGTACTCAGAAAATTCTCGAAAATGAAAACAAAGAACGAGAAGCAAAATTCTTGAAAAGCAAAAGAGTGAATCGGAACAACCAACTGAAAGCAGCCTTCGAGAAGGTTGTAGAACAAAGGTAATTTCTTTGAACATTGTTACGGAAAAACGAATTACAAATGGAAGAAATGAAGGAGGAACTGAAAGCAGAACTGAAGGAAGACCTAAAAAAATCGACGAGGTTGATAAGAAAGTGGATACAGTGAAAGAGGAAATGAGAAATTGAATGAGAAGTCCAGAAGTGACGTCACCTGCGAATGATTTGCCAACGATGAGTGATTCAAGATTCAGCTGCTTAGCCTAGCAAAGCTTTCGGAGCGGTGTTCGGTTGTTTTGTTTTTGAATAAAAAAGACATTCCTGGTACGTGCCTTAACGGAATTTATTCATTGAAATATTCTTTTAGATAAAGTGCAGCTGTCATTACTCTTGCAAGCTCATTACTGTTTGTGCAAGAAAGTGGGTGTTTAAGCAGTTTTGGAAATTGGCAGATTATAATTAGCAGCAGAACTTTTTAGACAATGGAAGTCCGAACCATAACCGTTCAGCAAGGAACATTTTCAACCACATTCAAGCAAACAAAGGTAAAATTAAAGGAATTAGAAGTATGATCCTTTCCATTTCATCCGCCAATCAAGAATTTTATCAAAAACTGGTGGAGAGTCGGGAGGCCCTAGAAAATGAAAAAAAATAAGTTTTGATACCTAATTTTTCATTTTGGGACTTCATATTTGCAAGTTATTTTGACATAAATTCGGTGATAATGCATTTTTTCTAAAAAAAAACAGATGGTGGCTCCAAGATGGCGGACTAAATTTGTAATTATGGTCTAATTCCAATCCAAAATATAGGTAGTGTGTGGGAATTCTCAGATTTAGAAATTAATTATTTTGCCAATATAAAAAGTCAAGATGGCGGACAAAATTTGTAATTGTGGTTTGATTCGATTCAAAATTGGACTTAGTTGAAAAGATAAAAAAAGGTTTTTTATGAATGCGCTAAAAAGGAAATCTTTTTCAGATGTGACGTAGGTTATTCTGCGCGTAAGAGAATTAATACTTATTTTGTACTCGCGCGGCAAACTTCTGAATCTGCAACGCACAGAATAATATACGTCACATATTTTTTTCTTTTCATCGCATTTGTATATAAGCTTTTTTAGCAATTTCATTCAATTATTTTTAGTCGTACTGAAAACCTGTACCTGAAACCCAAACAATCCAATTTTTAATCGAATCGGACCATAATTATAAATCTTGTCAGCCACCGAATTCATGAGATTGCAAATGGATTATCATAATTTGGAAAACGAAAGTTTTCCCCACAAAAGGGTGCCAAAGTAAAAAAGTAGGTAGTCAAAATTTATATGACTGAATTCTTTTCTATGTTTTATCACACTTACTATACTTTCCCTATTCAAATTTTTTGGGTGATAGTAACCAAGGGCTGGGGAGAGAGGTATGACAGTTGAGGATGTGATAGGAATATGTCCCCCTTGGAATAAAAATCGACATGTTTTTCACACCTGTTTTGCAGATATTCTATCTTGGTGCCTCGCCCTATATATTGTTGCATACTGGAATAACTAATATATTAAATACAGCTGTAGAACACGTTATGATATACATATCCGTATATGAGAATTTAAAGACCATTGATGATAAAAAATGGGGGATATTTCAATTTGCAGAGTGCAAAAAATCAAATCTGCGACATCCGTTTTGTCGAAAGTGAGAAAATAAACTTTCGATGCTGAACAAACCCAGCAGGTTGGCAAACATTCTTGAAGGTTGGGGTGCACAAAGGTCGACTGAACGATATGAATGTTTTTCACAAAAAATTGGATCTGATGGCGGATAACACTTGGAGATCGGCAAAATGTTTTACAGGTTGCGATATTCTTCGTTTTGACAAAAGAAATTAATATGGTCGAGTTTCACCTCTGTATATTCCAACCTGGAAAATTATTTCGCCATCAAAAGCGTATTTTCTCATTTTCGAGAGAAGTACAGGGTTAAATTTTTTGTGAAAAATGCATTTCTATGATTGAATTTCTATTCTGTACACCCCAGCGGCAAACGGGTGTGAGAGGTTGAGTTTCCTGATGAAACACAGTGTTTCTCAATTTCAGATACTGCGGTCAGTTCACAACCATTGTCTGAATTTTAGATGAAAGAATTATCTTCAAAGATCTAGCAATGATTTGCTGATGAGTTTCTTTCCAGTTTCATTTATGTTGTATCTGTCTCTGCAATAGTTGCTTTCCAACATGATTCAATCAAAAAGTGTTATATTTTCAAATCGGCGTCCAACTATGCCTGTCTTCAGATTCGAGTTGTTTCTGTAAATGAGTTCATTAATATTTTCCGTATTTTGTTATGTTGGTGATGTTTATTTCCTATGCTAGCAAATTTACTCGTAAAGTGACAATTAGTACGATTGGGCCAAAATAAAAGGATATCCATTGGTGACATTTTCTGCAATTCATTGAGAGCATCTTCGAATAAAACATTGTCGAAACTGTCGGTTTTAATGTTTGATTGAGATTGAAATATCCTTTTCTCATATTGCAATTGTATGAGATATTTTATTAGATGCTTGTCTCTTGCACCCATGCAAGCTTTATCGACTTATTATTGTTTGCTACCGGAATATTATTTTTATCTGCAGTGACACTGACATGGCTTGATAGGAAGGGATTTACCCGAAATTCTTTCTTGAGAAGTGCATTAACTATTCCGATCAACCGGCCACATTCCGTTCTCCCTACGCCTCTGTCGGTTGTGAAGTCAGTATTAGTTGATGTTAGTTATCTCTATCGTTTGATGGCTGATAGTAGATAATGTCTTCAAATTTTCTGACAGTTTTTGTTGAAAAGTCTTTATCTCCGATTTTAGGCGCTTGGTTGTTTCATTGGGATGTGCAATGAGATTGTTGGATTCGGCTTCTTTCATGAACATATTCTTGTCTCGTTTCAGGTTTTCGTTGAAATTATCTTTCAGAAGTCCGAAAGACAACTCTGGTGAAAAACATTGGCACAATTGATGCATACATAGTGAATGAAAGATTTGGTATTGCAACATTTGAAACTAATTGATTTGGGGCATATACGCTACGTGAAGTCAACTTGTACAACAGAATCTACTAATAATGGTATTGGGGAGGTACTATCGCAAGAACAAGAATGCCAGAAAAAGTAATTGAGTTCTACAGCAGAGTACTGACCAAGCCAGAAAGGAATTATTGCGTAGCAATAATGAAGGCTGTCGACCACTTCTACAAATATCTGTATAGAGTTCCTCGTTAAAACAGATCACGTATCGGCACGACTTTTTTGATAATAGTTCGAAGGATACATGGAACCGATACAGGGCCGAAATTACTCATCACTTTTGTTAAACGATGAGTTTTGGAACCTTTGGTGTAAAAGTTGAAACTTTTCCTAGAGATCAATTACCCTACCACCAAACTGATATTTTTGCACTCGACGCGCGTTTCGCAAATAAGGTTAGCATCTTCAGGAGAAGAAAATTGATACTTGAGTATCACTTTTGATACTTGAGTATCACTTTTGATACTTGAGTATCAATTTTGATACTCTAGTGTCAATTTTGATACTCTAGTGTCAATTTTCTTCTGAAAATGCTAACCTTGTTAGCGAAACCCACGTCGAGTGCAAAAATATCAGTTTGGTGTTAGGGTAATTGATCTCTAGGAAAAGTTTCAATCACTTTTGTTGTTTAAAATGATTTTTCTATCAAGTATTAACGATGTCTCACCTGTTAACGTGTGATCCGATCCTGCTGGCGATAGACTTTGCTTCACCTCAGTTAAGTGACACAACTCGACTAAATCAACTAGCCCCATGGGTCGATTTCAACAGAGAGAGAGAGAGAATCAGATGCAATTTCATTAACATTTCTGATCAGAGTGCAAATCTTTCTGTATGAAGCTCAAATTATGAGAATTAAATTTCCATACAATTGTCTATATGAAACCAATATATTTAAAATATCCTTACACAATAAATACAGTTCTGTCTAGGATATACAAGTTGAAAATCGCTACACTAATAGGTGATTTGTACAAGGAATAAATACTCTTAAAATTTGAATTCTTTATATTTTTTCGTTTGCTTGGTATCCTGTTGTTGCCTCTTCCGTTTACTCTGAAATAAAAAAAAATAATGAAAATTTACACTGTCAACTGTGAATATGTGTGAAAAGTTTGTGTGTGAACTTTTAACCTAACATTCCATGCCGGCGTTCGACATGCAAATGGACGTCTAGTCATAATATTTTTGATATAAATTTTAGATTGTGTAATGTTGACCAAATTGAGTATTCCGAATGAAAGTTTTAATGTTTGTGACATATGTTTCATACATGTTTTAAATTGTTAACAACCTTTTTAGCACTCAATCTCGTGGACACTGTAAGTAGTATTTTCGCACTTTTACCTTGCAAATTGACAAATTATATAATATTGTAGCTTTCCCTGAGGATGACAATAAACATTGTCGAAATATTGGAATTCGTGTTATAAGAGTATACTTCCTGCATGCTGCTTACCCAACTATTTTCCTAGTTTTGTTCTCAACTAGTCAGCAAAGACTACCCATCTCCTATATATATATATATATATATATATATATATATATATATATATATATATATATATATATATATATATATATATATATATATATATATTTATATAATATGAGAAGGTTAGACGACTGTCTAAGTCAAAGAAGAATCCCTTTAAAATTCGGGTGTACAGTCAACAAGAGATTGAAATAAAGTGAACTCTTTATTCAGTTCAAGCTTTGGAGTCTTTATTGGCTCTTCATCAGGAACTCTACAATCAAGTGAGAAAATTGTTAGAAATATAATTTTTTTTAACATGTGCGCACTTACGAACAGGAGGTTAATAGTCCTTTTTACTTGAAAATTGAAAGACAACATACTACAACACATAGACGTTATGGTAATAAAACATTAATTAAAAACTATGAATTATTATACATGTTAAAAAGTGGAATGAGAATTTGGGAGAAGTTGCTTCTCCTAATGGACATTGGAAATCATATTGTGAATTCAAACGGAAATGAAGTAAATGACTGAACAGAGAATGAAGTGAGAAATGATTACAGTTTCCTGTGACCTTATTGCCAACACACAATAAAATGAAAGTAAAATCACCAACTACTCAGGGGTACCAAGCGTAATGCTGCTGTTGTCACTCACCTGAAGGAGGCGACTTAGTAAATAGGAGTGAATAATGGTAAGATTATCAATATATTTTTTGGAGTTATTTGATTTTGGATCTTTGAAAATTTGTGTCATTTCAAGGAAAGGTATTTTTCAAGATTGGATTCATGCTCCAATATAGTCACATTATCATAATCAGGATTGTGATCAAGAGTGATTGAATGTTGAGCTAATGAACAAGTTTTTTTGAGATTTCTGACATCAATTTCGTGAGAATAAATTATATTTTTCAACTTTCTTTTGGTTTGGCCAATATACTTTTTTCACACTGAGTGCAAGGGACACAATAAACAAGATTGGCATGATCGAACACTGGATCTTCATCTTTTGATTTCGAAAAAAAAAGAATAATTTCATTTTTATAAGCAATTATGTTAGGAATTTTGGAAAACAAACCCTTGAATTCATAGTGTAGTGTTTGAATATATGGAAGAGAAAGGTAAAAAGTTGGAATATTATTATGAATACCGAAGATGAGTCTATGCAGAAGCCCCTTTGGGTAACCACTATTGAGAAACAATTGAAAAAGTTTTTTTCAAATTACTATTTTGTAAAGAAGTGTGACTTATTTGGTGATTAATGAGTTATCAGCCCTTCTAATTACTTTAGTGTCTAAGAAGGGGACGCTGAGTTGGGTGTCTTCTTCTTCGCTGGTAAATTGTAACTTTTCATGATAAGAGTTAAAAGCATGTAACAGTTCTTGGAGTTTGTCCTGAGGGTCACTCAATATCATGTCATCGACATTCAAAAAAAAAGTTATCTCAAAGTGAGTTCTCCCTAACCAGTCCTCAATAAGGTCATCCATGACACACTGAGCTATTATAGGTGAAACTGGGCTCCCCATAGGCATACCCAGGCATTGTTTTTACATTTTATTTTCAAAGCTAAAAACTGGTGTGCCATAGAGAAAATCAATCAATTTTAAAAAGAAAGTCAGTGGAATTTCGCAGTTAGAAGAAATGTTATTTCAGTGTCTGGTGATACTGTTTTTAGCTAATTCCAACGTGATATTATTGAATAATGATACAATGATGAATTTCAACTTCCTTTTGACCACAAAATTATCAGTTCAGATCACAAAGGAGCTTTGTTTTTTGGATAAGGAGAGAGGAATAAGTTTTAGTGATTTCAACCAGAAGTTCTAGTCATCACATATCCGACCGCGGAAGCCTATTGGAGCACATAATTTCAATATCACCAAAACTTATTCCTCACTCCTTATCGAAAAAATCAAGCTCCTTTGTGATCTCGCCTTTCTCAAATCTTATAGAATTCATCAGGTCATTCCCAAGGCATTCCGCCTGAAACCTCAAGACACATCTTCCCACACCAGACGTATCCTCGATCATTGTAGCTTCACCCTGACCAGGAAAACTATACACAATACTAGACGCCAATTACATTTCACAAATTCGTCTCTTTATCAGTGCTTCAAGAAATTGTCTTTGCCAAATATTCATCCAGTCATTTGGGAAACTCTCTTTCGAATGTCCCACGACAAAGCTGAATACATCAGCAACAAAAATACCAGTACACAAAAGAATAAACTGACAGCTCTAATCAATAACATCACACCTCTCCCACCAGTAGCAGATCCTTCAGTATTAGTTCACATTTCTCTGACACTCCATTTGAGGAAAATGGTCATGCACTTTTATCAAAAGGCTTCAACTTCTGTTACCCCGAAATCCATTGCAATCGAAACCATCATAACTCAGACAGAATCAGCTATCTCTCATCTTCTCGAAAACACAGCAGGAGAAGCCTTGTAAGATATCGCATCTTCCCTGAGAAGAGCAGAAATTCCACCTTCCAATGTCACCTCAGCCGAAAGACAAGCTCTCAAGTACCTTCGTAACAATCCCAACATTATCATTCTCCCGGTCGACAAGGGAAACGCCACCGTAATCCTCAATACCATAGACTACATTGATAAACAAACAGGATTAATCAGCTCTCCTGAATACCAAATGAGTGCAAGAGATCCTACAACCTATCTGGAAAAAAAGGCAAAAACTATCATCAACAATTCCAATATTCCGATTGACCTGAAGAAATCTCTGATTCCCAGGAAAAATATTCATGTAACCTTCCCAGAATACACAAGCAGAACATTCCACTCCGCCCCATAGATAGTGCATTCGCCTCACCGACACGCGTGCTAAATATCTCGCAAATATTCTCCAACCCCTTGCAGAACAATCCTCATTCTCTCATACCGTTTCATATGAATCATCAAATCGATCATCTTTCGACCCACAGACATCCTGGTAAGCTTCGATGTAGTATCCCTTTTCACAAACATCCCCTTAGCGGATACACTAAGCATTCTGAAAACCAAACATCAAATCTCCCAAGACACGCTCAACCTGATTAGTCACTGTATGTCCAGTACATGCTCTCTTTTCCAGGGCAAATTTTACAAACAAGTAAAGGGCGCCCCAATGGGTTCTTCTCTTTCGCCAGTACTTGCAAACCTCTACATGGAAGATTTTCAGTCTAGAGCCATCTGCATTGAAGCCGACGTGTTGGCTGCGTTATGTGGATGATGTTTTTGCCATCTGGCCTCATGGATCCGAAAGCCTTCACGCCTTCCTCAATCACTTTAACAATATTCACCCTGATATAAAATTTACTATAGAAATGGAGACGAACAACGCTATTCCTTTATTAGATGTCCATATGACAGAATCCAACAATTACTTCACTCATACTGTCTGCCGAAAACCCACGCACACCAATAGATATATCAATGCCAACTCCCACCATCATCTAGCCCACCGTACTGAACTCTCTTATCAATAGATCCATCGAACTCACAGGTGACCACAACAGAGAAATCCGCCCTTCTTCAAAACAATTATTCATACCCCCAGATCCAGAGAACTATTCAGCGCCAGCAAACCCGCTTTTCGAAACCCAAACCACCGGAAGACCAGAGGCTGAACGACCGAAAGAAATGTGTGAAGATATAACTGAAAGGAAGGAATTAGTGAAGAAAGCCCTTTTCGGAGAAGTTATTAAAATTCAATTAGAAGAAAATTACAGTAACATAAAAAGCGATGAAGAAAAAAGAAAGTTTAAACAAGCTATATCTGGAAAGGTAGTAGATAAGTACAAATTATGGAGAATACAAAACAAAGCACTGACATATAAGAAAACTGGACATAACCAAACAAAAAAAGCAACGAAAGCCAAAATTAAAGCACAAGAATTGGTTGAGGAATTTTTTAAAGATGATGCTAACAGTCGTCAAGCATCAGGAAAAAAAGAATTTGTTTCTCATAAACAAACGAAAAAACAGAAGAGATACAATGAAATACTTAAAAATAATTAATATGCTATCATTAGTTTTTAAGAGATTTAATAAATGTCATATATTTCTTATGAAGTTGTTTTTTTTATCAGTACTGTGTCACCCTCGTCAGTCCTCTGGCAGTCAAATTCTGAAAAATCGAAATATTCCAGAAACTACTCTAAAAAGTTCAACATAAAAACTACAGTAAAAACACTTGACATAGTCAGTGGGCATACTTGAAGACTGGCGTTAAATCAAATCTTCTTTCGAACAATCTGTTCAGGCCAGTCTCAAATTACCTACACAGTAGGTTTAGGCTGGCACCCGTCAGAAAACAACTACTCCCCTGGCTAATACCACGAAGGGCATTGAATTATATCCGACCAGGTGCCAGTGCAGGTTTCTTCACAGAAGTAAATCCTGCATTTGCTTTCGTCGATACAAATGAAGGAATTGATTTTCAATTATAGGGACGGACACACTGCCGGTCTGCAAGTGTGTCCGTCCCTATAATTGAAAATCAATTCCTTCATTTGTATCGGCCAAATGCAGGATTTACTTCTGTGAAGAAACCTGCACTGGCACCTGGTTCGATATAATTCAATGCCCTTCGTGGTATTAGCCAGGGGAGTAGTTGTTTTCTGACGGGTGCCAGCCGAAACCTACTGTGTAGGTAATTTGAGACTGGCCTGAACAGATTGTTCGAAAGAAGATTTAACTACAGTAAACAAAATATCCCTAAAAGTTACCCAACTTTTGTATATTCACCCATATACAGGGCTTTTCATGATGAGCGTTCCTTAGCAGTTTCTGACAAACGATTTAACAGATCAACCTGAAAATTTCACGGTATACATAAATCAATATGACCTACATGGCTAAAATATTTTAGACGATGCGGCGTTGTCGCGTCTACTATAAAGTAGCGGCTTCTTTGATTTTTCAAATGGAACACCCCGTATATAATATCATATTATGATTCATTATCACTTTGTCAACAAATTCATATACTATTTCCCTATACCTATCTATTTCCGTTTAGATTTAGAAGATATAAATTAATTTCGATATTTTCTTTACCAAACATGAACTTTTATAAATGCTGATAATCTTGAACTCTCTTGCACTAAAACGATCAAATTTGTAATGGAGTTGAGTGATACTATGTGGATCTCCACTCCGAGTCATATTTTCATTTGCCTCATACAGGGTCTTCAAAAAATGCAGATACTTTGATCTCATGAAAAAATGAGTGGAACTCAATTTTTTCAAATGGAACACCATGTATATTTTATGGGGAAATAGTATATGAATTTGTTGACAAAGTGATAATGAATCATAATATGATATTATATACGGGGTGTTCCATTTGAAAAATCAAAGAAGCCGCTACTTTATAATAGAAGCTACAACGTCGCATCGTCTAAATTTTAGGCGTGTAGGTCATATTGATTTATGCATACTGTGAAATTTTCGGTATATTAGTGTATACCGGTTAACGTTGGTACACCCTCCCCCTTTTCTTCATTTCTTCAGCTATTCATACCAAATTCAAATTATTGATTATGCTCACAAAGAGAAACCTTTCGATGTGAAGAAAGATTTTTTTCAATTACCGGTTTCTCCGGTAATTGAAACCCTGTATATTATTGCATTTTTGAAATATACATAATTTTCATAATCCAATGACATCTCATAGTTTATTTTTGAATATTGGAAAGGAACATTTGGTTCTCTCAGGTAGCCTGCAAGATCACTTGACTTGACCCCTTAGGACGCTTGTAGTAATTTCTAGTCCGACATTATCGTGAGGATATCGTTCTGAGAGTACAACCGGTTATCAGTAACTGCTATTTACCGACATTTTCTATAGCTGCATATCAACTCCCTCGTTTTTGTTATAAACTTTTGGCATTTTCAATTCATTTCTGAAATCAACACATTCTCAGTAACAAACAATAACATTTAATCGAAACGCCAAAAGATATTTTTGTTTCATAACGAAGACCTAGAAGACGTCTTGAGCTGGATTCAGATAGATCCTGAATCCGAATGTACTACGATTTAGGATCTGTCTGAATCCAGCTTAAATTCAAATATAGACCAATCAGAAAAATGTCGGATCGTCGTACCATCGGGTTTCGGATCTGTCTGAATCCATCCTTAAGAGATTAAGTGGGGTAATCTTGCAGACCACGTGACAGAACAAGGTGTTCCAATCCATTATTCCTATTTCAACTATGGGTATCATTTAATTCATAAAATGTAGATTTAAAGAAACGTTGATGTGAATATCTCATTGCGTCAAAAAATGCCTCTTCGAAAGCACATTCAATATTCGGAATTTCGTGGAAATAGCTGAGGAAATAAAGACAAGAAGGGATGTACCATAAGTCTGGGTCATCCTGTTTGATATTTGCGAAGTTCATAACAAAATTTGTAATGTGCGGACAAAAAAATGTAATACTCTGTAATTTTCTTACATTTTCCCTAACATTTCATTGAAAAATTTCCTTTATTTTTAGAAAATTTTGGTAAATTTTCAATGAGTTAAATATAAAAAATTTAGCAAAAAAGTTTCCATTAGTTTGCAAAAAATATTAAACTTATAACAAGAAAAATCTCAGATGTGCAGATACCTGATACTCATTCAAAGCAATCCATGACATTTTGGGGTTGTTGTTTTCTGGAGAATCGACAGCGAGCTACCACGCAAATATAACGGTAACTGCAGTATTCATAAAACAAACATTTCATTATAAATATTGGATCGATATTGATAATAAATTCCAACTTCATACTGAAAGGTGCGGTACGGGAGGCAATAGAAATCCACAAACACACGGATAATTTCAACAGAAAAGAAGAAGCTGTCAACCTCAACCGAATATGGAATCCCATTTTAAGAAAATCGATAATAACTGCAGGCAGTTCTTCAGATAATAATGATGATTATTCTCCGAACCCACATGAAGTAAACAAGGTAATCCATAATAATGACAATTCCCCGAATCCGCATGGAATAATTAGCACCGCAAACTACCTGAATCGGCATAAATACAACTTGCGAAGAAACAATCTCCAGTCATCGGAGTGAATTCCAAGATGAAAGAACCTCTGAAGAAGCTAGCCACTCGAGCCAGCGAAACGTCAGGAAGAAATTCCAAAAAACGACGGCTTTCAAACCCGAATAAAAGTAGTGATACTGAAAACCTCGGCCGCGAAAGCCTCAACTATTTTGTGAAAGGTGCAAAATTGGTAATATTTGGGTTTGATGGCATATTGCCAATCAGGTTATACTGAATTAGTATCTGTTCAACAATATGGACAATGTTTGCATTGCATATCTTTTTAAACTCCATTTTTAATATAGGAATTTCATTATCGTTCCAATATTGTTTGGGAGACTAGATTACAATATAATTCAACAATTTAGGTAGCATATTGGCATATTACTGCAGTATAGATATGCCAATTCGGATATTGCTTGCATATTGTGTTGACACAAGTAGGAATTTAAAAATCGTGACCTTTGAGTCGTATTGTAATTTCAACAGTGATAAGATATCGTTTCCAAACTGATATATCAATTTTGGTAATGAAGTATTGATTATGAATTAAAAAATGTAGACATTGAAAACTAGAACTTCTTGCACACTAAGTTTCACATATAAATCCGCCTTCACATAAATCAGTGATACAGTATTTTTCCAAATAGAGAATGAAGATTTTCCACAAACAATGTGATGTTGCTTGAAACATAACTCCTTCATAATATGGCTACCGCAGGGACGAAATTCACCGAGCCTTGCGATCCAGACAAGGAGTTTCAATGAATGGCCCCGAACCAGCCGTTAATGGACGGGCGTGTCTGCCTTATATTAACGGTGTGACGGACCGCATTGGAAGACTGTTAGAAAAACATGGGGTGCAAGCAATTTTCAAGCCCACGAGGAAAATTCAAGAAAGCCTCAGATCCGCAAAAGACCCACGGGATCCATTATCTACCTCAGGAGTGTACCGAATACCGTGCAGTTGTGGTTCTGTCTATATCGGAACCACAAAAAGAAGCATAAAAACGCGGTTAACCGAACACAAAAGAAGTTGTCGATATGGTCAAACCCAAAAATCTGCGGTAGCCGAACACGCTCTGTTGGAAGGTCATGACATTGACTTCGACGGAACGCAAGTGCTGGACACAAGTAGGAGCTATTACCCCAGGATCTATAGGGAGGCCATAGAAATTCATAAACATAAGAACAACTTCAACCGCAAAGGAGAGAGCCTGAACATTCACAGAACATGGATGCCAGCAGTTCAAAATGCACGAACCCTCCCAATGAGAGAAAAAACGCTTTCGAATAATCAATTAGGATCAATCGACCGTCCGAACCCAGATTCGATAAAGGGTGACTCATCATCTGAACCACATCAGATCAAAGCCTCGCAGCAGAGGAGGATACTTTGACCATTGCCGCCTCGCCTTTGAAAATGTCTGCCGCAGATGCAGACGAAACGTCAGGCCTTAAAACCTGTTGCCCACGGCTCAGAAGCCCGGAAGCACCTAACAATTCATTTCAAATTGTCAACACAGGTAAATTCACTGGAACTGCCGTTAAGTATTATGCACACAAATCTATCAATATCGAATGATAAAAAAATTCCTATTGCTCTATTTTCGATCTGAGTCGCGCATTTGACACAATTGATCATATCCTAGAGTTGAGTAATTTATTTGACCACTTTATATACAGAGTACATTTATGGCAAGTCATATGTATTTACTAAGCCTAAAATTTAAAATCTCAAAATGTATGGTTTGTTCATAGTATCGCATTTTGTTATTCCTGATCGTGAAAACAAATTCATTTATACATTTTTTTGTAGTTTTTCCAGTCTGTCATGTTTCAAAAAACATAATTCATAGTATGTATTTTCTCTTTTATGTTGCAGTTCGGTCACAATGATTTATCCAAAACTGTCTCAATTCTTCAATAATGTCGAAGATATTTTGATTTTTGAAGTAAAAAATGGTTGATTTTCTTCTTCTCTACTATAATCTAATCCACTCTATTTAGAGAGGCTTTCTCAAAATCCATAGGTCTATAGATGGAAATATCGGTTTATTACCCTTTTTGTGTATTATTACTTTAATTATTGTCGCATTGAATTCGTCCCCATTGCGAAAAAATAATTAAACACCAAAACAAACGAACACCCCGTAACTGAGGCCCCCGCTCCGAATCATAATTTCTCACCTTCTGCTTAGCGACGTGCTCGGCCAGCATATCGCTGAGATCCTCCTTCTGCAGCTGCGACTGGTTTTCGCGCATCTGCTGCTCGTAGCGCACCGCCATCGCGTCGCTGTCCATGTCGAGCTCGGACGGGTCGAGGGCCAGCTCGACCATACCCTCGCGGTCCGTTCGCCGCGGCATCAATTGCGGTGCGCCACCGGCCGCTGCGATTTGGCTCATGTCGTAGACGTGGCTGCTAGCCATCATGGCGTTGCCGATGCGCTCGTTGCGCTTTTCCGGTATCACGTGGTACAGCACGGGAGTTTCGGCACTGGAAAACAAATGGTTACGAATTAGTAGTTAAGATTCGGATCAACTAGCATAGAACGGGAGGTCCGGTAGTGTTGCATTTTTTCTCACGGAATGTATTATATTCAATACTTTATTGAATAGTGAAGTTATAACCTACAGAAGGTGAAGTAGTTCTGCATTTTTGATGTTTATAAAGGAACATTAGGTAGGGCATAATTCAAGTTTTCGTAATCCTACCTTCTTGTTTTATCCTCCATCTCAAAAAGACTAAAACTGGACGTTTTTCACCGAAAACTAGGGAAATGTGGAATGCAGTAAACACTCATTATGAAGTGATATATTTGCAAAAGATATAATTTTTTTTTTCGATAAAAATTTAAACTAATGATAACGTAAGTGGACAATGGTCGCGTTCCTCTTGATGCCTACTTGTATCCCTATGCCACAGCATAGGCCAGTGGTCGTCACGGTCGTTTTGGACCTTTAGTGGGGCGCGTCTAATATAATCTGTAACTGTAGGTGGCTTATCGACATCTTGCTTTGTTTCCAATAGACAGTTCATCAGTTTTTGTTCGATTGTCATGTCAATCTATATTCTTGCGAACTTGTGAGACTTAGCTGTCTTTCGAGCATGACATTTATTGAATGTATGGGTGAAAAGGTGAAAGGTGTTTACATTATGTCAATGTGAAGAAAAGGAATAATCTTTATGATTGTGTCCAGGTGGCGCTGAAAGTTTCCCATTCTCTCTGCTTGATTCATGCTCTAGTACTGAACTCAAAGTTGTTTTGTTGGATCTCAGCATTGCATACCATGGAATGCTATCAAAAATCGCCCCTTCACATTATTTTTTCATTTTACGTCGGCCTATTTCCGCTACCAAGACCAATCATCGACGACGGTGAGCACACTTTCCCAACCGAAAATTTTGCCGCACCCTCTGGAATTCCAACCAGAGGTAAGGTTTTTTTTACGAGCTCAACATCCATGGACTCATTCGATTTCATTTCATCCTGATCGTCACATTGCACAACCATCGATTCATCTGCTGTGGGGTAGCTCCCGTTGACGTTTTTTATCTTAGTGGTCAATTCAACCGTATCTAGGATCAATTTGGCCAATGTCTGATGTGCCGTGAAGCAGCTCTCACAGTGCGGACATAGACATTTTGAAGATGCTAATTTCTGCATAGATAATGGCGAATAGTTCGGCGATTACACTGGTGACCATTATTGTATCAATAGGTTTCAAGAATGGCATCAGTAAGTGGAAGTCTCCAAATCTTGCTCTCATATCTTGCAATAGTGGCTGCATGCCGTTGTAGGAAATTTCTTGTACTTTCAAAGTCGAAAGTTACAAATCAGCTTATTTGTTGAAATTAATTGCATTCTCGGAAAGCAATGAGCCTCTATGTACAGAAGGTATTTTCATGAAAAAGTAGGTCGTTTATGAATGGAAGATGAAATATTTTAAAATATATTTTAACCATTGCATTCTGGCATGCTTCTATCAGTTGACCGATTCTACTCATGGTTAAATGCTAGGTAGTAGTAAATCAGAAGAGATTTGTTTTCATCGGTTTTTAGTTCTGTTCCAAAAGGATTTCTGCAGGTAATTTTTACCTAGAATGAATTTTGGCTCTAGTTAATAACCATTGATAGTATGAAATGAATGTTACAATATTTTGTTAATTCAGCATCAAATTTTTCAAGATAGGCTAACGAAAACTTGGATTAGAGATAGAGATCACCGAAGGATCCTTAATAACATATATTAAAATACAGAACTAAGTTTTCTGTTGTAACGTAGACTCATTGACATTACAACTAATGGACTGACCCACATGAAGGACCCAATGATAATTTCTTACTACTCAATCCTTCAGAACCTCTCTTTATCTGCTAAATCAAGAAGGTAATGTAATTTCATATTGTGCCAAATTCATGAGACGATATTTCTGATCATTTAAACCTGAAAAATTGGTGCATTGTTCATAACCAAACATGTAATAGTCAAATATCATATCTTTTGCATTGTATATGTGGGACATAGAAAATGTAAATTTCATCCAAGAAACAATCTTTTTTTTTTCAAGAACATCGAAAATTTTCACTTAGAAATATTATTTACAAATACAAACTCTACTTATATTTGCAACTCAAGCCATCTTGACCAGACATTTTTTCATAATGTTTTTGCTGAATTCTTTACATTTTCTTCATAATTTTTTATGGATTGGACAGATCAATTAAATCAATTGCTTCTTATTGATTTTCTTAGAGCAAAAGTTAACAAAAAAAAAATCGCACCCAATAACTGTTAGATACGTGAAAGTAGTATTAAAAATTTGTTTTACCCTATTTGCAGATATTGGTGGGAATTTATTTCAAAGTTCATTTAATGTTAACCTTGCACTAAAAAAAACGACTACAAGTATAAAGCAATGAATTCGATTAGAACATTGAAGTTAAACTGGAATTAGGATAATATGTGAAGAATTCCACAAACCTGAATGGAGTTGGAGAAAAAAAAGTTATGTTACACAACAGAGGTCAGTATCTACTAGCAAGAAAATTATTGGGAAAAAACATTTAACTCAGTTGAAAATTATTCAAGAAGAGTTTTAATTTTCACAATCAATATTTTCTAGAGGAAATTTTTGATATCCGGGCCATTTGACAGAAACTCATGAACTGATACGGATTTTTCAAAATGTAATGTCTTATTCAGTTCAGTTACATTTTCTGTGCATCTCATTTATATTCAGTGTAATGTTTAGTGTATTTGTCAAGTAAATCGATGACTATTTCATTTTGAGTTATCAATGCAATGCACCATTTTGAATAATATCAGAATGAGTCTAAGGAACTCATTGTTCTTTATTAAATTAATAATAATACAAAAAGCAGTACATGAAATAACAACAAAGAGCGCAATAAACCTAGTGCGACTGAGTTTATTTGTTATGCAATGATCTCAACTATACTCTGTCCATCCAAGCAAAGGAGTGATCCAAAACATTATCATGCATTGTGCACATGATCACTCAGACAAGGCTGCTCGTGCAGAGTCGCAATAAGAAAAGACCGAAATTGTATTTTTTAAGGTGCAGTTTTTCTGGTCTTTTTTTCGGTGGACTGTAGGGATACATATTAGCAGTTTCTTCAGCCGTAATCGATATTTTAAAGATTTCAAAGTTCAAAATACCATATATGCACACATACAAGCGTTAAAACGTAACCGACTACTCCCGCTACTCCGACCCTGCAGCGCGAATTCCCCCAGTCGATTGCATTTTATTTCGATTGGCCAGCGTAAGGAAGCGTGTTTATTCTACACAATAGATGCAAATGTATGTGATGATCACGTTTCGATCACGCGTTGATCACGCATCTATCGTTGTTTGGATTATTCTCTTTATTGGATGTATGTATAGTATAGTTACTAGGTCAGTTGAGAGAGAAGCGACTTAGAGGTTACAGTCTCTCTATGCTAAACTAAGTAAACTTAACTGAACTACTCCTCACTCTTATACTGATAGATTTCAAAATTTGGACATCAAGTTCTCAGTTTTGATCTATATTTCATTTTCATCAAGTTGAATACATAATCAACATCATGACTCATGGGACTGATCTATTATAAATTACCCCTTTTTAGTTTCGTAAGATATGATCCAACTATTATGGAGGGTGGGGCCAACCACAGTTGAGTAAGTTCATAACCATGCAGATTGGGCCTAATACAATTTATCAAAGAATGATATGGGATTTTTTTTTCATATATGCAGATTCACACGAAAGGGAAGCCCCATAATTTTCAAAGAACACCGCGTGAATCAAGGGACAGAAGATACGAATTAACATTCACTTTGAATTTTTGAAGTTTGTAAGACTCTGGAAAAACCTCTTTTGGCAAGGAGTTCCGAATTCATCTGTTCTATTGAAAAGAAGGTCCCTGAGAGGTTCGACAGGTCTCCAAGCTGTAGATACTGCCAAGGGTGGAACGATTGATAGCAATTTAGAAGAGCACCGACCGATATCTATAGAAGAGAGACAAGTCTCTGACCCTTCTACAAAGCTCCAACGAAGTGAGCGAGTCTGTTTAGTGAAGAATCACACAAGAACTAGCAGATGACCGAATGGGGCAGACATTTTTGTCTCGAAAATGTATGTCTCATTGAGAAATGGCTCTGCCTCGTTTTATGGTTGATGAGCCCGCCTAACTGCTAAAGGACTCCGGTCGATATTGATGGAGTTTTATATAAGTAACATTCCATTATGACTGTGGTGTCCATTAATATATTTTTTATACATTTTCGTCATAAATATCGTCTTGGGCAAAATTAAAATTATTTCTCTTCATTCTCGTCCATTTGCGCTCGTTTACTTTGTAAATGCTACACAATACTCTACTTTCTTTCACCTTCACTGTAACAAAATTGGGTGGGGTTCTGAACACTAATAACAGTAATATAAGAAGAGTAGGAAGTGATCCAGATTAACCAGTAACAATAGATCAATTTCCACTTGAATTTGTGAAAAAAAAATCGTATTCGTAAATGTACAATGCAAACAAAGTTGACCAGAAGAATATACATACCCCTCCATTTCGTTTTCGATCTTTTTCTTCCTTAGTTCAATAGATTCCGGTGTTTCCATTCCAGCAGGTATACTCGATATGCCACTTGGAGTAACAAGACCCTCCACTGGTGTCACTAAGCCAGACTCGTCTGGAATGCTTTGTGTTTCTTTTTCTTCTTCTTCCTCTTCTTCTTCACTCTCTTCCTCAGATTCTGATTCCAGTTCTCCCCATAAAGTCCTATCTACATTGGGGTCCTCTCCAATATCCTTACAGAAAGAAAATAGCAAGATACATATATACATATATATAGCAAACTGATAACGCAGCCATACAATTATTTGGGGGTTTGCCAGGCCAATCGTTGTACTGGTTCTCATTTAGTGGGGCCTTTGGGGCCCTTGATAGCGGGCACAGTATATAGATATATATAGGGAAGTGAATTTTTTCATGACGCATTTTTCAAGTCTTACCTCAAGAAGAAGAAGTGAAAATGTTCAAGTATTTGGGAGTGATCATTGATAACCAACTCAATTTTAACAGTCATTGTGACTATATCAAAAAGAAAATGGCGCGAAAAATAGGTCTCATGTGCAGGCTTGGAGATAAAGTGTCCCATTTCACTAAATTAACAATTTACAAGTCAATTATTGCACCTCATATCGACTATTGTGGCACTTTACTAAGTTTCCTGAATAATGAACAGATTAATACACTTCAAAAGGTTCAAAATCGTGCAATGAGAGTGGTTTTGAATTGTAAAAGGCGTACACCTATCTCAACAATGCTAAACACACTGCAATTGATGAATGTTAAACAAAGAGTTGTATATAACACACTGATTTTTGTATACAAATTAAAAAATAACATGTTACCTTCCTACTTATCAAGTGAGCTGAATTATATTCAAGATATACATTGTCACAATACTAGAAGGCAAGCAGCAAATGATTTTTATATAAATTCTGAAAATGTTTCTTGTCATACTCTATTTACGAAAGGTCTAGTCTTGTTCAACAATTTGCCTTGTGAAATTAAAAGAAGTATGTCACTAGATAGTTTTAAAAATTCGTGTGTGTTATTCGTGAAAGAAAACTATTAGACGAGGAAGGAGAAACTTGTATATTATTCTGTGATAGCAATCTATTCATTTGTTTTTTATTATCTTGCTTTTATTTATTGACATATTATACTCTTATGTATATTGTAATGATTTGAAGAGCACTGTGCTAATAAAGTTTGATATATATATATATAAGAAAATGTAAAGTTAAAAATAATTCATGTCAAAGTTTCGAGTTTGAATTGAATATTCCATTAGTAATGCAGGCGCGGTAGTCAAAATGCTATAAAACCTGACACTAAATCCAATAGAAATTCTTTTTGGTACAGGGGTAGTTTTTGAACAGTACTTTGAAAAAAAATGTTCTGCACGCGAGCACAAATGAGAAATGGTGGAAATTCCTGGGAAAACTCGAAAAATAGGTATTGCTTCAATAACTTGGGAGGGGTTGGAAATTTCGATAAAATGTTTAGAAATGAACTTATGAATTGAAAATCCTCGTAAAAAGATTTTCACATGTTTTTCCGAAAATTGCTTCCTATAAGAGATAATGAGCTCTAATTGATATTGTCAGATTTCCGCACGAACAAGTCGGGATAGAACAAGATTTACCCGGACGCTCGACTAAAATCTCTGTATCACCCTTGTTTTTGGTAGGAAATTCATACACTTAACGGTTATTCAATGAAAATTCCTCCAACAACAATTATCATGTTGGCATAAGTGGTTGTATTAGACATTTGGCAGTGAAATAATGATCTATGATGATGAAAAAACAATGCATCAAGTAAGTAGCTAACACAATAAAATGGTGAACCATTTGCGGTAGCTCAATTCAGTAAATGTTAACTTATTTCTCTTTGACGATGATATTTCGATCATCACCAAACGGGCTATAACGGGCTTTGGATAGACAAATACCAACTAAGCAATCGAGGCAAATTGAAGCAAATTCAGGATTCCATAAGCGACGATACTAAAAAAGTTTTTTACACAATTGAGTTCATCTACAGAATTCTCAGAACATACTCCAACAAACATTGAGTCATAAGTCTTATAAACAATGTTTGAATATAGTTCAGAAAATGAAGCTAAAAAAATGGTAAAACCCCGCAATTTTTTCGTCCAGCACCGATTTGTACAAAAATTTGGGATTAGGCTTATTACACCCTCTAGTTCATTTTTGTATATTGTGCCGTTGTACGCTTTTTGTTTTTTAGGGGTAAAAACTACGCCTGATTGTCAAAAATTATAAAATAACATTAAAAACCTAAATATGGGCAAAAATAGTTAAATAATGATTGTTTCATGCTTTAGGATACAATTTTATAATCTTTCAACCTACCCTTGTTATAAACTACCCTTGAAAACATTGAAATTTTTATAATATGTCTTCGAACTTTAGAATACACTGGTGAGAAATCAACGAAATATACACTCACACACGCGAGCAGATTTTTCTTCTTCTCTGTCTACCAATATGAATGGAAAAAGTGGAACATACAACGTATAACGGCCGAATATACCGGTTAT
Organism: Zygogramma bicolorata; assembly: GCA_032362365.1. Lineage (NCBI taxonomy): Eukaryota > Metazoa > Arthropoda > Insecta > Coleoptera > Chrysomelidae > Zygogramma > Zygogramma bicolorata. The sequence continues at coordinate 522,802 of JAVJAQ010001650.1, forward strand.
GTAGATTATTACGCTCCGGAGCGGGTAATTCAAATTTTTGAAGAAAAAAATTGATCGTTTTTTTAGGCATAGCTCCTTCATTTTAGGTGATAGAAATTTTTTTTCAGGAACGATTTTGTAGAGCTCTTCAAGAGCTATTAGACTATGTGAATAAAATTACTTAAGATCCCTTTATTTTCAAATGGGTTGAGTTTAAAGCGCTTGACTAAGGTGATGTTCGATAGTAAATGTAGGTGTACAAAAAATCTACACAGGGAAATTTTTGTCATCAAAAAAGCTACAATTTAGTACTGTATCGTTTTTTTTTATCTTTAGTATTTTGAGCGACATTGATAAGAAAAGGGTTAAAAACACGAAATTGAAAAAAAATCGTTTTCTCTTTAAACTCCATTTCTCTAAAATTAGGCATTTTGAATTGGTTGAACTTCGTGGGTGTATTAATAGTACATATATAAAGAGAATCACAAAAAGGTGGCGATCAATTTTAGTAAGGGGGTACTTTGGAGGTTGTTTTCACAGATTTTTTTCGTAGTAAAAAGCGGGTACCGATGTTATTTCGATCATATGTCGGTCAATTTTCATGCTAGGAAGACATTTTTTAATTTGTTCGAAAGCTCTAATTGAATACTTTGAAAAAGATTCTAAGAGCTTTCCTTGAAAAATAAAAATTTTTCTCGTTATTTCGCTTTAAATCCTCCAATTTATACATTTAACGAAAAAAGCTAAGCATTAATTTGCTGTATCTCAGTTCGTATGTGTCGTAGGAAAATTATAAAGAGAACATTGTTTTTTTTTTAAAGCTACAATTTGCCTCTCCACACTTTTTTGTGAAATGCATAGTTTTAGAGTTATTTGCAAAAAAACATTTGAAAAAGTCGATTTTTTCGTCAAAAAACTGTTACTTTCAACTTCGAATAACTCAAAAAATATAACTTTTACGAAAAAAAACTATGAAACATTTTTTTCATAAAATTACTTTTCCGTCGATTCCTACAGTTAAAATGTAATGAAAAATGTCCACCCCCATGATGGGGTGGCAACCACCCCCAAGGCTCTAGCGTACAGTGTCATGATATAGAAAATGATCCTTGAGCTATTCCCTACCTTCTGTGAAAATATCAGGTAAATCTATGGTGGACGAGAAAATTGCGAGCCAAAATGCTTCATTTCCTGAACTAATAGTGTAAATAAACTTTAGGTTGTGAATGATACGGCTGAGCGATCCATCAAACTCATCGGAAACTTTGAAAAACGTTCAACAAAAAATGAAGACTTAAGCATTTTGTTATGAGCACGTACAAAAAACTTTTCTTTTGTTGAAGTCCGTCAAACACAAACGATGGACTATTTTGAATCGGTAGGGCTTTTTTTATAATTTTCAGTAAGGACGTATTGGATATGGCCGAATCATGAGCACTCTCCCTCTAAGACACTTCCTTTGTCTAGTTTCTTTATATGCCACAGATCCTGAATGAAATGAATGTCAATTTATCATTATAATGAAACTTTGAATTCACCTGAAACGCCAATTTCATTATCACCACAAGTTTCAGTAACAGAACAATTTCTTTTGGATGGCTTTTAAAGGAATATAATTCCATAAACTATATACACGATGAGTTTGGAACCTTTGGTGTAAAAGTTGAAACTTTTCCTAGAGATCAATTACCCTAACACCAAACTGATATTTTTGCACTCGACGTGCGTTTCGCTAACAAGGTTAGCATCTTCAGGAGAAGAAAATTGATACTCGGTATTCTCCTGAAGATGCTAACCTTGACAAAATAGTTGAGGCTTTCGCGGCCGAGGTTTTCAGTATCACTACTTTTATTCGGGTTTGAAGGCCGTCGTTTTTTGGAATTTCTTCCTGACGTTTCGCTGGCTCGAGTGGCTAGCTTCTTCAGAGGTTCATTCATCTTGGAATTCACTCCGATGACTGGAGATTGTTTCTTCGCAAGTTGTATTTATGCCGATTCAGGTAGTTTGCGGTGCTAATTATTCCATTCGGATTCGGGGAATTGTCATTAATATTGATTACCTTGTTTACTTCATGTGGGTTCGGAGAATAATCATCATTATTATCTGAAGAACTACCTGCAGTTATTATCGATTTTCTTAAAATGGGATTCCATATTCGGTTGAGGTTGACAGCTTCTTCTTTTCTGTTGAAATTATCCGTGTGTTTGTGGATTTCTATTGCCTCCCGTACCAGTCGGCTATGGTATCCCTGGTTGGGTGCAATCAGTTTTGCATTTTCAAACAGAATCCTGTGGTTTCCCTCACTAAGTGCGTGTTCCGCCACAGCCGACTTGTCAATTTGCCCTAGTCTGCAGTTTCTCTCATGTTCCTTTAGCCTAGTTCCCATGGATCTTTTGGTGGTACCGATGTATACCTTCCCACAGGTGCACGGTATGCGATAAACCCCTGCTGCAGACAGTGGATCTCTTTTGTCTTTAGCCGATCTGAGGCTCTGTTGAATCTTCTTTGTGGGTTTAAATACAGTTTTTATGTTGTATTTACTCAGGAGTTTTCCAATTCTGTCTGTGACCCTCGGGATGTATGGCAAATATGCATGTGCAACTATCTGAACGTCCTCCTTGTTTCGAACAGTGGAATTCTTCAGTTTCATGGCCCTGTTGATCTCGGGTACACTGTATCCATTCGACCTCAAGGTCACTTGAAGATGTTCCAGTTCTTCCCCCAGATGTTCTGGTTCGCATATTCTTCGAGCACGTTCCGTTAGAGTAGAAATGACTCCTCTCTTTTGGCTGGGATGGTGATTCGATAGCGCGTGCAGGTACCTATCCGTGTGTGTGGGTTTTCGGTACACTTTGTGGGTTAGTCTAGCCCCACATCGTTCGATCAGAACATCCAGGAATGCTATTCGTTGGTCCTGTTCAGTCTCCATGGTGAACTTAATATTGGGGTGTTGAGCGTTCAAGTGGTCGAGAAAGAGTTTTAGAGCGTCCCTACCATGTTTCCAGATGACGAATGTGTCATCCACGTAGCGTAGCCACAAGGTCGGCTTCAATTCGAAGGCGTCGATTGCTTTCTCCTCAAACCGTTCCATGAAGAAGTTGGCTACTACTGGGCTAAGTGGACTTCCCATTGCCACGCCATCCAATTGCTCATAGAAGTTTCCCCTCCATTGAAAGTAACTCCCCGTGAGACATGCTCGGAAAAGTCCAACGATATCATTAGGGAACAAGTAGGCTAACTCCTTCAGGGAGTCTTCCAGTGGGACGTTGGTAAACAAGGACACAACATCGAAGCTGACCATAATATCTGTCGGTTCCAAAGTTAAGCCTCTAATTTTACCCACGAAGTCTGTCGAATCCTTGACGTAGGAGTTTGTTCTTCCTACATGAGGCTGTAGGAGCGAGGCCAGATGTTTTTCCAAGTGATATGTAGGTGAGCCTGGGGCACTGACTATTGGTCTCAGTGGCATGCCGTGTTTGTGCACCTTCGGAAGACCATAGAGTCTGGGTGGAACGGCTTCAGTTCTGAGAATGGTTTTCTTTATGGTTTCGGTCAGTGAGGACGACTTAATGAGTTTGTTTACATTCCTCAATTTTGATTGTGTTGATTGCGAGTTTGCGGTAGTTAGAAGGTTCCAGAAGTTCTTCAATTTTGCTATTATATTCCTCCGTTTTGAGAAGAACCGTGGCATTTCCCTTGTCCGCTGGTAGAATCGTGATCCCCTCATCAGAATTCAAGCTTCTTAAGGCTGCAATCTCTCTTTTTGGGATATTGCATTTTGGAAGCCGTGCCTTGCTCAGGATATTTGCTGTCACAATCCTGATTTCTTCAGCTTTTTCATCCGGTAAATTCCTGATTGCTGCTTCCGTATTGGCGATGATTTCCTCTTTTGGTACCTGCCGAGGAATGACTGCGAAATTACCGCCTCGTGCTAACACTGACATCTCGTCTTCAGTGAGATCCCGGTCTGTTCGGTTTATGACCACTCTGGACAAGTCTAAGCGTGGGGTGGCCGAACTTCTAGTCTTGTGTAGCTTGTCAAACTTCACTTTGTGGTTGTTATTCACTCTGTCCCGTTCATTTCTCACTTTTGAGTACGATATGCCATCTAATTTATCCCAATCTTCAGGTTTCATTCGGTTGCTGAGCTCTAGGTGTAGTCTCAGCAAGGCATTGTCTATCTCTGCTAGCCGGCTTCGTGTATGAAGTATCATACACGTGGTCAGCTTCGATGTTGTGTCCTTGTTTACCAAAGTCCCACTGGAAGACTCCCTGAAGGAGTTAGCCTACTTGTTCCCTAATGATATCGTTGGACTTTTCCGAGCATGTCTCACGGGGAGTTACTTTCAATGGAGGGGAAACTTCTATGAGCAATTGGATGGCGTGGCAATGGGAAGTCCACTTAGCCCAGTAGTAGCCAACTTCTTCATGGAACGGTTTGAGGAGAAAGCAATCGACGCCTTCGAATTGAAGCCGACCTTGTGGCTACGCTACGTGGATGACACATTCGTCATCTGGAAACATGGTAGGGACGCTCTAAAACTCTTTCTCGACCACTTGAACGCTCAACACCCCAATATTAAGTTCACCATGGAGACTGAACAGGACCAACGAATAGCATTCCTGGATGTTCTGATCGAACGATGTGGGGCTAGACTAACCCACAAAGTGTACCGAAAACCCACACACACGGATAGGTACCTGCACGCGCTATCGAATCACCATCCCAGCCAAAAGAGAGGAGTCATTTCTACTCTAACGGAACGTGCTCGAAGAATATGCGAACCAGAACATCTGGGGGAAGAACTGGAACATCTTCAAGTGACCTTGAGGTCGAATGGATACAGTGTACCCGAGATCAACAGGGCCATGAAACTGAAGAATTCCACTGTTCGAAACAAGGAGGACGTTCAGATAGTTGCACATGCATATTTGCCATACATCCCGAGGGTCACAGACAGAATTGGAAAACTCCTGAGTAAATACAACATAAAAACTGTATTTAAACCCACAAAGAAGATTCAACAGAGCCTCAGATCGGCTAAAGACAAAAGAGATCCACTGTCTGCAGCAGGGGTTTATCGCATACCGTGCACCTGTGGGAAGGTATACATCGGTACCACCAAAAGATCCATGGGAACTAGGCTAAAGGAACATGAGAGAAACTGCAGACTAGGGCAAATTGACAAGTCGGCTGTGGCGGAACACGCACTTAGTGAGGGAAACCACAGGATTCTGTTTGAAAATGCAAAACTGATTGCACCCAACCAGGGATACCATAGCCGACTGGTACGGGAGGCAATAGAAATCCACAAACACACGGATAATTTCAACAGAAAAGAAGAAGCTGTCAACCTCAACCGAATATGGAATCCCATTTTAAGAAAATCGATAATAACTGCAGGTAGTTCTTCAGATAATAATGATGATTATTCTCCGAACCCACATGAAGTAAACAAGGTAATCAATATTAATGACAATTCCCCGAATCCGAATGGAATAATTAGCACCGCAAACTACCTGAATCGGCATAAATACAACTTGCGAAGAAACAATCTCCAGTCATCGGAGTGAATTCCAAGATGAATGAACCTCTGAAGAAGCTAGCCACTCGAGCCAGCGAAACGTCAGGAAGAAATTCCAAAAAACGACGGCCTTCAAACCCGAATAAAAGTAGTGATACTGATGCTAACCTTGTTAGCGAAACGCACGTCGAGTGCAAAAATATCAGTTTGGTGTTAGGGTAATTGATCTCTAGGAAAAGTTTCCATACCATAAACTATGTTCGATATGTTGAAAAAATATCTCCGATTGGGTTGTCGCCATTCAGAATGCAATTCTTGAAACATTGCCAAACATTTCTCAAACATCTTGAATAAACAAAAGACATCCTCTTTTTCGTCATTGGAAAAATTCGTGTTATCTCTCTTGAAATCCCTCACCAAATTGAATAACTGTTTTATTTTGTGTTTGACAATATCCTTGACATTCACATTCATTTCATGGTTTATATTAAAAGAAGAACTTATCACTCCCATGTTTTTCTTGAATATCATGTATGACTTTCTTGATACAGTATTTTCATTGGTTGAATATTGTTGAATTACTCTTTGTCTGTACAAAAATATATGGGGAGCTACAAATTCTCAAGAGACACTCGAAGATTATGAATGGTTTGGTATTGATACAAAGATTATTGGTCCCTCTTTTTTTTAAACATCCCTGACGGAAATCTATTTGGATTTGATGTGTTGATGTGTCTTTTGGAAGAAATATGTTATAGTATATCGATGAATTCGTGATAACAATGACAGCCAAAATGTATAAAAAATAAAACAGGTCCGTATTTGAAAATGTTTGATGGTGGATTTAAATGAAAGAAACGTCGCACTGAAAATTGGGTCGGCCCAGATTATGACTAACATGAAATAAAACAGAAAGTTCCTTCGTTATTTTTTCATTCTATTGAAAATGCAGGCGTCAGAGCAAAAAAACGAAAATTAGGAGGGTATTTTGAGAGAATGAAGATTGAGGAATAATTTTTTGGTTTCTTCAGTTTTCATATGCTTGGTACAGAATTTGAGCAATAAAAAGTGAGATCTATGTAGCCCAGTGCACGTCGTCCTATAGGCAGGGGAGCAGCTGTTTTAGATGGACTCTCTCTTCCTTTTTGTGGATGAATCAAATGTCTCTGAATAATATACACGTACCTATCAACAGGGAAAAACTTTTAGCACAGTCATATGTGGGTCCACGAGGAGCATATTCCAAAATTATTTTGAAATCAATGGGGTGACCCCCAAAAAAAATTACATACCAAAGTTATATTTTTTCTTATGGAACACCCTATATTTTTTATATTTTTAGATACTATAAACAAAATAAAGGTGAGTTACTATCATATTTCCCATTCCTAAAACTGACCGTTTCTGAGAAACTTTGAGAAATATGCAAATGCAGACCATAACTTAAAAATTGTTTTCAGCCTGTAACGTGTAACGAGCTGCTCGTGAATAAATGTACTGCTCAGCTCAAAGTTTAAAGTTAACTACTACATGAAATATTTAATGCAATAATATAAAAAGTGGCAAAAATGCATTTTTGAAGTCATTTTATCGAAAAATTAAGTATCTTAAATGGTTCATTATTTTAATAAATGCTTAAAATGGTGTCCATTATTCTCGATGCATAGAACTCTTTCTTAAAATGAGTGCTGAACTCTGGATAAAATATTTTGTGGTATGGAATGAAACGCATTTCTTATTCGTACTTTTGATATATCCTCATAAAAAATAGTAGGGACTTGTGAGGTCCGGAGACCTGGCTGGCCAGTTCTGTGGACCTCCTCGTCCTATCCATCTATTTGGATATTGTCGATCTAACTCGTTTCCAACACATCTATCAAAGTAGGCAAATTATTCCGTGCTGCTGTTTAAGTGACCATCAAAAGTAAGGACCTACAACTTTAGTTCCAATTATTCTACCCCACTCATTAACAGATCATCTGTGCTGGTGATCAAGGGTTCTAAAAATATTAGGGTTTTCGTCACTGTAATAGTGAAAGTTATTTCTGTTAACTAATCCGATATGAAAAGTTTATACTAGTTAAAACAATGATAATGGTTTGATTAACAAGTTGTGTCACTGTCAAATACTTTTTGTTTCACAATAATAATTAACGTCATCTAGGCCTACTATTATTGAAAAATGTAGTATAATAGGTTTTATAGAAAATCGTAAATGCATGTTTTTATTGACCCCATATTGTAATTTTGGTATTCATTTCAATATGAAGTCTAATATATATGCTAAGAAACAAGCAATTTTAACATATTTCGCCTCGACAATTGAGACACGTGCATCTCTTATTTTGAAGAATGCTTTAATATTTCAGAAATGGCAATGAATTTGAGTTTTTACATTTGCATACATTCAACTTTAGATACACCTTATTTCCAAAAATTTAAACTTGTGCTTCTAGCAAATCTACGTATTCCTCAATAAAGCTTTTCATTACCATAGTGTGTTTCATTGTCAAGATAAAAATATATAAAAATATAAAAACGCATTTTTCGTAAAAAGCAGAAGAAATAGGTAGGTATAGGGAACCCTAATATAGTTTTGGAGGGAATCTAATTCTGTCTTTAAGAATTTATTTAATTGAATGTGTTCAAATTTTGAGGCAATCTTTTTCGCCACTCTGTATAATATTGCTTCAAAAATTTCATGTAGTAGTTAACTTCAACCTTTGAGCCAAGCAGTACATTCAATCACGAGCAGCTCGTTACACGTTACAGGGTGAAAACAATTTTTAATTTATGGTCTGTATTTTTACATTCTATATATATTTATATATATATATTATAACTCACCTTTATTTTGTCTATAGTATCTAAAAATATAAAGAAATATAGGGTGTTCCATAAGGAAAAATATAACTTTGGTATGTAGGTAATTTTTTTAGAGGTCACCCTATATATTCAAAATGATTTTGGAATATGACTGTGCTAAAAGTTTTTTCCTAACTCTCTTCATTTCTCGTAGAAATACAGAGGTGAATGTGGTGGGCCACTCTGTATATATTTTTTATTTTACCTCTTCCATGAAAGTTCTAATTTCTGATTCGGAGAAGAAAAAAAAATTCTCAATAGTGGAATCAGCTAAAAACAGCTGCCCATGTATACTATATAAAAAAATTCAATTCTTTTTGAAAATCTATTGAGGGGGTTTGAATTTAAAAAATTTCTGTGGTGGATTATTAACTCACGTCAATGTTAGTCGTACTGGTTCCAAAAACGTCCCCATACAATGGCTTTCCATTTTCATCTACAGGAGGCTTACCCCATCCCCCAGCATGATAACCGAAAGCGCAGCCCTCAGGTATAGGAGCGTTCAACCCCGGTATTTTCAGATTGGGATAGCTAGGGGGTGGTCCGTAACGTTGCATGGCAATCAGCCATGGAGGAGGTACTTTGTTGGCATTGGGGCCAACAGGCATACCAAGAGCAGTTCGTAGCTCTTCTGATAAATCACCTGGTTTCTTCTCTTTCAATCTGGTTTCGAACTCCTTACCTTCGTAGTAGAGATCACCGTGGATGGTCATCTTGGGTTTTGTTTGCCATCTGGAAAAGCAATGCAGATATTCCAAATCATGTAATCGGGAGTGATGTTATCATTCATAAATTGTTGAAATACATTTGCAAGAAGAAGTATTCATGTTGAATGCCAACTCTATTCATTATATGTGAAAACTTTAGTGTAATAATGATAAATATCATCAATAATGTGAGAGAATTCGGTCTATTTTCTCAGTGACACCTTTAATGTAAGAAAAGCTTTGTGGGAACTTTGTTGTATTTTGAATAATTAATTAAACTCCAGACGCGGTTCAACCAGGACTCTTAGATGCGGTCGAGGCAGAATTTTTCTGACCGGCTTGGGGAAAATCGGTAAGACGCCCCAGAGAGCTTCTGGGCGCACTTGTAAGAATGCAAAAGGAAATATAAATGTAAAACAATAAAAATCACGATTGCGACGTTTTGTCTGAAAACACGGAAAAAACGACCTCTTCTAGAAATGAATCCTAGTTAGATCAATTTCTTGCCCCCGAAAACCAATACATCAACGGACCCGGTAGCACTGTGGGTTTTTCTGGGTTTCCCTATAGTTGAAGTAGCAAATGCGCTACTGTAAAAATCGGTAAGACGCCCCAGAGCGCTTCGGCACCCGAAATGATCAGCCGATCCTTGCCCGCACAAGGTTCCGCTTTTTAGGCGCACTCGTAGGAATATACACCAATGGGAAATATGAATGTGAAATAAAAAATCACGATTGCGACGTTTTGCATGATAACACGGATAACACGACGTTTACTAGAATTAATCATAAAACACTCGCCATCTTAGAGCCGCCATTTTGAATTGACAAAAAAATTGGATTTTTCACCCCAAAAAAATTAATATACCAATTTTGAATAACATCGGTTCGTAAATCACAGAACTTGCCTGCCATCTTAAACCGAAAAATCTATTAGATATTGTGCAAATAACACGAGAATAGGCGTAGAGCCCTAGGAAACTATACAAATCGCAATAAATAAAGGTTTTTTTTTTCAGTAATTCAGCCACTGTATTATTATAAATAGGAACGGTCATCATTACTTTTTATATGAGTTCTATTGATACTCTATTTATTACTTTAAAATCACATATACTCCATTTGTAACCTTCCGAGAAGAAATATAAATATATATAAATATATATATATATATATATATATATATATATATATATATATATATATATATATATATATATATATATATATATATATATATGTGTTCGGATAGGTTTCCGCGGTCAGTTGTGTGTTGTTGTTGAGTTCGGGTTGAACCGCGTCTGGAGTTTTGTTCTCGGAGCCGAAACGTCGAGAACAAAACTCCAGACGCGGTTCAACCCGAACTCAACAACACCACAATATATATATATATATATATATATATATATATATATATATATATATATATATATCAATATATATGTATAAAAATTTCACACTCCTACAGTTTTATTAATCAAGTATTATATCAAATTTCTGTTCCAAATGAAAGCTAGTTGAAAAATTATTTATATTAATTTTATTATGATTAGCCATTCTTGAAAAATTGGTAATTCACACCTCCAAAACCCCTATCCATTAATTTTCAATAAATTCGGACCATAATTCGCATATAAAAATTTCATGGATAATGAAAAAACTATTGTACTTTGACAAAAAAATCATAAACTCCAATCCCAAAAACTCCGCGATACCAATTTAGATAAGAATCCGACTGAATCACAAAACTCATCCGCCATCTTTATTTCCAAAATAACTGAAAACTCCATCCTCGAAAACTACATACCAAGTTTGAGTATAATTGGACCATACTATGAATCATAAGTCGTTTGAATCTTTTTTTGGATATTTCCAATATTATACTATAAAAATCAAATAAGTTCCCAGATGACATGAATAGGAATAATTACTTTCATCAGATTCACACGAAAATGAAAAAAAATCACATTAAATGCCACTATATATCATAGTTTTTTATGAAAATTTCTAGAGCGGTTCCGATCGTACCATATTTTGGAGATGTCAAAAACAAATGTCATACTCCATCACTTTCATCTAAAACAGTTCCATGTTCTTTCAGTTCTCGGATGACTGAGTCAAAATTAACGAAATGATCTGCTAACTTTTCACCAGGTTCTGACTGTAGATTTATGAGCCTTCTCCATGTAGACAGTTTTGTAGATGAATTTGACCTGACAAATACAGCTTTTATAACTTCTACGTGTTGCTTTGTAGATTTACAATCTTTGACAATGTCCAAATGTTCATCAAACAGTCCCTGAACTATGATTGACAGTGACTTTGTGTCTTTCCTTTTCCATTCCTTCTTTTCTGCTTCTGTTGCCGTCGTACTGATATATGTTGCCAAAATATCCTCGCATAATGCTCGTCTCAGAATTGTTAGAATCCTAAACCACCAATTATTGAAATAGTTTTCATCCAGAGTTGGGACCGGGATGCTTGACAATCCGGCCTTGTTCGCGTTCATAAATACGATTTCTTGTCGCCAATTTCTCCACGTTTTACGCCACTGTATCTCTATGGATTTGACTCAAGTCTGAGACCATAACCTGTTAGAAATTGTGGTCTTTGTATTCCCAAAGCAACTTTTATTCATAGCATAGCAGACTTTCTAACTACAACGTCTACAACTCAACAGTCAAAAATGAAAAATTCCTAGCTGCGCCACCTGGCGACGGTTTTGAGAATCCTACAATTTGTATTGATACAGATGCCATTCGCATGGTTACAAATAACAGCTATAATATCATATAATTTATCAAACACAGAGGGCAATGATTGAATGTTCGTTGAATTTCAATACAGATTTCTATTAGTTATAAGGTTAGGGACCCTGATGAAAAATTCAAGTTTTCTACCTTGGGGATGGTGCGCACGATCCGCCATCTTGAATTAAAGGTACGAAAAATTGGTTTTTCCGATTTAACTCCATAACTCCATCGAAGAGGACAAAATTTCCTACAATTTTTGTAACCACACTTTTTTTCGTAAGGCTAACGCGTGGCGAGTTGAAGAGGACGAAACGTGTAAATTTTCCCAAAAAATTGTCTAACTCAATTGTTTTACGGCAAACTTTGTAAAAATGAATTACATTATGTTATTGGGATAAACTATTCATCTATTTTAAAATATGAGGTAGTGCAACAACAACTACCTGCAAAGTTTTTTGGTCCGACATAGACTTCGTCTGTTACTACCACTTATTCTGATTAATTTCTCAACAATAGCACGCTTTTCTGTTTATGGTTGTGAAATCAATAGGAATAAGTAGAAGTAACAGACGAAGTCCATAACGGACCAAAAAACTTTGTAGGAAATCATTGAAACTTCCTTATATCGTAAACCATATACATAGCTAACCCTAGTCTTTATAGACCGGGAGGTCATGACAGGTGACATTCCACCATTTTTTCGTGCATGCTTTTTTAAGGCTTGATAAATAACCCTAAAATATCAAAGATAGTCGGGTTTTTAGCCCCCTCGCGCGTCCTCTTAATAAGGAAAAACGCTTTTCTTTCTGTAGCGAATTCTCGTGTTTTTCCGTGATATTTTACTGCATGGCATTGTAATATACGGAAGTTCAAACTAATTGAAGCTCTAATAATTGATGGCATGCACCCCGCAGCGTCCCAAGATGATCAAAGGGTTGTGAAAACCTGAAAACAAATTTAGGAAAATTCCGTGTTTTCAAATTGCATGCCGATGTGGAGAATTGAAGTTTTTGTAATAAAAACACTATGGAAAAATTGGCATGTAATAGAAGGAAATTTGGCATGCACACCAGGGTGTTGCAAAATAGAGGCATGCGTGACGAAAGTTGCAAAAAACACTGTGCAAATTTAGGTCACTTGTTTTTCTGAATGCATGAATGCTCTCAGCCGACACCCTTCTACCGCACCACATGCTGCCAGAGCCCAGCTGAATATAAAATCTTGACCTGATACATCATGCCGACTTGTAGCGAACTTGTTGTTTACTTCTATACGGTGGTATAGGCAATGGCGTAGCGTGTAGCGTCTATCATAGTGCTAGCGCCGGCCCTGACGAGATCGTAAACGCAGATGAGGGCTCGCGTCGTCATTTTCCAAGAACTGTTGATTGTCGCCTGGAGAATTCGAGACACGTCATCGGGGCTTCTCTCGAGGATTCTCGATAGGTACGCAGGTATATAAGCATCGTGATATCGCGGCGGAGAGAAGTTTTTATTCGGAGAGTTAGTTATTGACAGAGTTAGTTGAGTGACAAATTTTATTCAGAGCTAAGTGGTGAAAGTTATTGAGAGCTAAGTGGAGCAGAGCTTTGTGCGGAAGTAGAATTTTTAGTACAGAGAGTTTTGGTACCGAGCATTGGAAAGTTATCGGAGCGATTTAAGTGATTGTGTTGTATTGTGATAGAGAGTTATAATAAAAGAAGTTCAGTGTTGTTCGGTGTTTTAATCGACGAACCCAGGGATAAATCATAACAGTAGTGTCGGAAATTGGATTTTGAATGGATATATCGTAACAGTGGTGTCAGAATTAATATTTTCCAGAAGAAAGATCGTAACAATAGGGTAGTAGTAACCTCTCGTGCTAGTCGACGTATGATAGGCCACGTATAGACTGGAGACCGGGAGATTCGAGTCATTTGAATTTTTTTTTTTTCACAATCCTTGAATGTTGGACTGTGATAACATGTATGTTATTTCAGCCATCAACTTGAAATAATGTTTATTCAAACAATTTTAATGGAGCTACATGCATGCCATTTCGTATTTCAACTCAAAATAGTATCTACAAACGAAATAAAAAGTGGCATGCAAGAAGAAGTCACGCCATTTTTTAGATTTTTTTTCAATAAAAAAATTGATGTTTATTCAATTTTTTCACAATTTTTGTGTATTGGGCTGTAGCTACATGCATGCCATTTACATTCATGACTTGAAATAAGGTAAATTCATCAAATACAAAACGGCATGCAAAAACAAGTCACTTAAATTTGCACTATTTTTTTTTTGCAACTTTTATTATTATTTATAATACGATGGGCTTATTCAACATGCATGCCATTTGAATCAGATAATCATTCCGTTATAAAATTGATATTCATCCTTATTAGGAGTCATTTGGAATCACGAAAAATCGGTGTTAGAATTTTACAGAATTTTCCGGAAATTTTTCACCGTTGGTCCTACGGGGGGTGCATGCCAATTTTCCCATAGTATTTTTATTACAAAAACTTCAATTTTTCACATCGGCATGCAATTTGACAACACAGAATTTTCCTAAATTTTTTTTTTAGGTTTTCACAACCCTTTGATCATCTTGGACCGCTGCGGGGTGCATGCCATCAATTATTAGAGCTTCAATTAGTTTGAACTTCCGTATATTACAATGGCATGCAGTAAAATATCACGGAAAAACACGAAAATTCGCTACAGAAAGAAAAGCGTTTTTCCTTATGAAGAGGACGAGCGGAGGGGCTAAAAACCCGACTATCTTTGATATTTTAGGGTTATTTATCAAGCCTTAAAAAAGCATGCACAAAAAAATGGTGGAACGTCACCTGCCATGACCTCCCGGTCTATTATATTCATGATAAATTTTCTTCTGATGAGACAATGACGGTTCAAATATCTCAAGAATGATATTTGGAGAAAGAAAAACAACAAGTTCGCCTGATTTCTATCATAAAAAAAATTGAAGCCGTAGCCCAGATTCAAGACGAAGACACGTACCCAGGCTGTCAAAAAAAAACTGAGCAAATCAATTTCGGCCAAGAAAATCTATAGATTAGGCCTACTGGGGATACCACAATAATTGAAAACACGCGCTGTTAGTTCTACCTCCTGTTGATGTGAAAATGAGTTAGCTTTGGAATTTACAAAATGTAAAAATAATTATGTAAGGAATAGCTACGAAACAACAATTATAAATTATTGGATAACGAATATACATCATTTCTCGAATATTCACGTTTCGTCCGCTGTAACTCGCCATCCGTTAGACTTGCGAAAGAAAGTGCGAGTACAAAAATTCTAGGGGATGTTGTCTCCCTCAAATTTGGATTGGACATTATTGTCGTGCGGTCAACCGTGGAGTTAATTCAGAAAAAACAAGTTTTCGTAACTTCAATCCAATGTAGCGATTCACGCGCACCTTCCACAAGATCGAAATTTTGGATTTTCCATCAGGGTCCCTAACCTAATAGCATATCCCAAAATCAGAATTACTCCACCTTGACTGGAGTATTTATCTCAGTGAGTGACCGTTGGCAGAGTCGATTGGTGGGTCGTTTTACAGGCAGGTCCCACTAGAAATTCACTCGCGACCCACCAAAGGGTCGCGATTGCAATCATAATTAAGGAGGTTCGATAGTCAGGACTTGGTGGGGGGTGAAAAAGAAGGACAGAGTAACAGAGCGCGAGCTGGCGAGAAAATATCTGGCAACGCTGTCCTGCGTCCGGCCTAAGAGCTGATACGGCTTTTTTTGTTATAATCCAAAAACTATTATTAGCGTATCGCGTAGTAAATGAATATGTCTGAAAATACTAAAAATAGTTTTCGCTGGAAAGGCAAATTTGTTAAAGAAAAAGTGCACCGCGCAATGCAACAACGTGTCATGAATGGTAAAAGTAGATGAAGAAAAATGACAGATGTTCTCATGTCAAATGTAAGAGGTAACAGGATTGTCTCGCTGAAATATCGAGGGAGAAACTCATCATGGTCTAGCATCTATTTTCTGCATACGCTGTCAAAAATGCCTGAAAGTGACAACAGTGAAAAGTGGAGAAGAATTCAAAAATCCGTTACGAAGTATTAATCAAAAAAAGTTTGAATCTAGCACCTGTTTTAATTACATTTTCTTCTTTCTAAAAAATATTCTCATCTCATTAATGTTGATTGATGTCGACAATTTCTTTTTACAAAGCTGCGTCTTAAGTCAGAAGAGGAGTCACAGAAAGGTTATGTTATTCGCAGAAGAAAAATTAGCATTGCGCTACGAAAAAAAAAATGATTGACAAAAAAGAAATGGTTGTGGACCTTGAAAACACAAAATAAACTGAAAGAATTCCGAAAGAACAACAATAAAATATGATTGTGGCAAATTAGCAAATATTCAACAGAAAACAACTACTTTCCGAGATGATACCCCCGCTATTGAAATACAACTGATGAGTGTGCATCTGGTTATGAGATGGCACTTCGCCCATTGCGTGCCCATTTTCTCTAACTGGTTTTATTATTTTTTCGGTAGAACACAGACGATTACCATCGTCTGTGAGAATCTACCCTGTACTGACGATGGTCAAAGACCCCAAAAACCAGTATACAGGTTATTCCTCTGTCTCAAATGTCAAGGTCAAAGCATTTGCAAAGTGAGGTCTGTAGAAACTTTGCACAGATATTCTGAATATTCATCAGTCGTAATTAAATGACCGTCGGGGTATTCTCTGGAAGTAGTGGTTCTCCATTGAATATTTGCCATAATCCTATTGTATAGGTGATTGCGCATTTGGATTAACCCAAACTCTTTGTGTTCTGTGTGTAGTTTCTCAATTTTGAAACACTACAGAGCATCTTGAATTCGAACGTATTGTTTGATGATAACAAAAATCGGCAGTGACGCAATGAAACAGATGCAGGGTGTAGCTGCAATAGGTCCAGCGCCTGGCCGATAATGAAAGAAATAATGTTCTAATAGAGGCGGCTCGCTTTGTAATTCAATAAAAACTGAAAAACATTTCGGATGTCCCGATTCATCATCATTAATCCCACCATCATATGAAGTATAATAATATATTTCACATATTGGTGTTTCTTCATTTTTCTCTTCTCTTTTGCTTTGGGCCCAAAATGCTGCCCTTGAAAAACTGCCGCCTGAGGCGACTGACTCACCTACCTCATTCCTAGCGCCGGCTCTGGTTATTCGCGCCGCCGAGCAACTGTTCGGTTTGAGCGTAGCGCTGTTGCCAACACTTTCGAATCACCTACACTTTTCTCATAATTTCATTAATTATTCTTTGAAATGATCGGTAAGGTAAAATCAAATTGGGTGGAAAATGATCGTTGATTGTTGGGCTATCCACTCATGCTAAATTCTTTTTGTTCCCTGTATTTTTCAATCTGCAGTCACGAAAAATGTATGAGAAATTGGGCTTCTCCCACAAGAGCCTATGTTAAAATACGGGATTCCAACAACCGCTTACTCAAAAAATCATTCGGTAAGAAATGTAAAAAAAAATCGTATATTAATCTATATTCATTGGGTAACTTGTATACCAAGTTTCATTCGGTTCTGTGCATATGTCTGTAAGTATCGAACCTCCTTAATTGGGATACCTAGTCCATAAGTAAATGGCGCAATTACTTCGTGTTGTTCGCAACAGCTATGATCGAGGCTTGATACTAAGGAAGGTGTTTGATTTTTATTTATGGGAAGTCATCGGCTTTATGTTGATGATAGCACCTCCTTGTACTGATGAGGGGCCAAATAGCCCGAAATCGGTCTGCAAGTGTACTCGTCCCAATAATTGAAGATTAATTCCTTAATTTGTATCGCCAAAAGCAAATGCAGGATTTTCTTCCGTGAAAAAAGCTGCACTGGCACCGGTCGGATATAATACAATACCCTTCGTGGTATTAGCCAGGGGGGCAGTTGATTTCTGACAAGTGCCAGCCAAACCTTACTGTGTAGGTAGTTTGAGACTGGTCTAAACGAATTGTTCCAAAGATGATTTGATTTAACGCCAGTCTTTAACTATGCCCATCGAGTGCGTCGCATGTTTTTGTATTTTCCTCGCAGGAGGAATGGGCGTATTCGTTTTTTTGGGGGATACCTCGTACATAGCAAGATGGTGCAATGATTTTGTGTTGTTCGCCTCAGCTTTAGTCGAGGCTTGATAAAATATGTTTGATTTTCAATTATGGGAAGATATGTTGATAACGGCACTACCTTGTACTGATGAGTGGCCAAATAGCCCACAACCAGCCTGCAAGTGTGCCCGTCCCAATAATTGAAAATTAATTCCCCCAATCACCAGGAGCAAATGAAGGATTTTCTTCTGTGAAGAAACCTGCACTGGCACCGGTCGGATATAATGCCATGCCCTTCGTGGTATTAGCCAGGGAAATAGCTGTTTTCTGACAGGTGCCAACCGAAACCTTCTGTGTAGTTAGTTTGAGACTGGCCTGAATAAATTGATCAAAAGATGATTTATATGCAGCTGCTTCCGAAATTATTCAACCCTTGAAAACCAGTTATATTGAAATTATCTTCTATCATTTCGACGGTTTTAGAACTAATTGTGCTACGTTCGCCACTACTTAATCTTGTGTACATGGGAGACTCATTGATTTTTGTGTTATTACCAGTTTGTTACTTTGGGTTGACATCGAATTCCTCGAGTGCCTTGGAAGTTGGAATAGTTCCGAAAAATGATGTTGAATTGCTTATATGCAAGAGAAACCACACATGTAAAGTCCCAAGTTGAGCCGGCCGTTTACTTCTGATACTGATACGTCTGAATGGATAATAATTCGTCGTCCAAAAATTATTATAGCGATTTCTCAATAAATTATCCATTAGTCAAATAACACTGTACTTTTGTAGCAGGAACATTAACATTACAAGTGCGATAATTGTTACTATTAGTCTCAAAATTATTTTTGTGGAGCTATTTTATACCTTTTTTTATAATATTATTATTGATCCTTTTATTTATTAGAAGCGTTGTTTATGAGATAATTTTTTTTTTGGTGACAACCTATGATGATAGTCAACGATTCTTAAGAAAATTTTATTGCTCAAAAACGCATTTGTTAAATTACAATTTATTCACCACTTATGAAAACCATTTTTTCAAAATCATCATTTATCTTGGTCTTCGATATATAAAAAAAAATTTAAAAATGAATCATTATTGAAATTTTCATTGTTTATTCAATGAACAATTCGTTATAAACAAATGAATTATCTCTTTGTATTTTTATTATTTTAATAAAAAATTATTTATATTCTTTATTGAACTATCAAATTTCTGTTTTTAACTCTTTAACTAATGGAGATAAAAGAAAAAAAATTGAAACTTATCCTTTATCAATTATACAAAAAATTAGGCCAGAATTTGAAGCTCCCACTCAATTTTTCATTTAATTTATAGCATTTGTTTATTAAAATAATCTTTCATAAAAAGTTCTTTACTACTTTCATGTCTACATATCTCATAAACTAATATAACTATGGCCATACAATATTCACTGGTTGTTTCAGCGCTTGTCCTAGAATTCATTAGGTGGTGAAGAAAATGAGGATAATCTTGAAATGAATCAAGGGGATGATGCTGAAGAGTATGAGCCACAAACTTTGTAAACAATATTTTATGAATGATATTACTGGAATTAAATAACATTTCTAATTAACCTTCAGGTTTTAAGATGATTAGGCTACTAAATTTGGAGAAAACAATTTTTTCTAACTTGTTTTCATTCATAATTGAAAAATAAACCGAAAAAAACTAAAATTTATGAGCAAAAATTGTTGATAAATATACGTTAGATAAATCGTATGGCCTAGTTATATTAGTTCATAAGATATTTAGACAAAAGTAGAAAACATTTTTTTTCTGAAAAATTATTTTTATAAACAAACAGTATAAATTAAATAAACGAAAACAAAACAACGCATTTGTTCATAACAATTGGAGATAAAATTATTAAAACTAATTTTAGAGTAGCTTCTGATAATAAGAAAACGGATCAATCATATTATAAAAAAGTATTTTCAATGTTTAACGAAGTTTATAATTTTTCAGCTTAGTAAATTGTTGATAGCAATATGGATATTAACAATTTTTATTTTTTCCAACAGGAATCTATTCTGAGGCCTTTGAAAAATAGCTCCATGAAAGGGAAAACTTCTCTGATTGATAGTTTGACAATCATTGCACTTGCAAAGTTCGTGCTACAAAAAATTGTTAGCTAATTATTGTTCCTCCATTGTATTTTCACTTGATAAGACAAATTGAAATTCTTCAGAAAAAAAACAAATCGTGCACGAGAATAATTATTCTCAAGTGATAGATTTACTCCTATTAAACAAATGCTGAAAAAAAACTTGAATTCTCAGTGTTAAACAAAATATAATTGAATAAGTTGTCAGCTCTGAAAATCAGTCGAGCATATCTTCGCAGCTTAAGTTTGGGAATTGTTGCATGAATGTCTTTTTTAAGATAACTTTCATTAGATAAGTTAAATACAAGTTAATTTGTCTTGCATGAATCTGCCTTTAATATGATGTAATTTAGCATATTTGGTAATTATGATGCATTATTATCATCATTACATCCTTCTTTCAAATATTGTAGGTTAGCTCTACTGCCCGATGTCAAATCAATGAAATTCGGTAGCAGG
The DNA here is from genome assembly GCA_032362365.1 of Zygogramma bicolorata. NCBI lineage: Eukaryota > Metazoa > Arthropoda > Insecta > Coleoptera > Chrysomelidae > Zygogramma > Zygogramma bicolorata. The sequence continues at coordinate 543,309 of JAVJAQ010001650.1, forward strand.
TCATCGCAGCACCAAGGTTCGCTTGAAACGATTTACCGTGTGATGTCACCGTACACTGTTGCCTGGAATATTCACCGACCTAATCGAGTTCAGCTAACCGTGCCGTCGGTCATCGTGAAAATGGAATAGCTTTGATGATAATCGAGATTAAATCCTTGGGTAAATTTCAACGTAGATTAAGTAGTGGATTATATCACTTTTGGTGAAACTCGGCCTGAGTCTTACCTTCCTAATGTAAAATTTTTTATGAAGTTTTTTAATAAACAATTCGATTTGTTGAATTCCTTTCAGCATGGATATATACAGGAAAAATCCATAATAATAGTTCGACAATAATGAAATATTTTCAGGTATATTCCTGAATCTATCTGAAGCTTGTTTCGACCACGAATATCTGTCAGTAAGACTTGATATATATGGAATAAGAGGTAGTATTTTGAAGTGGTTTGAATCGTACCTGTGGAACCGACAGCCGAAAACAAAAATCTTGAGCAGACTGGTCCTATTTTTTCCATAATATTCATGAACATGAACGATATATTGTAAATCCTGAATATTTGTTGTACTTCTGCACTACTAATCGTGCTGATGACACAATTTTTTCAGTTTCAAGTTACAACTATCCAAACATGATTGGAGAATCAAGAAATCTGAAAATTAATAGAGCATACCACTGGTATTAAAAGAATGAGTTGATTCTGAATCTTGAAGGGACCAATTTGAATTCATTCAAAACCGAACAGCAGAGAAGTGGAACCCCAAGGAGAATTCATTCAACGAACAAGGGACCAAAACTACAAAATTCCACAAAATTTTTTGGTATTGTTACGATTTTTCTGGGTTCGTACTAATATAATCCGAAGAAGACTAAACTATTTTTATTATCTTTAGAAATAGAAATACTGCACTGATTCATAATTCGCTCACAAAACACTTAGAACTCTTGTACTAACTTGAACATCCAACACTCATTATTTACTAAAAACTGCATACAACTTCGACTCTCCACTAAGCTTAACTCATTTCTACTTTCTCTCAATACTCCTACTAAAAATTCTCTTCCGTCGATGGAACGCATTCTTAAATACTCGAACAGGGTCGATTTCTCTACGAGACTCCATTCGCGCCTGGAATTTCCATCAATCAACGCCTTCGACGTCGGGAATATTCGTGGGGCGTTATCTAGATCTTCCGATCGGACCAGGTAGAGGAATTATGTATTTACTATGCTCAGTGGCGGCGTTGGGGAATTCAATTCGATTTCTTAACATGATCCGTCCCTATCACACAATGTACCATTTTGGTCATTGTGTAACGTAAACGACCCTCATTATTGCTCTAGGGTTACGTTGATTCCTGTACACCACTTCATTTATTTTCTTCACTATCGTATATGGTATTTCCCAAGGTGCTCGCTTGGGAGAATTTCGTTTTCTACCACGGGGATTGTGGAGCCTTCCTCGATTTCTTTCTTTGAATCCGCCAGTGTTTGCTTTAAGACCGTACCGAGTCTTCATCCTGTCAATAGGCTCTTCCACCTTTTGTTGCTTAGTGCTGCTTGATAGTTGCCCAATCGGATGGGTTTGGCCAATGTCGACCTTCTGTTGGACCAAGTTAGTCTTTCCTGTTTTCTTGAGTTCAAAGGTATCACTATTCATTCTGATACGACTTTTGGCGGCTCACACAGGGGTGGCTTGTTTTGTCTTTACTAGGGCTCATGCAGAAACCGAATTTCTGGGGGATTCTGGCTGGACACTGCATTCAGGCTCATTATCTAATGTACAGCATATCCAATCCATCCTGGCACAAACTCAGCTACTTCTCCAGTTGCACGCTAGTAGTGCAGATCATGATGAAAGAATAAACACATACTAGGAATAAATTTCAATACAGCGAACAGGAATAGGTGTTTATTATCCTATAGTAATTCACAGAGATTGCTGTGCATATACGTCATCAGTTCTACGTCGAGAAGAATTGGATAAGCTGTAGCACGAACTGGAATTTTAGCAGTTTTTTCTAATCGCGGTTTCACAGACATCGTCCTCTGTCCTGGAGTTGTAAGAACAAATTCTTCTCCTTGCAACTTCATAATTTTCTCTTCATTGTCGAATGAAAACCAATAGTCGCTGATCAAATCCTTTCCTCGTATGAATTCATCTTCTATGTCTGCGACATACACTATATTTGTGATGGTGAGTCGCCAAGAATCAGTGTTATCTCAGATAAAAGAAATAGGCTTCACGCTATCAAGCAAAGGATGTCACTGGGTACCAAGGAAACTGCAGCACCGTTGTCTATGGTGCACATAACGTCTATTTTATTCAATTTTCCTGGAGTGGTTAGACTATCGGTTATTATTCTCAACTGTATAACCCTCGTGACCTTGCCTTCGCAGGTGATTGAGAACTTGGCGACATCCTAGCAGGTGAGTTGGATGTTGTTGGCATTCTCACCTCGTAGATGTCCCGGTTTTCTTCATATATGCCGAATCCTCTGCGGCACTCTCACACTGCAGTCTCTCATAAGATGTCCAAATTTTTCTATAACATGACCTCTTATTCTGAGAGCTCATTCCAATTATAAGGACTTTATCTCATCGAGAACCTTCTCGAAAGAACTAGTAGCTGTGCCACATTGATGATCGGGTTCCTCTATAGATACTTCTCCCACTTTCGGCCTTGAGGTGTTGAAGGCCGCCTTCACTTCTAGCGAACGCACCAAGGCACGCTACTAGAGTTCTTCGGATTTCCCGGTCACTTGGTCCATGTATAAATATCTGAACCGTTAGTTGTTCCTTGAAATCTCCGGGTGCTTCTGGATAAGATAGCTGTAGTCGTCTCACATCTGCTTCGAATTCTGGCAGACTCTTACCTGATTTGTGTGTGCGACTTCTTCGACCCATTCATTAGTCACTGCCGCAGCCTCAAATTGTGGGCGATACATGGACCAAGACGCATGTCCATCAAAAGTCGGTGGTTTCATGGAAATTGCTGATGGGGTAACCTTGTCTCGGCGATCCTGGATCTTGAAAAAAAATATCTGTTTTTGTAGTCCTTTCACCCCCTCTTCCACTATATCTACTTTGTCATTGAAGTCATCGTCGATTTTCTTGACGTCTTCCTTCAGTTTTCCTTTTAGATCTTCTTTTAGTTCTTCTATCAAATATTCTTTCAGTTCTTTCATTCATACTTTGGTTTTATGTAACACATGCTCGTAGAACTTGTCTTGATGTTCTAGAACCTTCTGGAAGTCTGCTTTCCATTGTTTTTATATATGGACTAATACTTTTGTTCTCCCACTTTCTTCTGTTCTAGAATTTTCTGGAGTGCTTCTTCTAGTTCTTTCTTCTCATCTTCTCGTTCAAATTCTTGTTCTTTCTTTTCATTTTCTCGTTCTTTTCTGTTTTTCGAGAATTTTCGGGAGTGCTTCTTCTCGTTCTTTCTTTCAATCTTACCGTTTTTCCTCCTGCCGTCGTATTTTCAAATCCGCAAATGGTTTTTAGAATAATTTCAATATGCCCTCCATCGTATCGTACGATGTACTCGTATTCCTTTCAATTATCACCAAACTCCTACTTCTGACACCACTGTTACTTACTTTCTCTCAATACTTCTACTAAAAACTCTCGATGAAACGCATCCTTAAATACTCTGATCGAACAGGATCCATTTGTGCCTGGAACTTCCACAATTCAAAGCCTTCGACGTCGAGAATATTCGCGTGACGTTATTTAGATTCGCCATTCGGTCCAGATAGAGATCCTTTTGTGGAATTAGGTTTTTATTATGCTCAGCGGTGACGGTAGGGTAGGGGAATTTATTTCGATTTCGTAAGTAGCAGAATTATTGAATGTTTCGCTGTTTCCCAATTTGAATTCGGGAGTGCTTCTTCTCGTTCTTTCTTTCAATCTTACCGTTTTTCCTCCTGCCGTCGTATTTTCAAATCCGCAAATGGTTTTTAGAATAATTTCAATATGCCCTCCATCGTATCGTACGATGTACTCGTATTCCTTTCAATTATCACCAAACTCCTACTTCTGACACCACTGTTACTTACTTTCTCTCAATACTTCTACTAAAAACTCTCGATGAAACGCATCCTTAAATACTCTGATCGAACAGGATCCATTTGTGCCTGGAACTTCCACAATTCAAAGCCTTCGACGTCGAGAATATTCGCGTGACGTTATTTAGATTCGCCATTCGGTCCAGATAGAGATCCTTTTGTGGAATTAGGTTTTTATTATGCTCAGCGGTGACGGTAGGGTAGGGGAATTTATTTCGATTTCGTAAGTAGCAGAATTATTGAATGTTTCGCTGTTTCCCAATTTGAAATCGATTCCAAATGTCAACCAACAGAGGAGAATTCAACAATGCATTCAATAGGTTATTCTCTCCAATACTACATATGCCTCTTTTCGAGAGAATAACCTATTGAATACTTTTTTGAAGTTTCCTTATTTGTCATCGATCGGTGGTCGTCTGCCCAACGCTGAAACAGCTGTCCGTTGGTTGACACCTGGAATCGATTTCAAATTTCAAAGAGGTAAATAGCGAAGCAATCAATAATTTTGCTGCTTGTTTCCACACCACTGAGGTGAATATCCCTTTTCATTGATTTATATATATATATATATATATATATATATATATATATATATATATATATAATCTGCATTGGCATAGTCACATAATCAATTTGAATGGGTCGTGTTCTATTCAAAATGAAAATGAATACTTTGAAACCATACCATAGCTATCCCAGAAGTAATAGGGATATGTGCTTTCAAGTACACATATTGACAATATCGAAAAAGCATCCTTCCTATGCATCCATGATTTTTTTTAATCAACTACTACACAAAATTGAAATATCTGAAAAGATGTGAAGGGCCTACTTATTAAGTTGAAACTCTATTCACTGCAGGAATATTTGGATACGTGTTAAATGCATGTAGGTACAATTTATGTGACGTTGTTTCATCTTGCTTTGTTCTTTGTAAAAAATGTAGAGCATTGTCTGAAATATATATTTTTATTTTTGACACCTTCCGCCGATCTGAGTCCTGTATTTCACTGTCCTTGCTAGGTAGGTACAATTTATGTGATGTTGTTTCATCTTGGTTGGTTCTTTGTAAAAAATGAAGAGCATTGTCTGAAATATATATTTTTATTTTTGACACCTTCCGCCGATCTAAGTCCTGTATTTCACTGTCACTGTGTAGAAGGATCATTCATTTAGATTATGAAGTATATCTGATTGAATGATGAAACTATTTAAGTACAGATATGTCTATAAATGATGAAATTATGAAACAAACTTGTTTGAAATGAACATTTTCACAATCAAATGAGAAGGAAATTAGAAAAAAATTCGCACATTTTAATCTAATATGATGGAACTCAGATGAGCTACCACTGTCGTTCTAATGTTTTATTTGAGAAAATATTACAACTTCGTTGAATATTTCTTGATCTATAACTTCGTTATAGATCAAGGAGTTTTTAGATTAGTTGTGGGGATTGAAAGTTACAAATTATTTTAACGAGTTCTATAGTAATGTCATCACTTTAGTAATCTACGCTTGTTATTTACTTTCTTGGAACCCATAAAAGGAAATTTACTCACTTGAAAAAGGCATCATGAAGTTTTTCATAATCAATTTCAATCTTCCCCATTTTGGGTCTAGCTCTTTCCCTCATTTTGGCCTTCAGCGTTTTAGCTTCGTCCTTATCTTGCAATGAGGCTCTCATCTCCATTATACCAGTTTTCTTTATAAAATCTGGTAAGTTGAATGGAGGTTTCTCAATACCTCTTTTTCCCTGTAGGTATTTTCGCTTGAAACACCAATGTCTTGGAACCTGAAAAGGAATAAATGTCAATTTAAAAATGAAACTATACAGTGAAAAGGAGTTTTGATACTGAAATGCATACCTGTACAGTGTTTCTGTGTGCTTTCAATTGTACAAGTAACTTGGGATCTCTAGCGGTTACATCGTGCATTTCTACAACATCTGGTCTGTGTACCAACTGCTTCAACTCAGCAACACTTAACCTCGTCAATTTCTTCATCTTCCGTTTAGAGAGCTTGGTTTTGTCTTCAAACTTTTTCTGAAATAAAAAAAATATAATCATCATATTCAAACCGCCCCATTCGATAAGAATTACTTACTTCTTCACTCTCATCTTCGTCATCCATATCATCATCTGCAGTGATTGCTTTACTAGAAAGAGAGGTCGGAGTAGCTAGAACAGGTGGAGCAATGTCAATTTTTTGCTCTGATATTTTGAAAGACTCAAATATACTATAAAACTGTCTATATTGTGGAGCCAATTCATGTAGACCAATAGTTTCTTGAATATACCTTAAAAACATGCAAAGTTAGTGTCAACACAGATATAGATCGATTAACTATAGTACAATTCTGTAACATGAAATTATGAGGTGTTTTTGAAACTTACTCAATTTCTACTTCTTTATCTAGTTCCTGTTCAGCTTCTTTGGAGTTAGTTTCAGGTTGTTTAGCGTCATTTTCTCTATTCTTTTTATTCTTCTTCCTCTTCTTTTTTTTCTTATTTTTGCTAACTTTATCTTTTATTTCTTTTTCCTTTGGTTGTTTTGGAGGTTCAGGTTCTATTTCAACAACTGGCTCCTACAGTTGAATATTCAAATCAAAAGTTTATAAGGATGAGAAAAATATTTGAAAGTTCGTGGCAAAAATCATAGATTTGGTAGTGACGGACTATCAATTACGCGATTGAACCACTCTATTTTCATTCATTTAACCCCACAGTTAACTGCCTGCTTCCTAGCTATCAGTTGTTCTCGGTAAAAAGTGCACGGTGATTCAATATAGTTGATATTCCGTCGCGACCAATTCCTGCAACTTCAACCTGGCCGACTGTTGCCTCGTTCACACTGCATTGATTTTGCATGAACCGATGATTACTTTCCACATCTGTTTAATTGTTATGCATTATGAATCTCAATACGATGCATTTGAGATCAAAAAGAGACTAGGCGGAAGATTATAATGTTGATATGATTTTTCGTATACTTTCTTAGATTTTTGGGGTGAAATATTCTGTACTGTATTTTCTGCTATCTCTGATATGTATAGAGAAGCAGATGGTTATTTTTCTATATCGATGATATCAGACATTTGATAATATCATTATATATGTTTAGCTATATTCTATGAAAATTTAATACCTACTGATTTTAACAAACGTCTAACTCACAGCATGATTGATTGAAAAATAATGGGTTTGTATTGGTTGAAAATCTGTATCGTAATGAAAAATCTGTATTATGAAAAGGATTATGGGCATATAAGTGTATTATTATATTACAGGGGGAGATAAATATAATTTAAATGTGACCAAATGAAAATATTCACAGTGCGGCCGTAAATGTTCCCCTATGCATCTAACGACAATATATAAAGATCAGACAAAATTTACATTGAATGCTGGCAACAATTTTTTACAATGGAAAGGGGGTCTTGTGATACCTTGTTTGAACTAGCCATTCTCGAGATATGAGTAGCTTACTTTTCTCTCCAGCTGCGATATGAATTAATACTGGTTCGATTCTTCTATACTATTACGTATGCCTACTTTGTCCAACATTGATATCTCGTCCAGTTCAAAAGTTAAGTGGGGACTTTTTACAACTGGATTGTATATAATATGGTAGCTCAAGAGGGGATTTTGATATTATTTGAAATACATACATAACATATGAGGAATACCATACACTCTGTTGAGTACTTCCGTTATATCTGCGCCCTCTGTATAGCCGATCAGAAAAAAATATATTTTATATCTTCTAATGCTCGAGCCCGTCAGATTGGAGTAAGATGGGTTGATTAGGTGGTGAAAAGTGTCCATTTCATGACGATTTGAACTTGACGTAGGGAAGTGTGAGGGTCACAAACTCGCAAAAAATGCGTCACCTCGACATTCTCGAGCGCGCTCGAACTTTTTTTTTAATTGGAAGGAAGTTATTTGATGATATAGATCTCGACATGCAGAGGTGACAAAAATCATCAATAGAGCCTGGCGCGCTAATAATTATGCAATGATTTTGTCATGAGCTCCTTCAGTTCAGGTTGCCAACTGTCATTACAGTTAATTACATTTTGACAATCATCTTCGGTACAATGAAGGCAGATCCTAATGCATCTGAATTTCGGATGTTTTCTCTATGAAAGTTGTAAGATTTTCATTGTTATTTTGACAACGTTCACAGAATTTCGGAGGAAACTTAGTTCTGCGAGTTCAATATCTGCTATGAGTGACAATATTGGCAAGTTATATGGAAAGAATATATCTTAAAATATTGTTGAATTCACGACGGAAACAAGGAAAACAAGCAAGACGGATCTGAAATATGAATTTTAAAAATGATATATTTTCAACAGTTTGAATTAATTTCAAATTGCTCATCAATAAAGTGCTTGAATATTCATATTTCAAGCTAATTCCTGTGCATTTTATTTAGCACATAAAACGGCGTTGTTTTTTTTTCTAATCGTCAGATTAAGGAAATCGATCCAAATAATCGCCATACATACAAAAATATGACGCGCTCGACTATTTCAAAACGGCGAATTTTGAATTTTTTAGAATCTGCCACAAGCATGTGTCACATCCAAATCGTGAGTCTTTTGAATGCGAGTCTTTTTCGGGGTCACTTATCTGAAGCGCTTGAGTAAGTTTTACATTTTTATCCCGCTCACAACCATGCAAGCCGGCAGATAAACACCCCTGTCCTCGTAAACATGTGGGGCATTATATCAATATCTTACGTGCTTGACTATTTCCATGTGAAAGGTATGCATCATATAACCCATTTCTCTTTTTGAAATCTTCTCTGCAAAACCTAATAGGTACTCGCAAAGCTTTAGTAAATCTACATTTAGTATCATGGGATTCCCTATCAATGAACAATTTCCCTGTGAAATCCCTCTCGAATAACACTCACGACATTATCATCTTTCTCCCACAGTGGCTCCCTCTCAGGTTCTTTTTGAGTTTGACCTTCACTATCACCGTCAATTTCAGTACCAAGTTCCAATGCTCTCTGATTTTTTAAAGCCAACACGTCTTCCAGAGCTTGAGGCAGGACAACTTCAGTATTTGATTCCAATAGTTGCTCAGGTGGGTCAACCTTCAAAGACAGGAGCGACGGTAGTTGTTTTTCATTAACAGGTGGAGGCTGCAGTATTGAGGGTGGTGGTCCCATTGTAGCTGAAAATAAAAAGATGAGGTCGAAGCTTTTTTTAAGAATCTAGTGATTCAGAGGATAGTATGTTGGTTTAGCTACACTATTTCAGAGCTGCCCCCATAGTGATTCAGAGGATAGTATGTTGGTTTAGCTACACTATTTCAGAGCTGCCCCCATAGGATCGGGCCAATTTTCTGTCATCGTATCGTGCATGGCGGGATGAGTCCAACGGCCAACGATACTCCCTTCATGTGGCAGCGAAGCTCCCGGGGACAAAAGATATGAACAAAAAGTTGAGGTGGCTTTACCACTCATTCAGTTCAATAGGAAAAATGTATAACACAAAAGTATTGCCGATAAATTTTTTCATGTCTGAAGAGGGTTTGAGTTGAGTAAAAATATGTTCGTCACCATAAAATTTGCAAATAGCTAAGAATTTGTCAAAATAATTGAGTGCGTTTATAAATTTCCTTTCTCATCACCAACACTGAATTTATGCAAACCAAACAACTTATTGGATTTTAATTCTAGGTATCCATAAACTCAAAATTACTTGTTTTTCCTTTAAAAAAACAGCACCGAAATCAATTATAACTCGGAAAAATAGGTACAGGATGATAGAAAATTATAAGATTTATAGAGCAAGGTTTCAGGTGGAAATAAAAAAATTATACATAAGCAAATATGGATTTCTTCGGTGATAGGATTTTTCATGGTTGAAAATAACTGCAATTTTGATGAAACTTTATTTTGGATTTGCTTAGTTTTTGGTGGCCCTTGTAGGAGCCACGGTGCACGGTGTTCAGCTAAAAAATTACCGGAAAGAATGTATGACGGACAATCAATGCGTGCGCGTCACTTGACATCCTCCCTCTTCATTTCTGTCGTGTAATCCCCTGCCGGATCAGTTGAGCGTTGGCTTCGTGCCGTCCGCTGAAAAAATGTTGAATGTTTTGAAAGGAAAACGTTTCAATTTCAAATGTTTGGAGAAACTTGGAAATACCGCTACAGAAGTCCATACTTTGTTGAAACCAGTTTTCGGGGAATAATGTATGTTGTTATGTACTCTGGGTTTCCAGTGGTTTAAGCGGTTTGAGGAGAGGCGAAAAGAGATCGAGGAGGAATAGATCAAAAAAATCTGTCTTTTGATCAGAAAATCCCGTAGCAACTGCAGAAATTGTAGAAGTCAATGAAGGAACGGGGTTTAGCACATTTTCTTACTTGACTCACATTGTCAGTAGTGTTGTGGAACAGTCTGAATAATTAAATCCTAAACAACATAGCGATGCTGATATTTTGTAGTACAGGCTTCCTCAATTTTTGTATCCCCCAACTACAGATTACAAAAACAAGTTTAGGCAACAGCATACTTGTAAAAATCAAAAAGTATTGCGCCACATTCCTGTGGCGGTTGTTGACCTCAACTATTCAACAAACTGTAAGAGAAAACTGTAGAAACTGCAAATGCAGATTGTATTATCGACGAGCTGATGAAGGATTTTCCATACTTTAATTTATCTCACATCAATTAGAAAATCTCCTGTGCGAGAATCAGTTTTCTTCGGAACACATGGCGTCGCATACCCTAAGACTATTTACATTATAGGACGCAGTTCAAAAGAATACCTTATTTTCTGTAACTTACCTGAAATTTAAAGAGAAGAAAGCATTATGTAAGTCGTCTTTCAATAGTGGCAGCGTGAATTCCGAAGAAAACTGTACTTTGAACACAAAATATGGGTTGAAAATTTGATTCCGAAAGGATTTTTATAGTTTTGTTGGTTCGACTCGCTCGATACAAGTATTAGGCATTCCAGATCACGTGATGTCTGAGGGGCTAACACAAATTTCAACCAATCACACACTAGTTTGCAAAAAACAAACGATAGTTGTTGGGGGGCAGATGGCGCCGTATTGGTTCATTTCGATTCATTTGAAATTTTTGACAAGTATCTGGAATGCCTAATAGAAAATGACTGGGTTATTCTTGAAATATAAATAACTCTATTGCAATAGACTCAAACTCAACAAATAACTAAACACTCAATTCAACTCAATAAATCATTCCAATAACTGTCACTATTTCGCCTATTTATTCTCTTGATCGCTATATGTAATCAACTAAGTACTGCTCCACATCCGCTATATATAGGTCTTTGGTTCGGTAATTCAAACGGGCATCGACATTTCTGAAACCTTCGCCAAAGAAGATTTACGTATAGCGAACAAGAAGCGTCACTTGCCGCTACACAGCCGCATTCCTGTGGTCCCCACCACTACCATATTTCATGACCTCCAAACTATTTTTGTTGCGACTACGCATGACTGCCAGGAAAAAACAATAATCCAGTAAATTACTCGACAAGAAACACCAGTACTTGTTTGTTGATATGACTGACCGACTGCAAAATGCTGTCACTGCTGGTAGACATGCGCATTCAGGGTGTATTTGTCGAATTGTCAGATTCGCTTCTTGTTCGTGTATACGTAAATCTTCTTTGCCTTCGCGATAATTCTCTCCGTGTTTAAACAAATGATGTCGGTATCCCTCTCGAACATTCTCGATATATCGCGATGACAGTCGATGAGCGTGTTCTTCTTCGACTCGCGTAGACGTAGAGAAAGTCATGGAAGTTGAGAAAGGGTTTAGCTGTTTCGCAGAATTGTTGTTGATCGTCGAATTCGTATCAATATATACAAATACTAGGTAGACTCATAATTTCTGATGATAAGATTGATAAGAAAATTGGTATACATGAATGTTTATAGGCATAGTTGATCTATGTGGACAGACCAGTTGAAATATATCGAAAATGAATGTTAATGGAACTAAATTCATGCTCATCATTGCAAATGAGAGAAATTATAATAATTTTCTCAGGAATGATATGGAAATAAAATTCAAACACCTTGGTATTATAGTCGACAATAGACTAACTTTCAAAGACCATGCAGACTATTTAATAAAATCAATTGTTTTCGAAGAGAACTATGTAAATAGAGGTTCAAGACATCTCAATCTATGGACCAAAAAAAATTATAAACCAAACCATTAAAGTTAGTTAACGTTTATTGACCAAGAAACATGTAATGTTTATAGAGGAACATTTAAAAAAAATACATGAATAATATCATTAACATTATCAACAAATACACACAAAGGTTATATCAGAATATGATATGTGTATATTGTGCTGACAGAAAGAAGGAGGAATCTCGAGCGGAACTGGCTGAGAAACAAATATAGGCGTAAAACCCCGATTTCTTGTCTTTGGGGGGCCCTATCTCCGAAACGAAGGGCGAGCGCCACGTTTTGACTTCAGATTAGTGTTCAGCGGCTCAAATTACGTAAGTTGAAAAAACAATTTTTTAAAAAAGCTCGGGTGACCGGATAACAGACTTTTACCATCTATTGAACATTTTTGGGGCAAGATACTGCACACCTGTTTGTGTCTTATTTAGTCGACGATAACACATATCAAGTTCTTCTGTCTAGTGTCATAAGTCAGCTTGGAATCAAGGTTCAGACCAAGAAATCTCACTGAAGCATCTTCATCGATGTTCGACTGTTCATTTAGAAGAGTAAAAATCATTGTTTTTGTTTTCTCCTCATTCAGGCATAGACTATTACTGCTAAACCAATCAAGAAGTTTTGACTGCGTGTCCCGCAAACACTTGTCAACAATGGATTCATAAGGATGTTTGTAAACGATGTTGGTATCATCAGCAAATATAATGAACTCTGTATTATTACTACAGTTACAATATTGGCCCTAATACCGATCCTTGGGGAACTCCGTGATATGTATGTAAATAATTTGAGCAAGAATAATTGATAAATACACATCGTTTTCTTTCAAAGAGGTATGATTTGAGAAATACAAGGCTATCGGAAGAGAATCCATAAATTTTTAATTTATCTAATAGTATATTATGGGACACGCAATCAAAAGCTTTTGTCAAGTCACAAAAGATACTACCTATGTACTCCCTACTGTCGAAACCTTTTTCAATCATCGAGATCAATTTATTCATAGCATCTATTGTATGACTTCCTAAATCCATATTGAAGTATTAAACAAATTGAAAGAATTAAAATAACCCACCGTTCTCGTTTCCAGAGCTTTTTCAAATATCTTGCTCAAAATGGGAATAATAGCAATTGGCCTATAATTATTGCAACTATTATGTGATGTTCACAAAAAGGTTACAGAATGTTTTCTCCATGAAAGATTTTACGGGGACTCCAGAGTTTGTTGAAAACAAAAAGAAAGAATGGTTGTTACATACCATAGGCACTAAAACTCTACAACTTCTATACTCTTCAACATGTCCAGATGATCCCAAAACTAAATCGTACAATACCTCGATAGATTTAATACAAAAGCATTTCAGTCCAACTTCAAGAACTATTGCCGAACAGAATCGTTTCACAAAACGTGTTCAACAAGGAGAAACTATTGCAAATTACGTGACGGAATTGAAGAGACTTTCTGCAAATTGTAAGTTCATTTGTGACACATGCAAAGCTTCAACATCCGATGCACATCTACGACTTCAGTTTGTTAGTGGTTTAAGAAACACAAATCTAATTGAAAGATTAATTCAACTCGACGATCCTAACAATAAGTTTAAACATTGTGTTGATGCAGCACTGGCAATGGAGTTAGCTCAAAAGGATTCGAAGGAAATCCATTCTTCACAAGCTAGTACTAGCAGTATTATATTCCAAAATCAAATGAAACCACCTCAGAAACGCGAGGAAAAGTCATGTGTTATGCAAGAATGGGGAAAAACGGTGTTACCGTTGCGGAGACAAAACTCACTTAGCCAATACCTGCAAACATAAAAATCTAAAATGCACAATTTGTTTTAAATATGACCATTTGAGTAACGTATGTATGAAGAGAGGACGAAGAGAAACAGTTCATCAAATACAAGAAGACCTTGAAGAAACAGAAAATAATGTTCAATACGAAGACTTGTTTTTCATGAATACACTTGAAAATGAGACATTGCCTGGATGAAATCATTAAACCCGTTGGCTATTCAACTTTTAAAGTAAGATTTGAAAATCAAATCGAATCATTGAATTTATACATCATTCCAGGAAACGTTGAACCAATTTTTGGTAGGGAATAGATGCATAAGATCAAAGTGGATTTACCTCAGAATATTACCGAACTTCTGAAATTGCAGATTTTTGACAAAAATGAGAACTGATTTCCCGGAAGTATTCGAACCTGGCCTTGGGAAAATTTCAAATTATGAAGCAAATTATTTTTACCAGAAAATACTCAACCTATTTATGTGCCTGCGAGAAGAGTTCCTTGTGCAATGAAAGAAAAGGTTGAAAATGAAATTGACAGATTGGAAGAAATAGGAGTCCAAAATAGAATACAGTGAAAAGTGATGGTTCGATTAGACTCTCCGCAGATTTTAAAGTACCATAAATGAAGTAATAATGAATGATTAATATCCAATTCCAAACATAGAAGAGATTTTTGCAACGACAATGTGTCGAGGAAGAATATTTACTGCATTAGACATCCTTGAAGCTTACCTTCACATGCCAATGGACGAAGAAAGTTCTAAAATACAGGCAATATCAACGGAAAAAGGAGATAACAAAGTCAATAGATTAATGTATGGTACCAAGGTTGCTCCAGCCATATGGCAACGCTACATAACAAATTTATTATCCAAGATACCTGGTGTTTGTGTATTTCTGGACGATATTAAGATTCAAGGTACTACGTTACGAGTAAATGTGGACCGTTTGAGAATAGTGTTGAAACGTCTACAAGAGGCTGGACTACACATAAAACAGGAGAAGTGTAAATTTTTCGAAGAATCCATCACATACTTGGATCATAAAATCACAGTTTTGATGTCATCTTTCTCGACTTCTTCTTCGACTCGGTAAATGTACATCCATACTTTAGGCTTAGCTCCTTTGAATTTACCTCGGTCCTCGTCCGATACGGCGCGTGTAAGTTTTTATTCTTTGAACAGTTTGCCAGTCTGAATTTTTTGTGTGGTTTTGGTAATTTGAGTAAGGAATCTCATTTAAAGATCTATTAGCTCCTGTGTCATGTATATTTTGGGTCTCTAAATTCATTATTTCTTGGATTTTTTGCTGAGTTTGTACCCTCATAATTACGTTTGCCATCGTCTTTACATTTAGTGGTGATCCACTCTGTGTGGTTGAAATGTTTATTTTGTCAATCTGCAGTTACCAAATGATGTTAACGAAGTCTACTAGGTATGCTGGACAATGTTGGAAAGTTCTTTGGAACACACAAAACTTCTTCGAAAATCAACCGTGGAATTGGACTCAAGAATACGCTGAAGAATCTGAATTCCTGAAGAAACAACTTGATGTATTGATATATTGTTAATTTTTAGATTGAAAAATCAAGTCACCTCCACGTTGAAGCACGACCAAATGGAATTGGAGCTATTTTATCTCGAGATGCTCATGGAGAAACAAATATTGTCGCTTATGCCAGCAGGACTTTGTCCAATACAGTCAAATCGAAAGAAGCATTAGCTGTGACATGGGCGATAGAACAATTCCATGTGTATTTATTCGGCTGTACATTCACTCTGCACACAGATCACCTACCACTTGTTAGAATTAGAGAAAAGGTCAAGAAATGCTCCTACTATTCGGATAGAAAGGCTGTTACTGAGAATTACAGTTCACGGTTGTACATTAAAAAGAACAGAGTAACGCATCAGATTATTTACGAAGATACCCCAGAATGAAGATTAGAAAGTTGACGAATATGTACATTTTATCATTAATCAAAATATTCCAAATAATATGACAATTGAAGAGGTTGAAAAGCATACAAAAAATGATGAAACTATGTGCTTATTGCTGAAAGCTTCATCAAATAATAAAAAATAATGCTGGAACCGTTCTGATCTCATTCTTTTCAGGAAACTCAAAGATGTACTCGTTTTTCAGAAAAACATCATCTCAAGGGCTGTAGAAATTGTTTTACCAAAGTCTTTACAACACAAAGCTCTCAAATTGCACACAGAGGACATCAAGGCATCGTAAAATCTAAACAATTTTTGAGAACCAAGGTTTGGTTTCTAAATATGGACTGAATGACTGAAAAATATTGAAAGTTGTCAAGCTTTTCTACCATGTAATCGAAGACATCCACTTTTGTCTTCTGAGATACCAGAACAACCTGTCGAGCTCCTTGATGTAGACTATGCAAATCCTTTTCCTAGCAGGAAATACGTTATTGCCCTTGTACTATGAGCACTCGAGGTATCCCATAGCCGAAATAGTATCTTCCAGAAATTTTTCTTCTTTGAAGCCAATACTTGAGAGAGCATTCTCTACATTTAGGATAGCAAAATCAATAAAAACAGATACCTGGACCACCGTTCAATGGAAGGGACCTTGCTGAATTCCTTGCTGAATATGAAGTCAAACATGTAAAAGTTACATCTTATTGGCCCGCATCTAATGGGATTGTTGAGAGATTTAATGAAACTCTCAAGAAATCCTTGAAATGTGCTTGGAAACTAAAAAATTCGATTCTCGAATCAACCAATTTAACCAAACTACAGGAGCACATCACACTCGACATTAGTAAAATCTCCTTTTGAAATTGTTTTTTGAAGAAAAGTCAATAATTTTCTGACTATGTAATCAAAAACAAAAAAAAATGACTTCATTGTTGAAGATAAGAGAAACAAAGAGAAATGGAAAGTGTACGCTGATACTAAACGCCAAAATTTCCAGAGTTATACCCATCTTTAAAAAGGGCGACAAATCATCTTTAGACAATTATCGCCCAATCAGCATAATTCCTATAATAGGAAAAATTGTGGAAATAATCCTGAAGGATCGCCTATATTCTTATTTTGAAAACAGGTTCTACTTCAGCAAATTGCAATATGGTTTTCGCAAGAAGAAATCTCATACTCAGGCAGCTTTCAGTATAGTGACAAACATTAAGTCTTATGCACAAACAAAATCCAATTCTGGTCCCCAAAAACATGGTCAGTTGCTATAAACTTCAATATAAGAAAGTGATAACCAACTCCAAAGAAACAGCCCATGATAACTTCACCCCTGAGGGTACACGGCTGAATGCTCATAACGTCTTTATAATTTTTTCACCCCAATAGCTGATGAAATATTCAAAAACCTTCATACTACAAATTGCTCATACAACGGTTTATTTAACAAACAAATATACAGGGTATAGCTTTGTGTTTAGAGAGGTAAATCAAGATATGGTTCTAGATAAAATCTCATGCCTTGAAAACAGTATCACCAAAGACTGCTATATTAACTCTAAAATTATCAAACATCTTAAGGATATATTACGTAAACCTTTGACTGACATGTTAAACCACTGCATTCGTGTAAGTTAATTTCCATCTCAACTAAAGCTAGCAAAAGTAATACCTATATTTAAGAACAAGGGGATCCCAAAGATCAAACCAACTACAGGCCAATATCATTGTTGGCAATAATAGCAAAGATTTTTGGATCACTGCTATAACACCAAATGAATGAATATTCTGAACATAATGGAATTTTTTCATAAAACCAGTTTGGTTTTCATAATAAAAGAAGTACTACCTCAGCCATAGATCGACTAATTGAGCTCATGGCTGAAGGCCTCGATAATAAACAGAATAATTATGCTATCTTTCTTGATTTGGCAAAAAGCTTTTGATTGTATTTCATTTGGAATCCTATGTATGAAAAACGAATTCACTAAAGAAGTGTAGCTCTTGTAAAGTCCTACTTGGAAGAAAGGAAGCAATATGTTTTTTCAATAATGTGGAATCAAAAAAGCGTAGGTTTCAGCACGGAGTTCCACAGAATATGTGCTGGATCCTCTGCTGTTCCTCATTTACATAAATGACCTGCCTAACTTCGCCAATGTCATTCCTCTACTTACAATATTATTTGCAGATGACACCACTACGTTGATGTGTTACGACTGTTACCAACCCTCAGACCCAATACTTCAGTGGACCCAAAATGGAGATGATCAGATTAAGAATTGGTTTTAGGCCAACAAATTGAGTCCAAATGCCGACAAGACACATACATTTTTTTCTTTCAACCAGCACAATGGATTCTAAGAATTTGTGTGTGCTGGTCAGTAACTTAGTTGGTACTTTAATTTGAGGTTATAATACTAATAATTGTAATAATTATAGAGATTTATATATTAGTATTTTGTATATACACATATACATATATGAGAACTAGTGGGTACATATGTCGATAATGTTATTTATATAAACTTTACTTTGCAAACTCCTCTATCAAACCTGCGAAGTCACGCATCGGTTAAATTTTTGGGGGTACACTTGGATCCAGGGTTGACTTGGAACGTTCATATCAAACATCTAAGCTCCAAGCTGTCCAAAATGACTTTCCTATTGAGAAGCCTTTCATAAAATGTATCCAGGGACATCCTACTATCGGCTTACTTTAATTCCAATTTACCCTATGCAAACTGGAGTCATTCCCCCAATACTTTTCAAATCTTCAAATTACAGAGACTTTGTGTCAGAATTATAGCAGGTTGAAATATAGAGATTGTTGTAGAAATAGTATTGCAGAACTGATACTCCTTACACTTCCTTGTACTTTTATATTTCACTGACTACATAAAACTGAACCTAGTAAACTTCAAATCACACAGTGATTTTCACTAAGATTCAAGTGGAAACAGAGATAATTTAGTCCTCAGCTACCACAGGCTAGAACGTACAAGAAGGGGCGCCGATCATTACGGCAAAAAAAGTTCAATACTCTCCAAACAGAGATAAAAAATCTTAATTTCAACTATTTTAAAATCGAAGTCGAAACGGATCTTTTAAAAAATGCCTTCTATTCCATCGAGGAGTATCAAGAAAGTGATTTTAATATGTAAATGTATTTGTCTTTGTATTTTGATGTGAGTCTTCTAATGTATTGCTACCATTGGTATCTGATCCAATAAGCTTCTTCCTACTATTATAATTTTTTTATACTTTTTTTATATCAATTGTAACATTTTTTCCCTATTTTTACATCTGACCTGAAAAACCACTTTAGTGTGATACTCTGCCAATGAATAAACTAAACTAAACATAAAGGAACAGCATCATAACATGGTGTTAAATAATCTCCTTTCATGTAACATGGTTAAATAAGCTCATATCATATATGAATCCATGACATCACAATTAGTGATACTGTAAGCAAATGAAACGAGATTGTTCAACACCATTTTATAATCCTGTTCCTTTTGTTATCACTTAAATCAATGGGACAAAAATAACTGTGAAGAGAGGAGAACAAATATTCCAGAGGAAGTCGTCATTTTTCTAGCATTTCAGACTAAAGAACGATAACGACATCCAGCATGCTTCAGCCAGATCATAGAACCTCTAACTCATCTGACTAACATTTATTTGAGTCAGGAGTGGTTCCCTCTCAGTGGAAAACTGGTCTGGTTGAACCATTACCAAAAAGTAACAGAAGTCAATCATTTGAGACCAATCACTTTGTGCTCTGTTCCTCTTAAAATCGCCGAAGGAGCTAGGTATGTTATCTCAAATACACCTATCTTGATAGCAACAACATTATCCCTAAAACACAATCAGGCTTTCGAAACAAAATATTAGTACGACATCGGCTTTATGCGCTATGACGAATTATTTTATCAAGGCTATTGACTGTCAAATGGTAGTATCCTTGACTCTACTCGACATGAGTAAAGCTGTTTATACGTTGAACATTGAATGTCTATTGGCTAAGCTCCACTTTTATGGCTTTCGCAAAGTAATATTTGACTGGTTCAAATCGTATTTGATGAATAGATATCAACTTCTCATTCTTGATACCAATACTGATATCTTGTCCTCTCAAAGAAGAGGAATAAGATGGGTTGTACCACAAGGGTCGGTACTTGAACCAACGCTTTTCTCTTTGTAGACCTCTGACTTCACTAATCTTTCAAAATACTGTCGGATTCATTCATTCGCTGCCGATATTTCGTTCTATCTCGCCTTTCATCCTAAAAAAATACCTGTCGCCACGGAAAAGATTTCTACTGATTTTGAAATTATCAGAATATGGACTGAGAAAAATTGTCTGTTACTTAACGCATATAAAAGTCAACACATAATCATTGGTTCTCCACTTAATACCAGAAATCTTGCAGACTTTCCAGTTCACATTGGAACAGAAGTTGTACCCATCTCTAATAATGGAAAATGGCTCGGACTGATTTTTGATAAAACATTGAAATTTATTTATTTATTTATTTATTTACGGAATCACCATTAGGAACAATATAATTATAATTATAACAGTGAACGACTATTCTATGAAGTTACATATTATAAGACAACAATAATATTATTCTAACCTTAATGCATTAAGAGATTTTTTAAATTCACTCAATGAGTCTACAAGGGGATCGACATTATACTTATTAAACCATCTCATGCATCTGGACTTCCGTGAGTTGTAACCATAGTTAGTGTTATGGTTTTTCATGCAAAAAAGTATGGGATTTCTTGTATCATAAGATTTTACATTGAAGTTAATAATTTCTAAAAGATAAGGACAGTCGACTTCACCTGACAGTAGTTTGTAAATGAATGTCATATCATGTTGAAAGCGCCGAGTAGTAAGATCAATTAAGTTAAGATTATTCAAAGTGTTTTGACGATTAAAGTTGGAATATGCCTTCATTTTGAAAGATATATACTTAAGAAATCGAATTTCAACATTTTCAATTTTTTCAATATCACATCTGTAATATGGAAACCATGCTTGTTGAATCATTATTTGATATGTTCGCCTTGTATATAAGTTCAATTTGATTTGAAAAGGACAGTTGAATGTTGTTATGAAATTGTCAATATATATGTTGATTGAAAATAGACAGAAAGATAAAGTTTTTCGAATTTTTATTGAAAATAAGCTGTTAAAGCATTAACAATGCTACTGAGGCATATTCCAGTGCTGATCTGACTAAAGAACAATATAAAGTTTTGAGGGTATTACATGACAACTCTTTACCATCTCTCATTATAAATCCTAACATTTTGCTTCCCTTTGCAGAAACATTATTGAAGTGTCTTTTGATGTTCAGTTGCTGATCTAAAGTAATCCCAAGGTCTCTTATTTCGTTTACCCTGTCGAGTACTTTTCCGTCAATAGTATAGTCATATTGAAGGATATTTTTTGATTTGGAAATTTTTCCAACATGTCAGCTCAGTAAATAGAAAAATGTACTTGAGACTGAAAGAACTCTATCCTTGTAAAACTTTTCTCGATAGCAAAACCAAAAAACTGCTAGTTAACTCAATGGTTCTATCTCAGTGCTCTTATTGTGATATAATTTATGGCCCTTGTTTAAATGACGAAAATTGCAATAGCTTACAAAGGAAATTGCTGCATTTGTTTTATTGCAAACAGTCAACGTTTCGATATATCGCCACACTTCTTGGAGCTGAATATGCCTAAGCTATAACAAACAATATGTTTGACATTGATTTCAATAGATTTCAACTTGTTACCTTCAGATTTGAGATTTGTATTGGGTTAGGTTAATATCATTGTCCATTGTTCCTAGTCCATTTGTGTTCGGCGCTATACTTATATTTTTGATACAATAAATTCTTTTTAGTTTCACTTTACTTCTATAAATAGTGCAGTGGGTCTCAAGAATTCTCTTTCTTTCCATCCCAAAAGAATCATCAAGAAAGCCAAGCATTTTGAAGATTTCATTTAGATCATTATTGAGTTCAATTCGTTTATTCTTTCAATTATAACTCTAGGAGGAATGTGATATCCATACCATTCTCTTTGTATATTTTTGTATCATTATAGTGACTTGTCCAATTATTCAATATACAGTTATCAATTGAAAGTCCATTTTACTGAATAATAAACAATCTTCAGTTAAAAACATTACAACATCAAACATGAGGTGCCTAAAATAAAAAGAAGAACATCACTTGCCCATAATGTTGGCAAGCGCTTGTTTTTATGTTGATGCTCAACTTTGGAAAGAACATGTAAATGAAACCCAAAAAAAGTTTTTCAATGTTATACGTTTTTGTGATGTCTTGACACATTGGGAAACAGATCAATTTTCAATATTACCGACGCCACTGGTCAATTGGATTTCGCTGCCAAGATCACAGCAGTATTAAATTGAAATTTCAATGACCTTCGTTTTCACGACTCCTTCCTTTTTGCGGTGAATGAATATTATATACACATGAGAATGTTTCTTATTTTACTTTATTATTTCTTTCATGGACATTTTTGTTTATCCTGAGAATTCAAAAAATAGTGCTGTAAAAATCAATAGGTACAACTGCAAATCTATCATATCATCAATCAATTCAATCACGGTAAATTTACCCAATTCACTGTCTACCCATTACTGCAATACTTACAGAAGTCCTCATTTGACCACCCCTGTGTCCCAGGAGGGCCAAAAGTAGGAGGGGGGCCCATAGAAGGTGGAGGACCCATAGCTGGTGGAGGACCCATAGACGGTGGAGGACCCATAGTAGGTGGAGGACCCATTGAAGGAGGAGGCCCCATGGCAGGTGGAGGGCCCATAGAAGGTGGGGGTCCAAGAGACTGTGGTGGGCCCAATGATGTTGGAGGTCCCATCGACGTAGGACCTAGCGGAGGTGGAGGACCGAGAGATGGTGGAGGGGTCATCATATTATCGGGTGGAGGTCCTGTCATCATTGGCATACTATCAGGAGGAGGCATTTGCAACATATCGGAGTTCATGATAATTTGCGGCGGTGGACCGGGAGGCATCTGAAACCGAATTGGGTAATCTAGGCCATCTATATTTAATACAGTGCTATCACTCACACTAACAGGATCGCTCATGTTTAAATTGTTAATTCCAGCTGATAATATGAGAGTAAACAGTACTTTTCTAGACTATTTTCGGAATCGAGTAGTGTGAATAGTTACCGAAGCACAATCTGTAAACAGAATCAGAATGTCTTCTTCTTCTTCTTCGTTTGTTTATTGGCGCTGCTCTTGTAAATGGTGCAATAGAACGCGAGATTAATCTGACGTCTGATGAAAACAAACACGACCTACCTCAATGTTTACTTGATTTGAGGTTATGGTTGTTCGTTAGTTGATTTAATTCCTGTGATTTGCCTTGTTTTTCGGAATTTTCCTGTTGTTTTTCCCAATTATAACATAAGTAACAATGGTTGTTAAGTGTTTAGTGAAAGGATGAAAAAACAATAATGTGAAATCATGGAATAAAAGTTTTTTAGTCAACAAATGTTCCAATTGAGACAACGGTTTTGACTGATGGATTCTAATGGTTTATTTATTTTTTATTTAATTTATTGTTTCCAAAAACATCACAGTTTCCATAACAAGTAGTTTGAGTTTGCTACATTGAAAAAAATATTTCAACTCTGAAGTAGTGCTTTGTTTTCCTTCATTTTCTTCGGTCTAGAAAAGTCAAGATCTTTCACTCGTCTTGGTTCTCCAGGAACATCTTTAGGTGGCATCCAATAAGCTTTCACCCCTGTTCTAGTAACATCTTCTTGCTTTCGCATTGCATTGTCAATCGAAAACAAAACAGCTGCGACATGTGTACATACTTCACCAAAGCCTGCAATGCAATTACAAAGAGCACTTTCGACTGTGCCATCCTTATCAGTTATGATCCATGGGGTAAGTAATTTTGCATTCAGTCTTTGAGAATGCATAACCTGAAAAACATTGAAGTGTTACATATCAACTAGAATATTTGTGTAACTTGTTGATAATTGATCTGGTGAATTTCAAAATGTTGATGATTATTTTTTTCGAGGAAAATGAGATTACAAAGTTCTTGAATATTTATGAATGTAGATAGGGCATTTTCAAGTTATTTTCACTTTTCTTACAAATATTCATTCAAATATAGATAAAATAGAGTAACTGACTTACTTGTCCTAAAACCAAGATGGGTTTTTCAAAATGCTTGACAAATATTTTCCGAACCCATCCACAAGCTGCCTGATTGTAAGCCTCCAAACCTTTGTAAGCTTTCATTTCACTGAGTGTATATGCACTTTTAGTGTGAATTAGCTAATTGACAATATCTGGATACATGATATGTGGAACCATTGAGAGCTCGGTAGAAAACTCTTCGAAATCAACATGAGGATCATACCCAAAACTGATATTTTAGATGAATATCTTCTACGATGAGTTTCGTCGAGAGTCGAATGATTTTCAGATAGATTGGAAGGGTATGGTCACCTCATTTTATAGCAGATTCCATAATTACTGAAACAAATCAATTAGGAATCCAGGTAGAGATCAAGATGTTATCATGTATCATTTCAGTGAATTGAATAAAAAATGATAATTACTATGGTCTTCATAACTACTTCATTTACCTGGGTAAAATGCAGATTTTATTCCATGATTTTAAATTGTAGTTTTTTCATCCTTTCACTCGGCACTCAAAAACCATTATCCTTTATGCTGGAACATGGAAAAACATTTTTTAACAGGGAAATTCTGAAAAACAATCAGCAAATCACAAAAATCATAACCTCAAACCAAGTAAACATTGAGGTAGGTCGTGTTTGTTTTCATCAGACGTCAGATTAATCTCGCGTTCTATTTGTCAGGAATCAGAACATGATCAGAACTGTGTACTGTGTTGCCACTATCAGTGGCCACGTTTACACCGTGCGCTGATTTGGTATTCTGACCAAGTTGACTATACCAAATTCAGACTAAGGCAATAAGTTACTGCCTGTTTACACCATCTTCAATTAGTAAACAGTATGGTTCTTATTTGGTGGGCATACCAAAGAACACGACAGAAGTATAAACAGGTTTGCAACTCTGCTGAACTTTTTGACATGAAAACATCAAATAATTCATGGATTATAATCAGAAATAATAAGCATTAGATTTGGATTTGACACATGTGGTTGTATTGAGTTGATATTAGGCAAAAATATATAGAAAAATGGATTTGAGAGTAAGGGAATTGTAGTACGAGTATATTGGCAAATGATGAATTGTGAAAGGAAGGCGAGATTGTCAAAAATTATAAGGCTTCCTAGAAGGAATATGAGAAAATATTAGGAGTTGATGAGAATAAAACAGGTAAGGAAAATGATAATAAAATGATAGAACAACGAAATACACAGAGCTCGGACTTATGCTTAGCAAAGATTCAAACCAAATTTTGCAACTTGCGGATAGTCAAGGCCGTAGGTGTTTACACCATTTTGGTCACTTAATTATTTTGGTCTGGTACGCAACAATTTTGGGTACCAAACTAACGGATAATAGAGTATACGGTCGTTCAATGCAACGTCATTGACTTGTACATGTCACTGGGTAACCAATCAGAAAACATGATTTGAGCAGGGCTGATGTTTAAAAATGACACTGGCTGACAATCATGTTTTCTGATTGGTTACCCAGTGACATGTACAAGTCAATGACGTGGCATTGAACGACCGTATGCTCTATTATCCGTGTACCAAACTAAGCTGGTCACCTGACTAAGTGTACTGTTTACACCAAGATGACCAAGACAATTTGGTTAAAATAAAGTCATTAGTCAGCTTACCAAGCGACGGTGCAAACGTGGCCAGTATAGAACTCTTGTCTATGGTTGCCACAACCTATTTTTTCATCGACGTAAGGAAGTGGGTTAGAACCGGGGTGGATTCATATTCACAAGTTGACACCAATCACAGTGACGCATTTACGTATACTTACGACTGTCGTTCTTTTTTTGTCACATGAAAGAAAGTATACGACGTTTCAAAATATTGAATAAATATTTCATTTCGTTCATTAATTCTTTATCATGTAAAATACTACACAAACATCAAATAACATTTCAGACGCTCAGTTCATGATCGCGGCGCTCGGTATCATTGGAAGAGCAGTGTAGTGTAGGGTACTCGATATGAGATACAACATAAACCCAAAGCTAGAAAGCACTAGTAGCACCACTCAACAATCAACAAAACAACCAACTCCAACAGGCCCAGCTCTTCAGGTTGACTGACAGTCGTTCGATATCTGAAGTTAGTTAAGCAACGCCGAGCGCGGTTGGTACTTGGATGGGTGACCATGAGGTAGGCCAATCAATCTCCAGAACTGCGTATTTCGCTCTTATTGAGTCGCACATAAGGTATGGAATAGCTTTTTGGGGTGTGTGCTCAAGAGAGCTTTTGGAAACCGTTTTTGTTTTACAGAAGAGAGCTGTGCGGTATATCTGTAAAGCAGGGTACAGGGATAGCTGCAAACCTCTTTTCAAATCCCAAGGTATTCTCACTGTTATATCCCTGTTCATACTAGAATCTGTTTGCTTGATGAAGGAACATAAGACTCCTCCATTGAACATTGTTCATAACCCACGTCGTCCTACCTAATAATATAGAACTTCCAATACCTCATACTTCCACTGTGAGGGACTCAATCATTTTCAACGGTATCAAAATGTATAATCATCTACCAGTCGATTTAAAAAACATTGAAGATCTCAAGAAATTCAGGAGACTAGTAAAAATGTAATTGCTGACAAACCCTTTTACTCTCTGCGAGAATATTTCAATGACAATTTGTCTAACTAAGACATGAAGATTTATTTATAAAATGAAATAGTTTTTATTTATACTTTTGCACTTGTTTCTACAATGTTCTTTTTATAAAATTGAACTTACCTCCGTATACTGCAGGTATATATGTGTGTGTATGTTTATGTGTATGTATATATAATACTTCTAGATTTATTTGATGCTTTGTCTATGAGAATTCCTATTCTTCAGACAATAAAGTATATTTTGACTTTGACTTTGACATTCAGGAAAATACCGTGTCGAAAGCCCGTACAGCTGCAGCGAAGTAGCATATCATAGCTCGCAGGCAATATATCAATGAGCACAAGATATATTGAGGATATGCCGTCCTTCGGAGGGGACGTAAAGCCGTCGGTCCCGAGTC
This sequence comes from Zygogramma bicolorata, assembly GCA_032362365.1. Taxonomy (NCBI): domain Eukaryota; kingdom Metazoa; phylum Arthropoda; class Insecta; order Coleoptera; family Chrysomelidae; genus Zygogramma; species Zygogramma bicolorata. Next base: position 570,566 of record JAVJAQ010001650.1, read on the forward strand.
CATGGATGTTGGGCTCGTTAAAGATCCCTACCTCTGGTTGGAATACCAGAGGGTTCGGCAAAATTTCCGGTTGGGGGAACTGTGCTCACCGGCGTCGGTGATTGGCCTTGGTAGCGGAAATAGGCCGACGTTAAATAAAGTAATAGAAGAAGAAGTACCAACTCCAATAACACAGTGCTGCAAATAGAAAAAAATTAATTATAAAAAGGTCGTGTTCCGTCAAAGGCTAACGTCTTTCATAAGCAATGTTCAATCCGCTCAATTTGTTATCCAAATGAATTTGACAAGGCCACAAGTGACGTCACACTTATTTGAAATGTGTTCCTGATCCTTTGTTCAAAAGCTAGTATGGGGTACCATTTGTTTCACATAATAGATTTAACATACAGGGTGCATGATTCATTTGAAAATAAAACGGTGCCATGATATCATGAATATATCTAGGAACTATAAAGTTGACTTTTGACTCTGCTATTGTTTGTCTTGCCAAAGCAGAATTCATTTTGAAAGATTTTTTCCCTGTTCTTTTGTCGTCTAGGTAACTGATTCTTTTAATTTCCAAGTTATTTTGGCAGTTTTTTTAGCTCTACATTCTATTTTTCGATTGCGAAAAATAAGTTATCACCTTCAATGAGTCTTCCCTAAAATCGTTTTTGTACCCATGAAAGAGGATGATAGTTATGCTATCTTCTCACCATGTAAGTATACATATACTTCCCCAAGCTTGGCGCCACTTTTTCATTGATTTTTTTTGGTACATATGCTATATTCTTCGATACATACTGTTCAATTCTTCACTCATATGTATACTTCACTACGTATATTTTATGGAAAATCAGTTGAAGAAAATGAAACAACTTGAGAATCATCGTCACATATAGGTGTTCATCATGTTCTGATATTCGAATGTTTAACCACCCTTACATACCTCCAAAACTAGCTCATTCTTATCTTCTGCATAGCCATTTATGGGTTAGAATGAGCATTTGGTCTACTTCTTCCTCGAAAAAATAATGTAACAAGCCATCTCGATTTATGAATTGTTAGGTGCTTCCGGGCTTCTGAGCCGTGGACAACAGGTTTTAAGGCCTGACGTTTCGTCTGCATCTGCGGCAGACATTCTCAAAGGCGATGCGGCAATGGTCGAAGTATCCTTCTCTGCTGCGAGGCTTTGATCTGATGTGGTTCAGATGATGAGTCACCCTTTATCGAATCTGGGTTCGGACAGTCGATTGATCCTAATTGATTATTCGAAAGCGTTTTTTCTCTCATTGGGAGGGTTCGTGCATTTTGAACTGCTGGCATCCATGTATGAATGTTCAGGAAGTTTTTTTTATGTTTATGAATTTCTATGGCCTCCCTATAGAGCCTGGGGTAATAGCTCCTACTTGTGTCCAGCACTTGCGTTCCGTCGAAGTCAATATCATGACCTTCCAACAGAGCGTGTTCGGCTACCGCAGATTTTTGGGTTTGGCCATATCGACAACTTCTTTTGTGTTCGGTTAACCGCGTTTTTATCCTCCTTTTTGTGGTTCCCATATAGACAGAACCACAACTGCACGGTATTCGGTACACTCCTGAAATTGATAATGGATCCTGTGGGTCTTTTGCGGATCTGAGGCTTTCTTGAATTTTCCTCGTGGGCTTGGAAATTGCTTGCACCCTAGGTTTTTCTAACAGTCTTCCAATGCGGTCCGTCACACCGTTAATATAAGGCAGACACGCCTGTCCATTAACGGCTGGTTCGGGGCCATTCATTGAAACTCCTTGTCTGGGTCGCAAGACTCGGTGAATTTCGTCCCTGCGATAGCCATTACATATAAAGGAGTTTTCTTGATGAAGCATCTTTTCCTCGAAATATTCTGGCTCAGAAATGCGTCTCGCTCTTTTTACCAGGATCTTAATTACTCCTATCTTTTGCCTCGGGTGATGATTGGAATTCTTGTTAAGGTACCGATCTGTGTGAGTGGGCTTTCTATACACTCTATGTCCTAGTTTTCCATTTTCCCGTCTTTCTACCCATAGGTCCAGTAAAGCTATTCTCCTATCCTTCTCAGTTTCCATCGTGAATTGAATCTTTGGATTCCAGGAATTCAGATGATCCAGGAATCTACCTGCTAGTGCGGCAACTGTTGGAAATGAATCCTTCATGAATCACTTTGAACCTTCTGTATATTATATAAAAAAGAATAGTTGAAGAATATAGTTGGGTTGTTACTTGTTTTGAAGTCATATTGACAATACACACAATTTTGAGTAGTTTTTGGTATTTTTTTGCTGTTAATTTCTGATTTAGTTTTCAATCCCCCATCAGAATCCGATTATAGTTTCACCGGGTAGGTGATCTTATAAAAGAAGTTCCAACATTTTGTGGCGACCGTGACAGGACATTTTCTGATGGATAGAACGAAAAGAGCAAGATCCGCGCAAAGATCAGCTTTTACGAAGATTCACAATGCAATGGTTGACATGCTTGCAAGCGAGAATCCAGATTCAATGGAGTTAGAAGTGAAACTTCGAATGTTAGATCAAAAAGTTGAATCCATGAATGAATTGAATCAACAAATTTACGATGGTCTTTTGAGAGCTGATTGTAGCGTTGAAGAATTAGAATCAGAAATTGCTGGCGTTGATGAATACAGTAATAAATACAATAAAGTTAAAATCAAGATGGAGAGACTACTCAGAAAAGAAGCAGAGGCTAGTGTTAGTGTAAGCGACGTATCTGTATCCAGTAGGAGAAAATTGAAACTTCCCATCATAGAATTTACCAAGTTTGGTGGCGAAGTGAAAAATTGGTTAACTTTCTGGAGCCAATTTAAACGTATTCATGATGATCCAATGATTGAGAATGAGGATAAGTATCAGTATCTCATTCAGGCCACAATACCAAATTCCAGAGCTCGACAATTAGTTGATAGCTATCCACCTACTAAAGAAAACTATGGAAAGGTGATAGAAAGTTTGAAATCTCGTTTTGGTAGGCACGATATTTTAGTAGAAGTGTATGTGAGGGAACTCTTGTCACTAGTCTTGAGTAACATGCACGAAAAACTGAAACTGGCTGATCTATACGATAAGATGGAGTCGCAACTGAGAGCTCTTGAATCCCTGGACGTTACTTCTGAAACCTGTGCAGCCATGCTCTACCCCATGGTTGAGTCGTGTTTATCTGAAGAGATTTTGAGAACCTGGCAGAGAAACAGTAAATGTAGCAGTAATACTTCCGTGAAAGATCGTTTGAAAAATTTGATGGATTTCATTAGATCGGAAGTTGAAAATGAAGAAAGGATATCACTTGCTATTGCTGGTTTCGAAATCAAGAAGAGCTCAGGAAAAATTGAGAGAAATAAAGTTGCAGTCCGACATGAACAACCAGTAGCCACTGCCGCAGGATTGTTCAACCAGAAGTCAGAAGTAAAATGTGTTTTTTGTAGTGGTAATCATCTCTCAGCCGATTGTAAAATTACTAAACACACTCATGACGAGAAGTCTCGTATTCTCAAAGCAAAGGGTTGCTGCTTCATTTGCTTGAGATTTGGCCATATGGCAAAAAGGTGCCGTTTGAGGATAAAGTGTCCAATTTGCAATGGAAGACACACAGCCATTATGTGTAATGGTGAAGAGAGAAAAGTTGAGTCAAACAGCATTCCCGTTCCAAGCGATTCATTATCCAATCATACATATGGAGACGTTTTTCTACAAACCTTGTTAGTGAAAGTTGTTGGCTCAAGAAAAACACGTATGGCTCGTGCTATAATAGACACTGGATCACAACGTTCCTACATTACCAAAGATTTATCCCGTGAAATGAACTACGTACCAATAAAGAAAGAAAGTTTGTCTCATTCATTATTTGGAGGGATGGAATCAGAATGTATAGAACATGTTTGTTATCGAGTCAAACTTAGCAACATTAATGACAAATATACTTGTGACTTTGAAGTTTTAGATCAAACTGTCATTTGTAACAATTTGAAATATATAATCCAGGGGCCGTGGATGGATGAACTTGAACATTTGAATATTTCGATCAGCGATAAGAAAACTGGACCCATTGAAATTTTAATCGGGGCAGATATCGCGGGAAAATTGCTCACTGGAAAAAGACATTCCCTAGATTGCGGTTTGACGGCAATTGAAACCTCGTTGGGTTGGACATTGATGGGGAAAATTCCACGACCCTACGTTCAAAGTTCTTCAATGTTGGTTACATCTTTGTTCTGTAACGATTCATGTATTTCTGATCTATGGAAACTAGATGTACTAGGAATAACAGATCCCAATGAGCAGATATCTCGAGGAGATAAAGAACTTTCAGTCATGAACCATTTTCTACAAACTATCAGCATCAATGACGAAGGAAGGTATGAGGTCAGAATGCCTTGGATTGAGGGGCATCCGCCGTTGCCCAGTTATTTCGATATGGCAGAGAAGCGTCTTGCAATTCAAGCTACTAGACTTAAGAAAGAAGGTTATTATGAGTCATACCATCAGGTTTTCTGCGAATGGCTGAAAGAAGGCATCATTGAAGAAGTACCAGAAGGAATAGTTCACGAGAAAGGTCTATATCTACCCCATAGACATGTCTTGAAGTTGAGTAGCTCCACTACAAGAATTCGCCCTGTCTTTGATGCATCCGCAAGAATGAAGAACCACCCCTCCCTGAACCAATGTTTGGAAAAAGGTGTAAATCTGATTGAATTGATACCATCGATACTTTTGCGATTCAGATTACATCAGATTGGAGTGGTATCTGATATTAGAAAAGCATTTCTTCAGATTAGCTTGACACCAGAAGAACGAGATTTTGTAAAGTTCCTGTGGTATGCGGATGACAATCGATTGATATGTTATAGGCATTGTAGAGTCGTTTTCGGAGTAACATGTAGTCCATTTCTCCTAAGTAGTGTCTTGAATTACCATCTTCAACAAACTTTGGCGAAATGTCAGAAAAATGATTCAATATACTCCATTTGGGTCATTATGAAACTGAAGAAGAGTTTTTACGTTGACAATTGCGTAACCAGCGTCAACAATCTTGATGAGCTCAATACTTTCGTCGAAGAGGCCAGTAAGATTATGATGGATGGAAAATTCGATTTACGAGGGTGGGAGAATAATATTTTGAATAATCCCTTTGATGAGAACAACACACAAGAAAGTCAGAATACACCAGTACTGGGGCTCAATTGGAATAAACAACTAGATACATTGCTGCTTAGTAGTGAATGTTTCAGAGATTTTAGTATTCAGATCGTGACGAAGAGAACCATTTTATCCTTTTCACATCGTGTCTATGATCCGATTGGCTTCACCTGTCCAGTTTCTTTGCTCCCCAAGGTATTACTTCAAAGATTATGGACAATGAAGATTGGCTGGGATACAGAAATAAAGGGTGATATCAGAATCCTTTTTCTTCGTTGGTTCGAGGAATTATGTGTTTTGAAGGAATTGAATATACCAAGATGGTTAGGATATCACCCCAATATTGAATCTGTAACATTGCATGTCTTTTGTGATGCAAGCCAAGAAGCTTATTCAGCAGCTATTTTCCTCAGGATGGAGAACGAAGGCACAGTAAAAATACATCTGGTTCAAGCTAAGTCTCGAGTTGCTCCTGTGAAGAAACTTAGCATTCCGAGGCTGGAATTGATGGCAGCAACAATTGGAGCTAGATTGTCTAATTCGGTTATGAAGGATCTAGATTTGGAAGGTATTTCGGCGTATTGGTGGACCGATTCTACGACAGTGTTATCATGGCTCAAGAGGGACGAAATATGGAAACCATTCGTTTGGAATAGAGTCAAAGAAATCCGTACTCTCACAGACAAAAACTCGTGGTACCATGTTCCTGGTAATATTAACCCTGCCGACTTGCCCTCACGAGGTTGTTCGCCAAAGAAGCTACTAGAGCTAAAATGGTGGGAAGGGCCATTTTGGTTGCGAAAACCTATGGATGAATGGCCAGCCCAACAATACCAGCCTGATGAAGACCAAATCGTTACTGAGAAGAGGAAAGTAATTTTGTCGATACTGAACACAAAAAGGTGTCCTGATTTTGAATGTTATTATAGATATTTTTCCAAGTACGACAGCATAGTCAAAGTGGTTGGATATGTCCGTAGATTCATCCACAATTGCTTGAATAGAAGGCATAAGAGAATTGAAAAACTTTCAACAGAAGAATATGAAGAATCTGAAATGAAACTTATCAATTTCATTCAGCTTGAAAGTTTCAATGGTGCATCAGACGAGAAGTTATCATCTTTATGCCCTTTTGTGGACGAAAATGGAATGATAAGGGTTAAAACTAGAATTTGTGAAGGCTGCGATACTCGAGAATTTTGCAATCCAGTCGTTTTGCCCTCAAAACACCCTGTCGTTACAAGGCTTATTTATGACACTCACATGAAATATTGCCATGTTGGTATACAAGGTCTCCTGAACATTTTAAGAGAAAGGTTCTGGATTCTTCAGGGAAGGCGAACCATTCGATCCGTTATACATAAATGTGTGAAGTGCAGGAGGTATGACTGTAGAAAATTGGAATCCGCACCCGTCAGATTGCCCAGAGATCGAGTTGAAGATGCCGTAGTTTTCGAGATCACAGGTGTTGATTTTGCCGGACCACTTTTCATTCGAAATGGTGGGAAAGTCTGGATCTGTATATTCACATGTGGTGTATACAGGGCTATTCATCTTGAATTGGTATCATCATTGTCAACTGATATGTTCCTGCAGGCTTTCAGAAGATTCGTTGCAAGAAGAGGACGTCCTGTAGTAGTATATAGTGACCATGGTAGTAATTTTGTCGGTGCAGACAATGCATTCAAGAAACTAGACTGGAAGGCTATTTCTGAGTACAGCACTATTCAACGAATTAGCTGGAAATTCAATCCTGTAACTGCCGCCTGGTGGGGTGGATGGTGGGAGCGGTTGATAAGACTTGTGAAACAACTACTACGGAAAGTATTGGGACGAGCATGTTTGACATATGAAGAATTAGCGACGGTTTTGTGTGATGTTGAGTCAGTTCTCAACTCCAGGCCTATTGCGTACGTCTCCGAGAACACATCTGAATTGATACCATTGACGCCGAATATGTTTTTGAAAGATATGGGACCTACTTCTGCATTAACCAGCGATCTACCTGATGTTGATGCCATTGAATCAAGTGATTTGAATAGGCATATGAGATACCGACAGAAACTGAGGGAAGATCTTAGACGAAGATTTCGAACAGAATACTTGGGAGAACTACTTCTCCATTCTAAGAAACCAGCTATTAATAATCCGATCAAAGTAGGAAGTATTGTTTTGATTGGAAGTGATAATCTGAAACGAATTGACTGGCCTCTAGCGATTGTGGAAGAGTTGCTGCCTGGAAAAGATGGAAATGTTCGGTTAGTTCGTCTGAAGACTAAAGCTGGTCAGTTATTGAGACCTATTCAACGTATTTTCCCGTTGGAAGTGAACGCTGAGAAGATTCCTGAAGTTTTAGAAAAATCAAATGATTCTCACGAGAACGCTGTAGTCGAATCTAATGATTTACAAGATTTTGAAGATCAAGAATCAGAACCACAGAGTGTTATAACAAGATACGGAAGGAAGAGTAAACCGCCGACAAGATTTAGTAGTTGAGTCACCCTGGAATGGTCAAGTGACTCAAGGTGGGAGAATGTTGGAAATGAATCCTTCATGAATCACTTTGAACCTTCTGTATATTATATAAAAAAGAATAGTTGAAGAATATAGTTGGGTTGTTACTTGTTTTGAAGTCATATTGACAATACACACAATTTTGAGTAGTTTTTGGTATTTTTTGCTGCTAATTTCTGATTTAGTTTTCAATCCCCCATCAGAATCCGATTATAGTTTCACCGGGTAGGTGATCTTATAAAAGAAGTTCCAACAGCAACTAATAATGATGGTTATTCCCCGAACCCGACAGAAGTAA